>OX595839.1:15591129-16191129 GCA_951392215.1 Epirrita christyi | reverse complement strand
TAGGTAGTTGGGCAGACGGCAGCCTCCTTGGCGCCTATGGTTGCTAGGCAACGCGGCGCCGGCGCGACGTGAGACGACCTCGTAAACCCACGCCGAGATAGGTGTGGTGGATGTGGCTTGATGAGTCATCAGATTCTGATTCTCATTGTATTCTTTGCAGCGATTTCGGTAAAAATGCATGCAAAAAATAGTGTAGGAAAACAGGCGTGATTTTATGTGTGTAGGTAGAATAATATACTAATAATAGTTGTAACCGAACATAATTTAGAAAAAAAGTCTGGTTTTGAAAAAAAAAACACACAAATAATGACCACCCTAAAAACTACTGACACCTAGCTTTGGCATTCAAATGCTCTTAATTTTGAACGACAACAACACAATTTTTTTTACGAATTAAATAGGTGTTTAGACTTGTATTTTTAAGTTCTAACTGCATATTTTGTATATTTCTTATTAATTAAAAAAACCCTCAAAATTATTACAGTCTGAATTGCAAACCGTTTCATCGTCAAATATAACATAACTTTAAGCAAAGCCGTTTCCATATTTTTTTTTAGTTTTTGCATGTTTATGTTTTAGGGTCATACCGTGCCTTAAGGCGCCATTAAAATAAAACTACAACCTAATGCCAAAACTAAAGCCAATTCAAGCTCATGCGGCATACCGTTTGAAGCCGGTGATTTTTGAGTAGTTTTGATGACGTTGCCATCGGCTTTACATCTTTTTTTACATAAAATCAGATATAACTGGCTGGTTTTAATGTAAAACTATAACTAAGAAATGTCCAGCCGTTACTTAGCTTATTGAAACCATTTATTTCATAGCAAAGTGTATCAATATATAACATGTAACATTTTTTAGTGCCAAGACAATTTTTTTTGTCAAGTTTTACCATTATTTACCTCACATTTATAATGACAAATATCTTACGTAGGGAAGTATCGCTGTTAGATTTTGTAACCTCCTGTCTTAGGGTGTTGATCGGTGCAATACAATAATTACCCTAAAAGACACGTCCCAGGTTTTATTGCAGAGCTGTAAACGAGGTACCTAGTCACAAATATCAATTGACAGATTTTTACCAATGAGCTCTTATCCTATAGTTATCACATTTAGCGTGGCATAGACTTAATAACACTAAATTCAATATGGCGGAAATTAAACGCAATTATCCAACCTCGAATAAAATATAATTCATAAATAAATATACTTATTATATTAGTCACTCCACTAAAAAGTTCATGTTCATGAGTTCATGAACTCGAGGAATGTAGGTACTTATTGGCCACATAATTTATCGTTAACCCACCACTACCTAGCCCACCTATCAATAATTGCAATACGGTAAACAAACCCATTCCCACGGCTTACGCAATTTACGCATGCGGCCGTAAAGTCGTCAAATTGGGCGACCTCAGGACCAGTGCCGACCACCCAGCGCCATTGTCCGCTGTCGCCCGACCAGCACCACAGAATAATGAATACTACAATCTGGTGTGTTGTTTTTCCCGAAGCTTGCAAGCGTGTGTGTGCCTGTTTTAATCAGCAGTTAGGCCACTTTCGATTGATCCTGCGATAGCGATTTTTATAACGATCGATTTAGTTGGTTTTGCAAATATTTACAAAGTATTGATGTATAAAGGCTCATTAACATGATTAAAAAAGTATTTTCTCTAATTAAGATCAATTCGTTGCTTCAATAAAAATATAACTTTTGAAACTATAATGGTTATTAACATAATTATCACTAGAAACGGGATATTTACCATGATTTTTGAGCATTATTGGATGTTTACCCGTGATCATGGCGCATGAAACTGTGCTGAAATATCGGGAATCAATAATGCTCAAAAATCATTGTAAATATCCCGTTTCTAGTGATAATTATGTCAATAAAAATACATTTAGTACTAGTATTAGTATTATACTTATTATTATTTTTGTTAGGAAAATTAAAACCAAATAAAATGTGTTCATAAGATGTAGTGTAGGTAAGCATTGACATCGTTTTCACTAAAGTTTCAATTAAGTACCTATAACTAGTTCAAATTAGAAACTATGGGCTCTTTTGTTGTAATTTACTATATTATTGTGAAGTAACTATAATTAATTAATCAACTATTTATTTACGTACCTACTTATAAACATCCAACTAAACAATTGAAGCTCACGTTTATAGGGAACGAATACTTGGTAAACTTAATTATTGTAAAGTTTCGCAGATTCAATTATTACAAGAATTAATTCCATTAGCGACACACATAACTCGATTTGCATAATTATGTTGGACATCGGCGGCAGCGGTGAAGGAACACACCACCACCTTGTAACCCCGGCCACTAGTCACAGTATCCAATACGTACCTAGCAGCAGAACGAGTAAATATGTGGTTTTACAGTAGTAAAGCTTTTGCAGAAAGTCCAAAGTCTTGCCAGGTGGTGACTGACCCAGATACTACTGACTACTCATATACATAAATATACATACAAATATAAATGTATTCATGATCCCACACTAGGAGTCCCTGTGTCGTGGGTATCAGGAACTACGAGTACCTAACATGAAACCATAATTCCTATATAGTTTTGTCATACATAGATACTATTTGATCGCTGCGTGATTTGCAAATATTTGTTTCGGATTTGGGTGTTATGGTACTATGGTACTTGTAGTTCCTGATACCCACGACACAGGACATCCTTCCTCGTGTGGGATCAGGAATACGTATGTAACTGTTGGTTGTATGGTGTTATGTTGGCCAACATAACACATGTTGGTCAGGCCTTGTTCAAGAATAAAACATGTGTCGCACTGAAAATAAATATATGAAACTTTACAGTGGTTGAAAAAAATTACTTTGTGCAACGTCCATTTGTAGTAAGACATCTGTTAGCGTGAAAAACCCCGCTATTGGAAGCTGAGTTACTGTGAGTTTATACACTGTGATCACAGAGTAAGTAGCAGTAAGTTCAGGCTACGCTTCTAGTGACCGTGAGAACTAGCGAACTCCGAGGTATTAATCCATCGGTCGTTCCTCGATTTGCATACTTATTTATGTCTCAACATCAAGATCCTCAGTTAGCCGGATAAATTTACTCTGGCGGAATAGTCGGAGAATACATAAAATCCGGCCACTCTTGCTTGCTTTTACAGTGATTGCTTTGCTAATGTATATTCAATAGCGTTTTTTTAAGGAATTATTTAACTTTCTAACTTTGTTGAGCAGCTTCGGGAAACTACGCCATGTCTTCTCGTCACAGATGCTGCGGCATCAAGATGAAAGTCCATAATGAGTGCGTGTTGCCGTGATAACTTACGGCACTGAGACGTGGCCGCTAACTATTGGCCGTATAGATAAGTTCAAAGTCGCTCAGCGGGCTATGGAGAGTGCTATGCTAAGAGTTTCACTACGTGATAGAATCCGAAAGGAGGAGATCCGTAGAAGAACCAAGGTCACCGACATAGCTCTCAGAATTAGCAAGTTGAAGTGGCAATAGGCAGGTCATATAGCTCACAGAACTGACAACCGTTGGGGAATAAAAGTTCTCGAATGACTACAAACCGGACGACGCGGTAGAGAAAGGCCCTCCACTAAATGGACTAAAGACATTATAAACATCGCAGGAAGTCAGTGGGTAGAGGTGGCTCAAGACCGTGCGTCATAGCATTCTAGGGGGGTGTCCTATGTCCAGAAGTGGATATCAACCGGCTCTTATGATGAGAAGCCCAAAACATTTGATGACCTGTGGGTCGAGTTATTACGAGTTTTTCATTGCAAAAACCGGAATGCGAAACGTGAGCATTCAACGTGACTTACGTAATAACTATTCATCATTCTGTGCCGCGCAGTTGGCAGAAACAGTACAGATTAGTAAATAGTTACTTCGTAAGTTACACCCGCTGTATTTTGTGTTTTTGATTGTTTTTTTTTTAACATTTAGTCGGAGTATGATCTTAAAAGCCGGCAACCCTACCGGCTTCTTCAGGTCTCAAGCTTCGTTTTTGCAGAGTTCACAGTTGTGTAATAAATATCACTTTTATCGTAATTGTAGTGGGTTCGATACCATCTTTTGCATTGAGTAATTACACGTAAAGTCTGGCGTAGTAAGTCTAATTAGGGTTTTTGAATTCGTAATGGATAATTGTCCCCGTAATCATAATAACTTTTCATTAAAAAACCGACTTCCGCCATTGTATTCGGCTATCTAAATGTTTTTATTTGCTAAAGGTATACAATAAAAATAACTTGTTGTTGAAAATACCAAAATCGCTTTATGTACCTATGTCTGTAATATTTTAGGAGTTTCCCCAATTTCTTATAGATTCCTGATGAACTGAGTTTTTAAAAAAAAGAACCAATTATTACCTGTCAAATAATAAAATAATGATGAAGCTAAGAGGTAAAAATATAAAAAAAACAACTGAATTGGGAATCTCCTGCTTTTTTCAAGATAGTTAAAAATAATACTTGTGACAATGAGATGCACGCTAGAGCATCATTGTAGATTGATGGATGCTAGAGGGTCGGTTTCCTCTCGGCAGTATTATACTCATGTTAGGTATTTATAATAAATGACCTGGCTTCGACAATACAATTTATTATAATAAAGTTATTACAAAACATTATCATAATTATTTGTCGTAGCTCTCACGCTGCTAACTTTGATGTCATCTATGATGTAATAAATTCTTACAAACAATAAAAATAATAACTTATTCTTTATCTAACCTTCTCATATAAACCCTAACTCGGACAGATTCCAACATTTATAATCATCACGACCAAAAAGGATCGTACATAGGTATGAGGAAATCGCTCCAGTATGTGATGTTATTTAGTCATAATTATATAATAATAATAATAATAATAAATGCTGGACATCTCACACCTAGCCCCAAGCTAAGCAGAGCTTGTGTTATGGGTACTAGATAAATGATATACTTAATACAATACATTACATAGATATATATTTTTTATTATACATAGAAAAATACCCAGAACACCCTGAACAATTATCTGCAGATCGTACAAATATTTGTTCAGAGGCGGGAATCGAACCCGCAACCTCCAGCGTCGCAGGCGAACCATCGTCCGCCGCGCCACAGACTAGGTCATCCATTGATACCTACTAGTAGAGTTTGTTCAGAAAGAGACCCGTCGTGGGATTTAAAGGCGCTGCTGTGCTTACCTATTTTGTTTAGCGGGCAATACAATAGTGCGCCTGTTCCGTTTTGATCCTATTACAAATGTAACTATTTCTATAGTTTATATGCTTCAAAATGCCGAGACAAAGAAACCAGTTCCTAATTATGGTTGTAATACAACGCTAGTTCACAATTTGGACACGACGGCTCTCATTCTGAACAGACTCTTACATATTATTGAACGAGCGAAGCAAGTTTTCTGAGTTAACTTGGGTGAATTGGCGTTTGTATGGTATGTATGTTACATGTCTGAGCCGTTGAAATTATAGGCAAAATAGAAGCAAGCTTCGTTCGTGTAGAATAGGACGTAAGCGCCTTAGTGGTAACATGTTTGACATTTACACTTAAAAAAACACTCAACAGTCACATACGTAGTCATGATCCCACACTAGGATTCCCTGTGTCGTGGGTCTCAGGAACTACGAGTACCATGGTACCATAAAATCTAGACACGGAACAAATATTAGCAGATCATACAAATATTTGTCCCGCAGCGGGAATCGAACCCGCAACCTCTCGCATCTCAGCCGACTACTCGCCCGCCGCGCCACGGAGATCGCCACTCGTCTCGTGTCGTCTCGATAATGACAGATGTTTGGTAAGCCACCCCGTACGGTGCTATCGTGTGTTTCTAGCTGTAAGTACCTACGTAGGTAGCAGTAGATATAGGTTTGTATAACATAGCTTAGTAAAACAATCGCGAGTGAGTCGCAATCCCTCATTCGTTCTCATAGCTATTTAAAGTCGGCCCTTACACCGTAGAAGTGAATATTGCATTCTTGGCATACCGATGGGTGGTGGTTTAAGTTGTGAGAGACCAACGGATTTCCACATTATACATATTTTCCAATTTCTTCACTTCTTTTGCTCAAAAAGTCCGTCATTGTAGCATACCAGAGCGGGGATAAAAAAACATAAGCCTCTAGGGGAAAATGTTTTTTTTTTACTTTTTGTCTGTTACAAACGAGCGTACAAAAACGAATCACCAGCGTATCACAGAACGCATCACTATTCTACCAACTACTACCCCACGCCCACGACCATCAGGGGATGAGTCAACTGAGCTGATTTTCTATTCAGAACATTCGAACGAGGGACCCTCAAGCCTGAAACTGCGTGTATATCCCACAGACAGCCACACCTTTATCTTCACAGAGGACTGAAATTAAGTTGCCGGGAAAAAACATATAGTTAGATATCTAGAAAAGTACAAATAAAATAAAGAAATAAAATAAATGCTGGATATTTCACACAACATTCTCTTAGCCCCAAGCTAAGCAGAGCGTGTGTTATGGGTAGGTACTAGATAACTGATAATAGTAGATTATGCACTAAGGGAATAAAGCAGTGTCTTATGTCGCGGGCGGCATATTGAACCCTGAGCGTAACGAGGTAGCGAGGGAGTTATATAGAGTCCTGAGTGAAGCGAGGGGGTTCAAGCTGCCCAAGACGAAGACAGGCTTTATTCCAGAGGAGCATATCTACTTTTCACACTTTCTGCGAGACAATAAAAAGCCAGGGCTTGTTTTGATTTTTGCTGTAGAAGATTATCAATAATCTCTAAAAGCGACTGTTTTGATAAACTTTGGAGTAGAATCACTATCGTTTCTAATTTTTTATCAACATGAGTATTGCAATAAATTTTTCTGAAAATCACAGCACCAAACACGCGCACAGCGTGAATTTTATTGCAATATTCATGTTAATAAAATATGTCATGTGAAACAAAAGAATTTGATTTTGTTTCACATTCTTTGTAAATGCACCTTTTTCTTTTTTTTGAATTCTGCTTATGGTGGCCAGTTCTATTTTCGAACAAACCTCTTTACAATGCCATATGGGCATTTTTTTACTCAGAGTTTTCCACGAGTCTCCACACGAATTTGACGTTCCAAATTCAAATCACTTTTATCCCTAGGGAGTTTCATACAACTTTATATCCCTAGAGAGACAATGCTTTACTTTACGTTGAGGTTGCATGATTTGTAATTGGACATTGTCGAGCAGGTGGTGTGAAAACTAAATTACAATACATTACATAGATATAATAGCCAGAATACCCTGAACAATTATCTGCAGATCGTACTCGTAATATTTGTTCCGAGTTGAAAATCGAACCCGTAAACTCCTGCATCTCAGGCCAACATTCACCCGCCGCGCCACAGTTTTTTTTAAATTGTTCATTTAATTTTTAATAAAATAAACTTTTAAAATTGTTTTGTAGTTTTTATTTGTTTCGCTATCCTAGTGAAAAGTAGAGTGTACCTAACACACGGCGCTAAAAACCCATTATAACTCGGTTTCTATTAACTCCCTGGCTTAGAAACTAGTGAAATTGAGTATAAAGTTTGATGTAAATTAATGTTAATTTGATTTTCGAATTATTTTTAAGATCGCACTCTTTTGATCTTTGGACCAGGTCGCCAGACGCTCGATGTGAGAATTAGCATCGAATGGAGGGGACGCGCCGCAGCCTCTGCCGTGTGTTTCATTATCCTTAGATTATCTACAAGCAATTCGGTATTTTATAATATTCATCTTGACTATAGTATTATAACCCCACCAATACTATTGGTGTTCAAACACAGCCCAGAGGCCGTAGACAAAGTAACATTCTACTAGCGATAACGCCAGTAGAAAAGTCCAAAATGTATGGGATTGACGTTAGCTATCGATATGTCACGTGGTCTTTTGTATTGAATTACGACTGTAGAAATGGAATCGCTTCGAAACGAATGCCGCTTGACTAGGCCCTCTGTTCTGTGCAACTTTCTCAAACGCCACTCCGGCCTGAAGTAACATTCTTATAGAGATGACGCTCAACGATCTTATAATTAGAGATCGTTGATGACGCTAGTAGAAAAGTTCAAAATGCATGAGATTGACGTAAGCTATCGATATGTCACGTGGTCTTTTGTATTGTATTACGACTGTAGAAATAGAATCGCTTCGAAGCGAATATCGTTTGTCTAGGCCAGCTGTTGAGCCATTACCTTAAAGGATAGGTCCCATCCCGTGGATGAGTATCCTCACGTAGATGGGTCACCTTTTTATTCGCTTTAATATTTATTTTATACTTTTATACAACAGAATTAAAGATCTACTGTTTAAATATAAAATTTCTGGCGTTGTCACGAGTGGGGGACGATGACACTTTTTCTTCCAACCGCCCCCAGTAGAGCCATATTAGTGGGCGCTGGGAATTTACCTTTACATTTACAAGGTAACAAATGGGTCTATTTTAATTCGGCAACGATGTAATGCACTTGGCTATCGGTCTCCCATAGTCACCACTGAGTCAGGGCCTTACAAATTTTGTAATGTATAAGATGGGAATAAGCTTGAGTCCAGCATATGCAGCTAAAGTGGTAGCAAGCCGGTCGTGTAAGTATCAAACCAGACGACGCAGTGTACAGGAAGTTGTTTTGATTGAACTAATGACATTTTAAAGGTCGTAGGAAGTCAGTGTAGGAAGGCGGCTTAGTCGTGGCATTTTATGGGAGAGGACTGTCTAACAGTGGATTTCTACAGGCTGCTGTCGATAGTGTAGGTACCTTATATTAAAATCTCACCCCAAACAGTCGCCAAAATTCTCACAATCGCAGTCAATGCGTGACTCCCGACAAACACAATCGCCCCAAAAGCGCCGCCTTCAAAACTACGTGTCTTTCTCTCTTTTTCGACTCTATTCATTGACATAATAATAGTAACTATTTAATATTCTGTCGGCCATAAAGGGTGTTCCCGGTATCGCATAGTTTTACTACTTAATCCAGGGTGTCTTTGCCCGGACACGTTTGGGTTTGTGAAATATTACTTGACACTTTTTTGTTACCTGTTTAATTAGGGATGGTCTATTTTAAAGGTCGTATTTTAAGATTTATATGTATCTTTATTCATATAATTATTTACATTTTTTTTGTTCAGTTGCGTATATCAGAACCACAGATTTCTCCAGCCATTAAGTACCTCCATGTTTTTTCTAACTACGCTATAGTTTAAATGCTGCGATAACACAAGTAACAAAGCCAGCTTGAAAGTGTGGACTACAGAAGTTTTCTACAAAATGGCCTAGGTTCAGATGTTGTCAATGATCTTCTGTTTATTTCATAGTTTTTAAATTTTTGTTTTATCTCTTCACTACCATCCTTTACTGCTTAGCTAATTTCGGTCCATGCAGAGTATACCTGGAACAAATCACTTTTAGCGAGAAAGCCACCTATTTTACCTTTATAATTGTATTTATTTTGAATAACATAACACCCAACAGTCGCATAATGTCTTTCAGCCGCAGACACCAGGGTCTGATGATAACCAGTACGAGATTAATAGGATCTATGGTGAAACGATGGGTTTCTAGAAGTGTTTCGTTTTTGCAATTTTAATAGCACTTAAAAGCTGGAAGATTTTATAATTTTACAAAATTAACTTCTTATTGGTATGTTATCTTTTATCACCAGGATTCATATATCCAGTATATTCTTCATCATCATCCGCCTGTAGAAGTCCACTGCCCAATAAGCCTCCCCCTTAGAATGCCACGACGCACGGGCTTGGGCTGCCTCTATCCACCGACTTCCTGCGACGTTTATAATGTCTTTATCCCAACGAGTGGAGGGCCTTCCTCTACCGCATCGTCCGGTTTGTGGTCGCCACTCGAGAACTGTTATTCCTCAACGTTTGTCAGTTCTGCAAGCTGCCCATTGCCGCTTCAATTTGCTAATTCTGAGAGCTATGTCGGTGATCTTGGTTATTCTACGGATTTCCTCATGTCAACGTAATAGTATGTTAAAATTGATCCAACTGATTGACTGTGATCCAATTGCACTTGTCTCCAGACTGTGGCAGTTTGTCACCTAATGGCATAAAACCGCAGTCCAAACCCTGATAAAAGTCCTCGGCAAATGAATAGGGCTCCACGTAACCCGGCTCGTTATGTGTAAACTGGTAGTAACGTGAGTCGCTGTCTAATGTTGATGCGAATCGATTGCGAGACGATATACATTAGGACCATATGTGTACCTATACCTAGAAGCAGGAGAAATGATTGTACAAAAAAAGCAATTCAGACTAAAGGGTCTTCTAAAGCAGCAATAACATGAGTGCTACTTGTATGCTAATGGGCACATTTATATTTTTTAACGTGACGATACTATCGAGGACGTCCACGATTATTAATTTTATTTATGACGCTACGATATACCTACCAAGCTTCCCTCTAAAACCGTCGCGATATTTTTGCGATGTAGTGGTAGTGCGTAGCTACAAGAGTTACTTTATGTGTGAGCGAGTCCACGTGCTCGCACATAAAAGCGCACATCGTAGCATGTCGTTTCTTTCACGTAGGACACCTGCTAAGGACGAAGGGCCGACGAGGGCAGACCACCGGCGCGCGCGCGGCCGCAGCTCTGTAATCTGAGCGCGCGCGCGGTACTTTGTTACTGTGCTAACAGCTGTTTACAAATATAAACACAGCCAGGAAGAAACCAATTTATTATTGTGAAACAATATTTTTGAAACCAGCCCGGTTTGAACTTAATTAACGGGTAGGTAAGTTTATTACATTCCAAAAATTTTAGTTTTCCGTTGTTATAAACAACACATACCTAAATTTTTTATATTGCATCATACCTCAAGCTGGTGTCCAGGGTGACCAAAAAAGAACCGATGACGCGTAGTAGGCTAAACACATCAAGCTCTTTTTTCTTGTCATGAGCTTTTCTTTTTTGTCTGTGGTAAGCTATTCTATTCTTCTAAGCTGGATGTCTCTTAGTTCCTTGATGCTGACTTGATGTCACTGATGTATATTTTTATGGGTAGGTAATAATTTGAATTGCCGGACATGTACTGACATTTTTTTTACTTGTTTATTTGTGTAAATGTTGGAGCTGGAATATGGCCCACCTGATAGTAAGTGGTAACCCCAGCTCATTATATGCAATACCCCTTAAGTCACATCCACCTAGGACGCACCTTACTTGGCCCGTTATCCTGCGACGTATAGATGAAAAGTCTCATGTGCTACAAACCGCAAAAGCTACAAACTGGACAACGCGGTATTTAGAGGAAGGCCCTCCATTCGATGGACTAAAGAAACAGACATAAACATAGCAGGAAGTCGGTGGATGGAGGCGGCTCAAGACCGTTCGTCGTGAGTAGTGAACTTCTATAGGATGATGATGATAATGATGACAACCATTTTTTACAGTTAATTGGACTCTATAAAGAAAGCCATGAGTACCTAGACATAATTATTTACCTTGTCACATACTAAATGAAAACCTCTACCAATCTCACCTATACCACGTAAAAAACGAGTTCTCATACAATTTGTGGTAAGTAGGTACTTGCGACACCACCCACGAATAAAGGCCCATGCAATTTTTTTCCCAACTTTATTTCCATCGCGTTGTGCCTCCAAAATTGAGTTGTACGGGTTTCGCGGTTTCTTATTTTATTTTTTTCATCTTTTTGCGACTCCCCGGCGGTCGGTAATCACGTGTATGTTTATTTATTTATCAACCTACTGTGGAGGGATATTGAGTTATTAAGTTGTTCAATTTTGATGTCGTTAAGGTTATTGATAGAGCAAGAGTAGGATGTAAGCGGAATGTGCTGTGGAAGTGCTTTTACAGAGTGCTGGTAATATGCATAGCACCATTGATAGGAGGAATGTCTTTTTGGTTATTTGATATATAATTGAACTCGTTTTCTTCAGATGTCTAATATGTTAATTTGACTACCTGCCCGTTGAACCTTTACCTAAACATCATCGTCATTACCAACTGGTTGATGCCCACTGCTGAATGAGGCCTTCCCCATCGAATGCAATGGATTTGCCATAATCACCACGCTTGACCGGCGGATTAGAGATCACAGTATTGTTGCTAAGTATTCAGGTGGATGCTGCTGCCCATCCCTTGATGTGATCCCTTAGTCAACTTTTATGGACTCACAGGAGCAGACGGAGGGGTCTTTTCTTAGACCGGACACTCCACGGCCCACTGGCCTAAAGCATAGTTAGCATTATATTGTTCCCAGTGTTGGGACTCAGGGCTTACTCTCAGCAAGAGTGAATGGACTATAATCCACCACGCTACCTCACAGTCCAGTTCACCTATTCTTAAGTTCTATTAAAAGTAATTTGAAAACTGTGTTTCCATCATACATCAATCGGCCTCCCCCATAGCATGCAGTGCGCCATAGGAGAAGTACCATAATTACAACGCTTGGCAGGTGGATTGGTGATCGCAGTATTGTTGCTAAGTACTCAGGTGGATGGTACTGCCCATCCCCTGGTGTAATCTCTAAGTCGGTTTTTACGACATCTACGGGAGGGGACGGAGGGGTTCTTAGGCCGGTCACACCATGACAAACCCCTCACTGCATTTGTTCCTTTGACTTGTATCCATAGAATCTATACTGTGTTTTGCGTATATTTTTTCTGCTAAGTCAATTTTATAAATACAAACTTTATAAATTAATTCAAAATATTCCCATACGAGCTGCCATTTGATTATCCTGAGGAATGTGCCCCAGTTATCGGTCACTCCGCGTGTTTTAATCGAAATAATTAACCGCACAAATGATTTATAGCCCCGAAGGGCGGGAGGTCCACTGGTATTCGCGGAAAAAAGAGTGCCACCAACATCGAGACAGGGTCATTGGAAGAGCGAATAGATGGGGGGTTAGGGGGTCACTTTCTTGAACACATAATGTAATTTTTATAAACCACATCCTTTCAGAGGCTTAAACCCATTCGAAAATGAATAGAATCTTAACACTATTCTTATATGGCCAAACTCTGGTAGTTTATTCAAAAATGTTCGAAGCTTTTTTTTTAACGCAATAGAATTCGCGTACAGGTTACTAATATGTCAAATCTATAGATTCCCATAAAACCAATAACGGAACCCTTCTACAACCCTGAAAAAAACGGTGCAAAGAATACAAAAAAGAGTGAATTTTGCCTGCGAAAGTAATCGGTGTCGACGACGAAAAATGCTAACTTTTGTAGCAAAAACTGGGCATTTGCCAAATGCACTAATTGAAGTTGATTCTGTTCTGACTAACCCCAGGGGCCTGCGTCTGAGTTTTGACAATCAATTGACACGGACGTATGGTGTAGTGTAACACGGATTTTTGTATGGAAAATGAAATTCACTGATTGTACGCTAGGCACTCATCGGTGTCGCCATACAAAATCCTTGTTACACTACACCATACGTCCGTGTCATTTGTATGCTAAAAACTTAGACTCAGCGCTCTGGTTGCAAAAGAAATGTTTGTCCTGAATACGTACCAGTCTGGAATCACTGATAAGTTCGCGTAAATTTTTATCTGCCTCCCTAATTTAGCCAGCCCGTTATTTTGAATCGGGTATCTGTCAAATATTGAAGCTTTCACCCTGCCCGGCAAGTGATTGGGCGAGATCTAATCTTAATAATTTATTTCCTGATTTATCTGAACACACTTCAGGCATGTCTGCATTTGAAGATAACTTCGAGGCTGATGTATGATGCCACTAACAGATTCCTTACTAATAATAATAATACAAAATAAATATAATAATAAAACCGCACGGCACGCTTGTGGCGAGCGTTCAATGAGTGGCGACACCGCGGAGCCCCATTACTCCCTGGGGTCAACAGAGAACTCTGGCTCTCGGCTTGCCTTAGCTGTCTGGCCGAGGGTTGAGGCGCAAGTGCGAAACCTATGCTCCAAGGGTGGAAGTGTTAAAGGCATGAAGCCGGGAGTAGCACTTAGTGAAACTGCAGCACACCTCTCAACACCGTTTAGCCGTCCACGCCAACGTTGCCCCTTACGCTGCCTTCATTGGCGGTATCTCTAAGGGGCCCGTTTAGTGAATGGCAAGTGCCTAAATCGTTTTCAATAATTTAGAATTGGCAGGTGCCGTTTCTCATATTATAATAGCCCAATAAACATTCAATTAGCATGTTCTCCTTGCTATAGTATCAAATTTCATCTATTTCCACAATAGTTTAATCATCCATCCACCATAATAATACTGTTTTTTTTTATATATTCCTGTATGGATATTTTGTACGAACTATTTGTTGGTCGGGGATAATGTAAAGTTATATTTATTAACCGACAACATTTTAATTAGGGCGGTTCAAGACGTTCGTCGTGGTATTCTATGAGTAAGGGCTAGTAGGAGTAAGGGGTATCTCAAGCAGTGGACTTCTATAGGCTGATGATGATGATGCTTATCATCGTCTGTGACACAATATCTTAGCAAATCAAGATAGCCATTAAGTGCTTATAAAGTCCTTTCTCACTAAAATATTCTGGGAAAAGAAATAGGAAGCATTCAAGCTTCAGTTTTTACACTCGCCAACGTAACCAACGAAATAGTAATGTTTCTGAAGATCTAGAACGCAGCTATATTTAGCCAACACGATCAAAGGGGAGACGCGGAAGCTATGGGAATCGCATAGATATTTTATCGAGACACCGTAACGACCCATTAGAGGTTTAGGGTTCCGCGGGGAAATTTAATACTTCCTATTGAGACTCTTTAAAATGCCATGTCTGCATAATACATGTGGCGCCACTGTAATAGTTATAACAAACTACAATTCGAAGTCATAAGTCACTAGAAATTTTGTAAATACAAAAACAAATATCTAGGAGAAATTACGGCCCAAGTTGTGTTACACACACAACACAGTTAAAACCGCTCGAGCGCCAAATGTCAAAGTTTTCTACCAAAATGGGCAGCTGTAGTAGCCGTTGGCGCCTGAGCATAACAGAATCAAATAATATTATTTTGACAAGACGTCAAATCAAAGTCAGTCATCCTCTATCCTCTATCCTATTCCTCTATATATATATATATATATATATATATATATATATATATATATATATATATATATATATATATATAAATCAATTGCTGTTTGTTTGTCTCGCTAAAACTCTAAAACGGCTGGGCGTATTTATTTGATTTTCTTTTTTTTTGTGTTCATAATTGTCATGGAAAGGTTTAATTGTACCGGGACCACCGGGAACACCGGGACCACGCGAACGAAGTCGCGCGCGGGCAGCTAGTTGTAAATAAAACTTAATTCAAATCGATTTAACAATCAATCTTCTTTACATGAAAATTTATAAATACTTAATCCACATGCGATTATAGTTGTTCATCCCTATCCTTTAGAATATTTTTTTTGCATTTCATGTTATATTGCTGTTAGTGTAAATATTGTGTGTGTGTAGCATGCAAACTATAGGTGTTCGTTGATTGATTACAGAACCCTGAAGTAATTTCACCACACAAATTCGAACTTTTGATCAGCGGTTCGTAGCAAATTATCATAGCGCGTTGATGTCTTTTATATGAACAAAATAAGGACATAACATTTTCCAAAGTTGTAAAATTTAATTAGTTAAGTAATTGACAAAAATATAACTACGTACCTACTTAATCTACCTATCTAGCCGGAAGACTTCCTCTACTTCTGCCCTAGTACAGTACAATCAAGATTTATTTTAAAGCATCTAAAACTTGATATTACTGGACCATTTCTAGCCAATCAAACGCACACTTGACCGAGTTTTCTTCCCATTTAGTGGTGTAAATATTATCGTTGATTTGTTGCCCAACATTGGGCCATTACTGGATTGGCCTGGGATCTGTTTAATCATGATTTATGGGAGTAGAATCAATGTAAGTAACCTAGTTTTCACTGAGAGAAAGTACCTATATTATTATATTATCGATGTATTTATGAATTTATATTATGATTGTTTTGTCTTAAAAACAACTAGGAATATTATGGGCGAGGCAAGAAAGTTTGAACTAAAAGTTTTGACAAAGCTCCCTCTCTTGCGTTACAGTGAAACTAATACTAGCTTGCGTGAAATTTAACGAGGCGAAAGCTTTCGCTGTAACAATGACTAGGCTAGCGAGCTTTTGTGAGAGTTGTTTCTATCATTATAGTATAGATGGCGTTAGTGGTATGAATTCATGAAAGATCAAATCCAGATGAGATATCTTTTACTATATTGAAGGTTTTTGGTTCGAAAATAATACTGGTTGTTTTAACAAGAAACATGGTAATACCAGTTAGAATATATTTTTTCTTTTACGTTTTATTTGCAGGTTCTAGTTACCTGCCTTTAAGTTAAAAACCAATAAAAATATTAAGTTGCTTATTTTAGGTTAATTTGTGATTATACAGGATGTTATTTGAATATGGGTGAATTTTTATTTATGGAGATTCAAGGTCGTGAGGCAGTTTTTTTATTTAGTTTCTGTATTCTTTTTATCCTTGCAGTGGACCGGTTGGTAGATTATAATATGTAGGTAAACTTAGATAAGTAGGGTAGGTAGATACATAAAAGGGGGGGTTGTCTGTAGCGAGAACAATAACCATTTACAGCCACCGAACAAAACAAGAACAACAAATAATAACCGTTTCACCACCAATAAGTTGTCAAAGAAAACACATAGGTTTGGACATTTTCCACTGGAATATTCAAAATCTGCGACGTGACGCTTTTAGGAGTGACGATACGATTTGAATTTTATTTTTTTGACTTTGAACATGCCTCGTATATAATATAAATGTATTATTTTAATTTTTTTTCTTTATGTGAAGCATAATTAATATGCTCCTATCACAAAAAAAAACCTTACGAGTAAGCGGCCTCAATTAAATCACTCTTATTTGAATTATTTAAATAAAATTAAATAAATTATTATTAAACATTAAACAATTAATTGTTATTTTTTTGTGATTGATGTGTTAGGAGCCTATTAGGTATATGCTGACCATAAAGATTCACCTACTTTGTGCGATTGCTCACTATGTCTCTGTTGATAGTAAATCAAATTTAGGCTTAGACGAGCTACTGAAGAGCAATAACTAGTAGCAATATTTGAGAAATACAAAATTTAAATCGTGTGTTGTAAACGATTTAGAAGTTTAGAGTTTGGAGTACTTCGGAAACACTTGGCTGGTTAGAAGTCTCAAGCTGCGGTTAGAATTGTACCCATATCGATGGGTAAGAATTTGACATTTATGTTTGTTCCAAACAAAATTAAATGACTACGCATTTGCACTAAATTGGCTATATTTAAAGACCAATGGTAAAAATTTACGATTCCTAGGTACGCATATAGCAAGTTTAATGTAGTTTTTTTTATTTCTAGTATTCATTTTCTATCGATGTCGATATTCCCGACCCTAGCAATAGTTAGTGGCGTGGATTCGTTTACGACGGCCCAATCAACCGGCGACGCTGCGTCTAACTGCTGTTCTCTGGGGAGCTTTCTTAGGGGCTGGTGACACCGAAAGCTTAATCATCTAAGCGGTAGGATTGTTTTAAATGCTTGCTGTGCGAATTTTTTATGAAAAACATGGGTATGATATTATGGAGTAAGTATTAAAAAAAAATTACGAAATCTATTTTAATTATTTATCACTAAACAATGCCAGCTGGCCAGAAATCCGGATCAAGGAGATTGTACTTCGTCGGAACCACTTTTAAAAAAAATTAACATTCTGCCGCTTCCTTGTATGTACATAAGGGAGGTTTGTGTTTTTATTAAAGCCAATCCTATTTATTTCAAAAAACGTAGTGATGTTATAACTCGACAAAAAAGAGCTAAGTTTATGAATATGCTAAATCAACCTACATGCCATAAAGATATTTATAAGAGAAATGTTTTTAATATATCTATAAAAATATATAATAAGTTACCTGAAGAACTGAAAGTATTAAATGGAAATATATTTAAGAAGAGGCTAAATCATTGGCTATTAGATAATTGTTTCTATAGACTAAGATAATTTTTTGAAACCTAAATTCTTAATTAATTTGACATTTATATATTTGTAACATAGATTTAATACCTAAACGTGTAAAATTATGTGTATTCTTACAAATAAACTATTGAATCTTGAATCTTGAACCTGATTCGTAATAGTGAATTGGAGACGCTGTGTAGAAAGGATGGACCACTGATATTTCAAAGGTTGCTGGAAGTTGGTGAATATATTAAATATGTGATATTTTAAATACATACTACATAATCACCAGCCTGTTTAAGTCCACTGCTGAATGAAGCCTCCCCCGTTGAATACAATGCCATAATCCATAATGCCATTCACCACGCTTATGTCAGGCGGATTGATGAAATCAGATGGATGCTGCTGCCCATCCCTTAGTGTCATCACTTAGTAATCTTAATACATCCAGGGAGGAAACAGAGGAGTCTATTCTTAGGCCGGTCACGCCATGGCAAATACATAGTCACTTTTGCTGCTTTGATCAGGGTACAAAACTCTAGAAAACATAGGTACGGTTTGAATTATTCCAAAATAATCATGCACCGTGCAATTGGCCATGCAAAATCCCGCCACTCAATATTGGTTGATAAAGCAATAATCATCAAAACTTGGCTCCACAAACCACCATAATGTAGCTTTCCTTTGCCATCGTTTTACTGAACGCTGTCAGAAGTGTATGAGAAAGCTCTACAATTGTAGAGTTGTAAGGTTGAGCGCAGAGTGTTGCGATTAGTTGTTAGATCTTTATAGCGATTAGATAAGATAAGATTTATATTCAGGTAAAAAAGTTACCTTACTTACCAACTAAGATAACTAAATTATTATTATAATTAACATGTGCATCAAAAACATTTACCCTCTTATTCATAATAATTTTTTAATAAATGTTATAATTCGTACCTAGATGTAAATTATTTATTTATTTACAGAAATAATAATAGGTACAAGTAATAAAAGTAATAATAAACAAAATTTTAAAAAAAGAAATAAAGTAATCATTATCATCATCATTATCAGCCTATTATACAAGTCCACTGCTGGACATAGGCCTCCCCTTTAGAATGCAACAACGCACAGTCTTGAACCGCCTCCATCCACCGAATTCCTGCGATTTTTATAATGTCATTAGTTCATCGAGTGGAGGGCCTTCCTCTACCGCGTCGTCCACAGGACGCCACTTGAGAAAGAGAGAAAGAAAAGAAAAGATTGCTCTTCCTTTCTTAGCATAGCTCTCTCTATAGCCCGCTGTGCGACTTTGAGTTTGCCTAGCTGTAAGTCCTAAAATTGTTAAAATAACAATAAAATAACAGTGATACGATGAAATAAAGAACCACTATGGACTATAAGAGCCCCTACGCGCCTGCCCTAAGAATAAACACAGTTTTCCACTGTGTCTCGTTACTGGAAAACATTTCCTAACTTTACGAGTCGAGCAATGAAAAATAAAAGCAAATAACTGGTTTGTTGTGTCAGTTTATTATTCGCTTATTGTATCGTGTTAACTAGTTTTGTTTGCGATCCCCCAGGGAGTAAAATAATTAAACTTTGTATGGAAAGATGAAAGACGAGATTTTATGTTTTCCTTTAAATATGATTGCTAGTTTTGCGGGTAAAGGAAGTTGAGGAAATCACTTGTTGTTTTGTTGTATATGATGATTTATTTTTACGGAAATTGTATTTGAAAACTTTTGATGAGGAATAACTTATCGCACAAACATTAATATTATGTAAGAGAAGTAAGATACATATTATTTTATTTTGACATTACTAATCATTTAAAATTTTGTGGGTAATAATGAAAGTTACGTTACATTACAATGCTACTAGCTGTGCGCCGCGGTATCTCTTGCGTGAAAAATGATGAAAATTGATGATTATAATAACAAAATGAACCCTATGTGTTAATCCAGGGTATAAGGTATCTCCATTATAAATTTCACTGAAATTTGTTCAACCGTTTGAGCGTGAAAAAATAACAAACATGCTCCAAACTTAAGCATTTAATTAGTTTGATTAAGTTATTATCACCATTACTAATACCATTATTATATTATTGTGTAATTTTATTATTAAATTAAGTGTGTTTATTTTTCATATTTTTTTTCGGATAAGTACTTTTGCTTATACATTTATTATTTTTATGAAATAATATAATACATTTTTATGAAATGTACCTATTTACATTTAAATAGGTACATTTCATAAAAAATTATAGCCTAGTCTTTAAATTCAAGTAATTTGTACAGAAAAGTAGGTATTTGGTCAGCTTATTTTATACATTAACTAAATGAATACCTAGTTAATATAATTCTAGCTCAAAAGGTCAGCAAAATGTTTTTGTCTTTCGTGGCACAGAATCAGATATTTATGCAAGGCATGATATAAGGCCTACGCGGCGTGCAATATTTCATACAATGTTTTCGTCGCATACTTAATAAGGCATAACGTAAGCTTTGTTAGCAGAAAGTTATTTATCTATGGAAATAATAGAGAATTATTGGGGTATTTTCTCATTTGCCTGACACTGTTTTCACCAGGTCTTATTTCAGTTAGGTTTACTCAAGGCTATTTAAAATATAATAATGTACACACACAGCCACACATCACACACACACAACACACACACATACAGCACAGTTTTAGCCAAATTCGTTTGAAATTATTTTACTTAAAATCTATTCGCTGACTGATGGATAATTCTTTCAGTTTTACTTTTTTTCTAGTGTCAATTGTTCTTTCTTTGTATCCCTGCCTGAGGTAGTACACGAATAATCACCAAAAGATCAAACAAAAGCCTTCCCAGTAAAAAGGCTACGCATTTCCACTCTCCGCACGTCACAACACCATCAATCAAAATGAAATCTTACTTGTTATTATCTAGTATTTTCCTCCAAATAACTTCATAGATTTTATCCATCAATAGGGAACTCTATCTACTGATTGACCATATAAAAAACGGATGATTTATCATTTTTATTGCGAGAAAAACATGTTTATGAGAATCTTAAGAGGGGTGAATACGGGGCGGGAGTGCGTATTCTGGGAGCTAGTTTAGATAAATATGAGTTTTAGAATGAAGTAACGATATGTATCCAGAACTTTTGTTAGACTATTTTGTTAATTATTAACTAGATTCTAGACCTTGCGTGCACTTTTCATTTTTATGTCTCTGGGTCGGCGGCGCGCGTTTAATGCCTTTGGTATTGTTGGCGTCCATAGGCTAAATGCTTTCCATCAATAGCTTGTTTGCTTGCCAACTAGTATAAAAAAAAACTTTTTTGTCTGAGTACTGACAAATTGTAGGGCTGTCCGTGTCATGTAAGTAAGTTGTACATGACAGGGACTGCAATACGATTTGACAGTTACCCATACACTTAAGTGAGAAATGCTCTGTAAGACCAAGGCATTAAGTAGAGTTCAATATGTGATACGGTTGTTATGTTTCCATAACTTATGTTGAAAAAATATTGTCCTTACAGTTTATTTTTATTTTGATATTTTTTTTAATTTTGATTTACTAATCATGTAATCTCTTATCTATATTTTATTATCTAGTCTTGTAATGATCACAGAAAGTTATACAAATTAATTCTCACATGTCGTAGTCAAGTTGTTCTTACCCTGGCCACAGTCTTAAATTGAATTGGTGACATTTTTACGGTTGTCAGAATACACCCCTAAATAGAACAAAATAATCATTGGCTACTAACGTCCTCGAGGGGATTGTTTCGTAACTATAAACGAGATATTGCCACCGATACTACCCTCGGAAAACTTTTCTCGTTTTTTGCTTATAATTTTGACGCTCTCTATTTTTGTCGCGAATTGATTGGGTAGGAAAGTGTGAATACATAAAGGGACATTATACTATTTTTGAAATATGCACTTTTTACTCATGGATTTTTGTTCAGATATATATAATATCAAATCAGTTCTCGACGCATGACCTTCGAGCGTGGTCGCGGTCGGTGCTCATGAGGAATGATCTCTAAATGGTCAACGAAACGTCAGTAGGTGAACATGGTGTATAGTCGTACTTATTATGTTTCTAAAATGATACCAAGCCACGTTAATTGAAATAAAATTTAAAAGGGAGAGGCAATGTTTAAAATTGTATACAAAGTATATTAACTAAGTATCTTTTAAAGTGGGGACCTGGGCAGTGTTACAGTCTTTACAGTGGTGCTAGATTGACCACCGGTATATTGAAGTATTAAAGTGTTTGTACAGCAGAACTAGAATCTATTCTAGTTCTGCTGTACAAACACTTTAATATTAATCTGTATATTGAAGTATTAAAGTGTTTGTACAGCAGAACTAGAATCTATTCTAGTTCTGCTGCACAAACACTTTAATACTTCAATATACCGGTGGTCAATCTAGCACCACTGTAAAGACTGTAACACTGCCCAGGTCCCCACTTTAAAAGATACTTAGTTAATGTACTTTGTATTGACGGATAGATATCCGTCTTCAGAACCAGAGCACGAATCCTATACGATTGCAGAAAGGGCTGAGACAGGGAGATATTATTTTTCCGAAACTGTTCACCTCTGCATTAGAGGATATTTTCAAACTTCTGCACTGCAACGGATATGGCATCAACATCAATGGCGAATACATCACTCTCATCATAGCCATCATGGCAGAATCACTGGAATAGCTTGGCACAATGCTCAGAGAGCTCAATACCATATCCCAACCGATGAATCTTTAAATGAACATTTGCAAGACGAACATCATGTCAAATGTCCATGGTACCCGTTGGGCACGCACGATATTGTCGTAGGTTGTTCATTACTTTGTCTGTTTGGGTCAGATGATTGAATTGGGAATTGACAAATATAGGTAATACGATGAAACTACGCCATGTCTTCTCGCCAAAGACACCACAAAGCCTCAAGGCCAAAGTCTATAACCAGTGCGTAATGCCAGTGATAACTTACAGTACTGAGACGTGGTTCCTTATTTTTGGCCCTATAGACAATATCTATTAAAGAGATATCCGCATTATTATTTGAAGCTTTTTGACATAATTTAACACCAACTTCTTCTGTTCCCAAATTTTTGCGTACTTACTAATAAATTTAGTTGAACTTATTGAAATAGGCCAGAGACCAAGATCGATGGAATAGGTCTGTTTTATCTATTTGATGCTCCTCTGTCTATTTTAACTTTTCTAATCTCAGAGATGAACAAAGTGTAATGCGCATTGACCTAAAATCCAAGCTAATGAGCCCTTCATCGGTAAATCTCCGGTTTTCAATTAACCGCGAGATAACTGAACATTGCGCCATCTCTGTTCCGCGCAATTAATTTATATAAAACGATAAGGTTTAGAGCTTGGAATATGCAAGTCGCGAGCGCGAACGTGATCTAGATAAGGGTCGCGGTTGAGCTTCTTGCTCAATAGGGCTGCGGAAATGTTTGATGATATTCAGGACTTGTTCGACACTTTTCGTTGGTATCATATTTGTTCTGGCTGATGATTCTTTATCACGTTAGAACAGGAGTAATTTTTGTTCATCCTTTTCTACCAGAAGTTCGATGATCTAACTGCTTGGAAAATTAGTTGTCTGTGTGACGGCGATGAGCTCCTGTGATTGTGCAACCCAGGTAGCAGGTACTATTAACAGTATGATCCATTATAAGTATATCAAAAACATACATTTTCCTCAGTCTTTTTCTTTAACTTTGTGTTTCTCGTTTGATACCTCATACCTAATTAGCTATATAGTTTATAGTTGGGTATCAAACGGTATTATTTTTTTAGCGTTTAATATAATTCCATTTGTTTCAAACTAAGATGCAATGTTTAGCTATTTTCCTTCTAAATACGACAAAAAAAATAATTAAAAAAAGTTAAATCTTGCTTGCGATTTTTTTTTTGAGTATTTGTCGTCCTTTCACGCCAAAACGGTGCAGCCAATTTCGATGAAATTTGATACACAGATAGACAAAAACCTAAACTAAAAGATATAATACTTTTTATACTGAAACTCAATTCCAACGGAAGAATAATGCTGGTGAAACCATAGGTGACCGCTATTCCCATAGACAAAATATATTACTATCGTATGTTTAACATACGCAATACGCATGCTGCTGATGATGAAACTTACTGATTTTTACCCATAAATAATAATAATAATAATTTTATTTCAGATAACAAGATCCATATATTAAATAAGACTAAGAGCTATGTTAGGCACCAACAAAATAATAATTATTGTTATCTAAAGAAAAAGCGAGCATTCGGGTGATAACAAAACAATATTTACTTATTTCGTCATCACTTGAACACAGTGCTCAGAAGGGACTATCCCATAAAGAGATCTAACTTATACGCTTATAAAGCTCTAACTAATGGAAACAGAATATATAGCTTTACCTTAAACCTCAGCTCATATTCTTCCAACCCTAGCGCCGCGAACTTACTCTAATAAAATATTAAACACTCCTAAGCATCTATATTGTCTGGAGTAATGACTAAGAACACCTTCTGAATACAGAACCGCAGATAAACGGAGAGACAGTAAAATAACTCTTTACAGAGATAAGGAGTAACGACTCAAGGTATTTCAATATCAGATGGTGGTTGGAATAAAAATTGTAGCGTTGAAGAAATTACAGAAAGAAAACATATTTATGAAATAAGAATTCAATTTGTGCCAGTTACATGGTTTGGATCTCCATGACTTCATAATCGTTAGATATCCTATAGTTACAGGCTTTAACATGAACAATTCAGTTCAAAAACTATTCAGTATAAAATATAAGTTCCGTGATGTCTGCTGCTATATTTAAAGGCACAGTAGCAGAAGGTCTATATAATAGACTTCTGCGATTAAAGTTATTCAATGATGGGGAATGTCAAACGACGACCGATATTTTGTACTGAATCATTTTTGAACTTAATCGCTATAAGAGCTCATATACCCTCCATGTGTAAGGTAAGGGCTTATGCAGATGAGTTTGTAAAGGTTTATTTGCTAAGGGCTAACGTTAGGTTGTAAAGCCTCTTATGCTTTGTATTACTATCATGAACTGAAATCACCTTGTACAAAACTAATAAATTAATGAATCATAAAATTTTACATTAATATGTGTATTTTTATAGTAAACTAAGTTCAGGAAATGGGCAAAAAAAATGAATAATATCCACATCAATATACGTTGATACGATACACAATTCATCACACCCCTGTACCCTCTCTCCTTGTAATGTTTTGTTTTTCCGGAAACGTAACCACCTTTCCTTTACGATGTGTAACCCCTTCCAAACGTAAGTCGTAACCACATATATGTATTGTATATTCATGCATAAATATGTATATTTGCACATTAGTATGTATATAGTGAATAAATCGCGTATACAGCAAACGGAATCAGATTTCTCTTGTCTCATATCTGAAGTTTGACAATAAATACGCGGAATCTGCATAACTCGAATGTGAACCGAGTTATGGGTAGTAGGGCGATGTCGCGGAAACGGAGCCCGAAGCTGGGAATTGAATAGATGAGGCAAATAAAACAGAAAAGTGCAACTTAATGATGAGTGAAGAAGACCCTCCACTTGTTGGACTAAAGACATTAAGAGCCATTACGCACTGTCAACTGGTCGCCGGCGCAGGCGACTCGGTCGACGGCCACTGTAACTTACTATAGTTTAAATAAGTGTTTACATACTTGGTCATTGGTCTCCTGGCCCTAGTTGCCTATGTTTTGGTAGCCGAGGGATTGAGCCGCTGACGACAAGTCGACAGTGCGTATCGTAGAGCCGGGTATTCATTGGGCAATATTTGTTAATAACAGTTATAAAAAGAACTGTTTATAAACAGTTTATAAACCATGTTTCACAATCTTAGTTTGACAATCTCTATGGCGCGGTGGGCGAGACGCAAGAGGTTGCAGGGTCGATTCCCGCTACGGGACAAATGTTTGTATGATCTGCAAATATTCCGGGTCTGGGTGTTGTGGTATGGTACTTGTAGTTCCTAATACCAACGACACAGGGAGTCCTAGTGTAGGATCTGGATTAAGTATGTGACTGTTGAGTGCTTTAGTCATTATTCTAAGCTACCAACAAGCAATCAACTGTCAATTTGTAGGCCATAGCTAAACTAGGGGGCTGCCTGGTTTTAGAAAAACCAGAGATAGTCCATGCTTATATCATTTTGGCATAAGCTTGGACTATCTAGCTCGAAAGTTGCTTCTGGAAAACAAACCATCTACTTTTGTATTACAGTCGTATACAGCGTGTAAAAGAACGGCTCCCGAATACTGACATTCATTTTGCAAGCTATTCTTCGCAAGCACTCTCAGTTGTTCTATGACCCTAACCTGAAACACTCGAAGCGGAGATCAGATAAAGTTTGTGAAATAGCTAAGCGTCGTTTAGTGCTGGAAAGTCGACACTTCTATTGGCTCTTCCTTATACAATAGAATTAACAAGGAAATTAACATGTACCCGCTACCTCACAACAAATGTAAGATTAAATGTCTGGAGTGGTTTAAATCTTTAAATTACGAAGATACTGAGGACTTCCTAAAGATTACCCAATTGTGCCTACACACACACACACACACACACACACACACACACACACACACACACACACACACACACACACACACACACACACACACACACAGATCCTTCTGATCTGTGGGAACAAAACGTTTATTTTTAGATTAGTTTTTGTATGCCTTTTACCTGGTTGGACTTGTTGCTTTAAAGGAGGAGGGCGTTGGTGTCTGTCACACAGTTTTCATACTTCTACAGGCATCATCATTTCAAACTGTACATATGATTCTATATTTTTGCTGTTCCTGAATAAATGCTTAATATACTAATATACTGAAGGTATCGGTAAAGCTACCTATAGCATAGCTATATAAAATAGCTTTCGCCTGAGAGGTGATTCATACGAAGAAAACCTTTATTTCGTTTTGTTTCGTATTTGCCAGCCAGCAATGTACCCATTTATTCCGGCCGCGCGAGTTCAACGCTCCCGGTCAACTGATCGACCCGTCGCGCCAATAATTTATTATCATTACATTATTGTGGTTTTCATTGCTTTTTTGACGTTTTTATTTTTAACGTGTTTTTAATGATGGAAATTAGGATTTTGTGTTCTTTTAATGATATTTTATGGATATTTATGGCCCAAAAGGGAGCTTTTTTTTTCGTGTTTTTTCAACTTAAATATTTTCAGAATCATAGTCTGAATGCACAGTTTCAGTTTTCGGTAGTCTTTTTACGCCCTGTATACTAAAGGGCGATATTGAAGCCTAGACTGGCAGTCCTTGTTTAAACTCAGACTAAGTCCATGTTTTGTAATCACACCCCATGGCTTTATTCAGGAATTGTTCTCCATTTATTCCCACATCTCTGTCAATTCAGTCGGTTGAACATAAGACAGCGTGTGGGACCCCCCTTTCCTGAGTAACTCCCGCCAGAACAACTGTTTGTTTGTCTGTACATGGGAGTGTACCTAATACGCTTTGCATATTCGCTAGTTCCAGATAATGCGGGTTGTTTATGGAGAAGCTGGAACTTCTTGAACCAGAATACAGATGTAAATCATAATGTAGGTACATAACCTTCAGAATTAGAAAGTTAAAGTGGCTGTGGGCAGGTCATATAGCTTGCAGAACTGACAACCGTTGGGTAATAAAGATGGACGACCTCTGTGGCGCGGCGAATGAGTAACCGACGGGGATGCAAGAGGTTGCGGGTTCGATTCCTGCAGCGGGAAAAATGTTTGTGTGATCTGAATATATTTGTTCCGGGTCTGGGTGTTATGGTACCATGGTACTCGTAGTCCTGATACCCATGGCACAGGGAATCCTAGTGTGGAATCAAGACTACGTATGTGACTGCTGGGTGCTACGTTACGTTCTTGAGTGGCGACTGCAAACCAGATGAAGCAGTAGAGGAAGACTTTCCTCTCGATGGACCAAGAACATTACAAATATCGCAGGAAGTCAAAGCTCGAAGCCATTTTGTCATGGCATTCTATGGGGAAGGCCTATGTCCAGCAGTGGACTTCTACAGGATAATGATGATGATGACAATGATCATAATGTATGGTGTTGAAGTCTGTCCTGTGCGAGGTGATTGGGTTTTGAAATAAAATAAAGTCCGAAGATTCTAATTACTTGTATTAATTACTTTCCAATATTCTAAAGTTAAAAGACAAGTTACACGCTTGGCGGGCCCAGGGAGACTGGCCGGCCGTCGCGAGCCTCGTGCGACCTACTTGCAGTATTGTGGGATCAGCACATATTGTTGTAAGGTGGTCCCAACATATGGCTATAAAAGAACCTGTGAGGCTCGATTAAACTACTACAGGAACCAGTCCTTCTAGCAACATCAACAGTTTCAGGTCATACCTGTCATGAAAAAAGCCAAGAAGAAATCTGTCATTTTGACATGCCAATATTTTTATAGCAACCACCAACAAATTCGTACCTTTTACGAAATTGCATTTTAATTTCGTAGTCCCAAGACCTTGCCAAGAGCTTATTTCCCATTATCTCCCGGGAAAATGGAACGTCTCTCAATATGGCCCACGGCCGCGACCTGCCAATATGGATATTGCATATTTTATACTGGACCTCATATTTTTTATATCGCACAAGGATCTGGCTGGAAACTGGATAGGTCAACATTTGGGTTAGTATCATTTCGTCTAAAAAAGCAGCTGGTCTAATTAGCAATTGGTCTAAAAAGTAGCTGGTCTAAGTGCAAACTGGTCTAAAACTCAACTGGTCATTTATTATTTAAATTTTTATTATATTATTTTATTTTATTAAATTTGATTTATAAATAAATAAATAAATGCTGGACATTTCACACAACGTTATCTAGCCCCGAGCTAAGCAGAGATTGTGTTATGGGTACTAGATAACTGATATACTTAATACAATACATTACACAGATAGATATATTTTTTTATACATAGAAAAATACCCAGAACACCCTAAACAAATATCTGCAGATCGTACAAATATTTGTTCCGAGGCGGGAATCGAACCCGTAACCTCCTGCGTCGCAGGCGAACCCTCGCCCGCCGCACCACAGTGAGTGGTCTATGCCGAGTGACTTTCAGTTAGAGAATAGGGGGCTGAGCATCTTCAGGGGGCTTAGTACAGATTTTGATAGTTTACGAAACTATATGAAGTTTCGTTTCCATCCAATACATTTACTGACAGCTTCCTTAGTTTTCTTCTCATTTTCGCTAGGGGCGCTGCTAATAAATGTGTGGAAGGAAACGAAACTTCATATAGTTTCGTAAATTATCAAAACCTGTACTAAGCCCCCTGATCTTCAGACACTGACACGGTCTAAATACGTTTTTGCAGTCTTTTGTTATAGTTAAATAAGCTAGGGTTGTCTCCTTTGATTGTGACTTTTGTGACTGTTGCAGAAGCACAAAGTACCTACGTAAAGCGGGTGGCGCGTTTCTATTTTGTGGTAGAAGGAACCATTGTGGTAAAAAAATTCAAGGTGCACCTAACAGAAAGGCTTTTTCTTCTGCACAACACACACACTGGGCTACCGTACCTATGTTTATTCCAGTACACAAAGATCTTTTGTAAAGTGTAGTCGTTTCTATTTCGCCCCGGGCCTTAAGGTAATAGGTAGGCGGGGCCCGGGTGTAAAGCTATACGGACATCTCATTTGTTGCCACTTCACTGTAATATCATATTTCTGAGATTAAAGATACGTAAGAAACACAGATTGACAAATTTATATTCTAACATTAAACTAACTGAGCCACAGAAAAAGTCACAACAAGTTATAACTTTTCATTAAAAAACCAACTTCCGCCGTTGAATTCAGCTATCTGCATGTTTTTATTTGTTAAAGGTATACTAAAACAACAACTTGTTGCTGAAAATACTAAAATCACTATATGTATGCCTATAATATTTGAGGAGTTCCCTCAATTCCTCATGGAATCCACCATCAGAACTGGGCTTTGGAAAAATGGGACCAATCTGGAAGTATATCCATTCGAATAAAAAAAGAATTTTCCAAATCGGTTTTTAAACAACGGATTAAAATTTTTAAACGGATTAGATATTTTTTATTATGCATAGAAAATACCCAGAACACCCTGAACAAATATCTGCAGATCGTACAAATATTTGTTCCGAGGCGGGAATAGAACCCGCAACCTCCTGCGTCGCAGGCGAACCTTCGCCCGCCGCGCCACAGAGGTCGTCATTAAAATTATAAAACAAAAAAGCATTATAATGTTTAGCTTTCACGGTATTTGACACAATGTTTTGTCCATAAAAGATATGGCAATAGTAGGTACATAAAACCAAACAAGGTATCTAAATTGTGTACATACCTGCTCAAAAAGCGATTACGACTGACGAGGCTGGGCGGCTATAAAGCGCAACCTGCCGAGCCCGCTTCCGCCCGCCCTCGCTTCCGGGCGGGCGGCGTCACGGAATACTTCATTGCTACAGTCAGTGGCAGAAGTTGTTCAATGTACGTAAACGGTAAGGTTTAAATTAATAGAATTGAAGTTATCGTGGCTTGGTATCATTTTAGAAAAATTACGACTAAAAAACGTGATAAAATACGTGGTATATAGTCGTAATTTATCTAAAAGGTTTAAATTAAATTAATATTCTACGTTCGTCAATGACCTGATATTTCAATAGGTTATTTTAATTTTTTCTGGTAAACAATAACTGTATTAAAATATCTTATTATTACTAAAACTTAATTGCTATTCGCAAAACAATTAACTGATTACTGTATCTATTCAATAAAACGAACAATGAGAGCTACGTGAAGCCAGTAACATAATATATACAGGTACATTTACACTTATACTTTTTAGCGGAGAACACAGTACATAACTAACACCCTTCTAAGGAATACATTATTTATCCTTGAACAAATAAATGATAACATTTTAGAAAACTATCCAAACTTTTTTGATATAACGATTTAGCAATGTAGATTAACTAGGTACTTGATTGATTTACAACCACCATGCAGCGCCGTTTGTTCATGCTCCTTGATAATAAGGTAGGTCTCCTAAAGTATCTGCAAGGTTATATAGTTCTTTATTAGTTATTAAAGGTACCTTATAATATTAGTGTGTACTTCTTCATCAGTTTAATAATTAGTGATTCTTAAGCCGCGCACCGCTGGTTACACTGTTTTTTAATGAGGGGTTTTTACGGCACTTTCGAATCATGCGTTCTCCTTTGAAAATAGATGGCGCTGCACGCGCGATAAAATGTCAAGAAAGTTTGATTTTGAGACGTTGTGACTTTTAAAAAATCTTCAAAAGTTAACCATCACAATATGGTCGATGAGTCTGTGCCATCTATCGAGTCAGCTGAAACTATTTTTTTATCGAAAATTAAAAGCTCTCATTACGAATAACAGGTCGGTACGGTCAATAGAAGGTTAGTATTGATTGCCGAGAAGAGTATAAACACTAGAGACTTAGAAGATAATAATAAATTCTTTTGAAAATTAGAGAAGAAATAATATATAAATAATTGCGTTTTAAAATGTCAATAATACAATTGCGCAATGATGACTGCTTTCAATATCAGTGTCAATGAATGCTTTATATACCTATTATTAGTTTTAGTGGTTTACCAGCCTTTTGCTACTTAATTTTCTCCTTCCATTATTTCCTGTCTCACCAGTGTGTTTCGTATGCCATACCTTTTAAAAGTTTACCTACGTACTACTCCAGTGATTTTTAAAAATCCTACACAAGTGAACTAGTGACTAAAAAGTACCTTTGTCGCTGACTGTACATCCACGTATGTAAATTCGTCGATATGAAACTTGTTTATATGAGTTAATGTGGGGTTCTTTCGATGGGTTTATTGCATAGAGTTGAAGTGGAAGTTTAGGTTGGTTGAGTACGTATATTTGGGGAAGTTTTACCTGTCTATTTCACATCATCATCATCAGCCTTTAGAAGTTCACTGCTGGACAAAGGTCTCCCCTATAGAATACAACGACCAATGGTCTTGGGCCTCCTCCATCCACCGACCTTTATTTGACATGCTGATAGGAAAATTACAGAAAAACCAACTGAAACACAACAATGCAAGCATAGCTGCTTGGCGACAAAAATAAGTACGTAGCGTTGTATGTAGAGACTGACCTTGAAAATGGTGAAATGTAACTTTTCTTTCCCAGTTCCAATGTCCGTGGACGTTTTTCGGCTGATGATAACATTTTTCTTCAAATAGCTTTTATAGCAATGTTAGTAAATTAATTATGTTAGTAATTAGTAATTAATGTTACAAATTAGTATAATATTATGAATTTAGTGTAAGTATATATATATTTTCTGTAGGTTTAGGGTATGTATTTGTTAATATAGTATTTTAATTTTAGTGTATTTAATTTAGGTATATTATGTTTTATATTGTCTATTTCTCTATTTTGTATTTTATGGGTACAAATTACCCACCACTATTATAATTTCTCCCACTCCTGTAAGGTTTGATGGAAGAAAACTCTTTTAGGGTTAAGCTCGTCTTTGTACATGTCATATGTGTAAGTTTATTTTTCTGTAAAATTGTGAACAATAAAGAATTAAAGATTTAAAAAATTTTCTATTACCAAAGAAAGTTTAAAGAAAAATCTCTGATAGTGATGGACGGTGTACACTCTTAAAAATGCATATTTCGCTTGGTTTATGTGGTCCAAGTAAACACAACATTACTTCATGCCAATTTCCCTGAGACCAGTCTGTACCACGTTGTAGTCTCCAATTTATTCCAAAAACATCTCACACAAATTACCATACCTCCAAGTACAAACATACCTTCTCCTTTGTTTCAATTACTTAAAGTGTCACTTAAATACGTTTTGTCGCTTTGTAGATTGTTATGCGCATATTTCTGACCATACGGGCAGGCTTTTACGTGATATTGAACGCGCATATTGTTGCCAAACGGATATCCTGGAGATAGGAAAAAGGTTTGCCTAAAATAGAGATTCAGACAAAAAAAAATTTGTAGATACATCTTCAACACGTTTTTATTAGGTTTTCTTGTTAGATAAACATTTGCACCAAACAGTAAACAAAACAATGTACTAAGTTTGACACGTTCTAAAATGGAAATAATTAAGGAACATGAATAATATCCCCAAAATATATAAAAAAAAAACATTTATTTCGAGCAAACTAAAAACACACTATAAAACAACTAAAAACTAATTGAAAATATGAAATAAGCTTGAGCTCACGTGATAGGTTGTTCAGAGATTCTCTCAGTAAGTGAGTGAGAGAGAGAGAGAGAGCTCTATGTACCTCATTATGGAACTGTTGTACACCGGTTCTACATCCATCGGGTTGAAGGAGCTAAGCGATGCAAATCCCAATGGATTGACGACCTCTGTGGCGCGGCGGGCGAGTAATTAGCAGGCTGAGATGTAAGAAAATGCGGGTTCCATTCTCGCTTCGGTTCAGATGTTTGTATAATCTGCAAATAGTTATTCCGGGTCTGGGTGTTTTGGTACCATGGGAATCCGAGTGTGAGATCAAGACTACGCATGTGATCTATGAAATATATCAAATTATTATTGAGTGTACCTACCACCTGTTTAGATTCTACACTCCATGTTTCATCGTCATATTGTAACCTATAGGCAACACTTCAGTATACCACGAGCAGTTTATGTGAAACTATTAAAGTTATTGTCACAGTTACTTCTGTTGCGAACAAACTCAACATTGTGTGAAAACTTACATTATGTGCAGTGCAGTAGGTACTATAAGTTGAATGTATTATTGCAAACATTGAATACCTGCTTGTTCTAATAGTAGGTATCTATGTATTTAAAAAAATTATTTCTCTTTTTTGTCTAATCGATTATGTATCTACCTGTCACTATTCTAATGAAGTTTGCTTCTAATTTGGCTCTATTTTTATTAACCGACTTCCCAAAAAAGAAGGAGGTTCTCAGTTCGGTTGTACTTTTTTTTTTTTTTTTTTTATGTTTGTTACCTCATATCTCCGGCGTTTATGAACCGATTTGGAAAATTCTGTTTTTATTTGAATAGATATACTTCCAGATTGGTCCCATTTTTTTCAGAATCCAGTTCTGATGATGGAACCCATGAGGAATTGAGGGCACTCCTCAAATATTGTAGGCATACATATGGCGATTTTGATATTTTCAGCAACAAACCAAGCATTTGCATTCAAAAAGTATCATAATCCTTTCACCACTATGGTTCTTTCATAATTTTTTTTTTCATCCAAATATTTAGTCGAACACAATGGCGGAAGTCGGTTTTTTTAAATGAAAAGTTATCAAATTCCATGAAACTTTGTACACATAACATTGTATACTTAATATCTAGACCTGTGGTGCGTTAGTTTCCTTTAAAATAATAATGGATACCAAAATAATAAATTAGAAAAAACTAATTAAAAAAAACTGACGCACCACGTGTCTGGATATTAGCGTACTGATCATGGTGTACAAAATTTAATGGAATTTGAAGAAATATTAGCCAAAATAGAAGGAAACTTTATTCGCGTACAAAAGGGCCTCACCTTCTGTTAAAACTGGAGTTCAAAATATTGTTTGGATATTTCCTCTGATAAATCCAAGGCGTATTATTTATAATAAGTAATAACAAAGCGATACAGGAGGTTAATATTTTAAAGTGTCGTGTCGTGTAGTCTCTGGTCCGCTCCGGCCGCATATTTCATCCGCTTGTCGCCACTTGCGCTACGTGCACCCCTATTCTGGAATAGTGACGATATACTTTTGATACACAATAGTAGGTTTCATAAAAAAGCTCCCGTTGTTTCAGTAATCGTTAACTGAGAAGGTCACGGAAGGTCACAAGCCAATTTCTTGCATTTTTAAGATACACTGAGCCCAAGCCTGCGTTTTACGCTCGTTATCCTAATTGTTATTGTATGGCGCCCCTTAGGACTTGTTGAGAAACTCTGTAGCTTCAAAAGAAACTCATTTTGACTCGCAATTTGGGACTCCGGAGAAAGAGTGCAATACCTAGATTCCGGGATTGGGTAGAGGAGGTATTTAAAAAAAAAATTGTGTTTCTTATCTCAGCAGGGGCTAAGAATTCATACGTTTATAAATGCATAAGAAGTCTGTCCAGACAGCTTCTGGTTGAAATCGTCTTTAAGAATAGCCAGATAATAAAAATAACAGCTCACCATCTCAAATCGTTGTCATAACATTATCACTTCAGTATCGCTTTATCAGAGTATTCCTCTCCATCCGTCCGGCTGCTTCCATCATTTTGATTGAAATTTACTGCTTTATTGTGTAGAGGGTAACAATGTTACTGCAATAAGCCACTTTAGTGATTAAATGGCCGACGTGGCGTTCTGTTCACGTGAGATATTATTATGAATGGAGAACCATCCTATAAGACAAAGGTATCCTTGGAAACAGCTAAGTACGCTTACGTCCCGTCCCATACAATGCTGTTATTTTATCACAGAACAGTAACAGGTAATTTTGCTAATCTTGCCTTGCTGCTGGAGCTTTTGATGAAAGTAAGTTCAAAACCTTAGATATATATAAAAAGTTACTGACTCAAATTCTCAGGGTTGTCGTAACTAAACTCAAAAAAGCTATTACCCACATCGATATACTAAAGAACCATTCTGTAAAACATGTTACACTGCCACAACCATTTCAAAAATGCAATAACGTAAAACCTTTCAGTGCCTCGTGCACCGTGAGAGATATTAAAATTGCTAAAAACTTGGCAGATATAATTAAATTGGACAACGTTATGCAGTAGGACTGTCATACCGCCCGATGAGGTTTGGAGCTACGAAATATTGGCAAGTGATTTTTGGAGCGGGTACGTCACAATAAGATAGGCCGATCAGTTTTATAGCTTATCCTAGTATGAACTTAAAAGATGCAGTTAGAAGGGGAGCACATAAATGAAAACTTCTATGAGTTATCGGAAATCAAACGGTATATATCATAAAGAAGTAAAGCTGTTATCGTGGTATTGCAACTTATAAATCAATTTAATTTGATTTTATAAATAATATTAAATTAAATCATGTATAAAAGTATATATATAGGACTTTTCCACCTCCTCCAATGGATGTATGTTAGACCACTCGAAGGGATTAGGTATGCCAAGAGATAGGCAGAACATCCATTTGTGAACTGGTCTAACTTAAGAAGACAACCTAGCCTAACCTAAGCACTAGCCTAAGAAGGCCGAGACCACGATGGCTATTTGGCTTATCATGTTTAATTTTACCTTAAATCTCTTACCTGAAGTTTACTGACATTCTGGCTTTACTCAAATTAGTGAATGCCTACCGGTACCAACACCCTGATTTTCTTAAATTCGGTCAAGTCAGGCGACAAGTTACCCCCGTGAGGCGATTCACAGATGGTTTCAGACAGAAGTTTGTAAAGTCAGAATGGAAATATTCGCAAGGACACAATGTCCATATTTCTCAGTCTTCGTAGCTTCTAGTCGCTATTAAGTGGATTACACTGACGACACAAACCTGTCACATATGCGAGCGGACCAGACAGTGTCGGAGTTCAACGAAGAATGTGCGCTCCAAATATTTGCTCGTGTGACGGATGCGCTTGCCAATATTGTTATATGGTTTAAGAGGTTAATATTTAGTATCAGCTAGTATTATATAAAAATCTTCTCAATTATTAAAAATACCTTTTTTGACGACTGTTGTGGTGCGGCGGGTGAGATACAAGAGGTTGCGGGTTCGATTCCCGCTGCGAAAAAAATGTTAGTATATGCTCTGCAAATATTTGTTCCGGTTCTGGGTGTTATGGTATCATAAAACTCGTAATTCCTGATACCCACGACACAGGGAATCCTAGTGTGGGATTACGGCTACGTATCTAATGGATAGAGCACTCGGCCGCTAGATAACATGATGTACAAAAAGTGCGAAACTTCACGTCATTTTGAATGGCTCTCTGTTGAAAGGGAAACTAAAACCTGATGATGAACAAAATATGATTTAAAGTTGCCTACCATTTAGCAGCTTCCTATACAGTTCGCAATCTGCGCCGAGTGGTGGGTGGGTGGTAATGAATTGGCTGGACTATGATTGATACGGTTGCGCGTCATTCACTAATGGTCGTAGGAGACGCACTGGGGTGTGGAGTGCCGTTGTTTAATTTCATAATCTGAAAATCTTATTGCTGTTTTTCATTCTACTCATTTTTATAACTGGTTCTTTCGTGGTCACCCTGAGGTATAGGTATTTGTTTTTGTATAATTATGTGTGCTAGAACTATTGTTTTTGTGCAATAAAGATATATCTGTCTATCAGACATTCCATCAACATTCAAAACCCCAATAATAGTAAAACTGAAAACTACTACCTAATATTTGGGTTTTGCTGCTGAAAAATCGTGATGAGTCACGAGCCTAATGTGAAGTATGAAAACAATATCATTATAATAAGAAAATTGTGTTACGTGAGCGAAAAAATAAAAAAAAGAATAGTTTGTATGCATGCAATCGAACAAAATGCTTGCAAATGTGACCCAGGGCATAACAAAATTACGTGAGCTCAACGCATTTCATTTTAATGAAATATGATTTACTGAGTAGCGTCCGGTGAGAAGAAAAAGACGTTTAGCGAATAACGACGAATAAATAAGTTTTCACTATACACAAAATGAAGGATGGAATACAAATACACAAATATAATTTTGCTACTGTTTAATGCTTATTAAATAAGGTGGATCGTCTTGTAAGTGGAGCGAAATTCTAATAAGTGTTGATGAGCTGTGACGAGCAAAAACACATTAAAATTTGAATTTTGCGCCACATGCGAGACGATCCATTCTCAAATCAGCTGAATGATCTAAAGCAATCTTCATTTTACAACGCGCAATTAAATATTAGGCTCTCGAGTTACAAGGAAATACAAACCGGTAAGTTTTATTTAAGGCCGTGGTGTGTCCGGCCTTAGAATAGACACCTCCATCTCTTCTCTTGGATGTCGTAAAAGCCAACAAAGTGGATACACCAGGGGATAAGCAGCAGCATGCACCTGAGTACTCAACACGAATACTGCTATCACCAATCCGCCAAGCGTGGTGATTATGTAATTTTCCCCCATTGTATTTTATGGGGGAGGCTTCGTCCAGCAGTGAACGTCTAAAGGTAGACGATGATGAAGTATTTTTTTAATTGTTTTGGACGACCTGTGGGCCTTACCATGAGCTCTTATAGCGTTACAGCTCAAAAACTATTCAGTACAAAATATCGGTTCCGTGATGCCCGCAGCTATATTTAAAGGCACAGTAGCAGAAGGTCTATAGACTTTTGCGACTAAAGTTATTCAATGATGACGGATGTCAACGACGAACCGATATTTTGCACTGAATAGTTTTTGAACTGAATCGCTATAAGAGCTCATGGTAAGGCCTCAGTTATTGTCGATGGACCCATTTACGACTGCAAACGCAATATTCATTACATTAACTGTCAATATAACAATGCGATCCATTCCAGTATTTTCATGCAAATTTTAACCACCATAACGGCATGTAAAAGTAAGTAAATCTGTTTAATTGCCAACCCTTTGTTAGCGGCCAATCGCCGCCCTACAGGCGGTAGGGCGGGCGGCAATATAAGCCGTTACGTTAGCGAGATGTCGCTAGGTGATTTTGATTTTATACCTACTATATTACTGTTAATAAGCAATTAAGCTGACCTGAGATTTTGGGTTACCTGGCATTAAGTTTTAGTAATTTTAATAAGGCAAATTCGGCCTTTTTGGACCAAGGAAACAAGGTTTTTTTTCACTAAACCATGTCAATAGTCTATAGTCAATTAGTAGTAGCCATGTTGTGATATGCCTAGATCCGTCTACACGCAGAACGTTCAAAACGCAAAACGTTCAATACGCAAAGCGTTCAAAACGCAAAACGTTCAATACGCAAAGCGTTCAAAACGCAAAATGTACACTTTTGCAAAACGTTCAAAACGCAAAATGTACACTTTCGCAAAACGTTCAAAACGCAAAGCGTTCAAAGCGCAAAACGTTCAAAACACAAAACGTTCAAAACGTCCAAAACCTAAAACGCAAAACGTTCAAAACTTAAAATGCTCAAAGCGGAAAAGTCAGTTATCGGTTTGTTCAATAAGAGATTTTTTTAAATTCCAGCCTAAGAATAGATCCCTCCGTCTACTCTCGTGGATAACGTAAAATCTGACTAAGGGATTGCACCAAGAGATGGGGGGGGGGATCAACATCGATATTGTGATCACCAATTCACCTGCGTAATGGTTATGGTAAATTCCCCCATTGCATTCTCTCATTCAATTTTTCCTCAATTTTTCTCAATGATTCATCTCGTCCAACAGTGGAAGTCTCATGGTGATGATGATCTTCATCAGCCTTTAGTCATCCACTACTGGACGAGGCCTCCTCCATTTGGCACCACACTTGGCAGGCAGATTAGAGAACGCAGTTTGAAGTTAAGTACTCAGGTGGACGCTGCTGCCCGTCACCTGGTAGAATACCAGTCACCTTTTACGAGATTCACAGGAGGTGGAGAAGTCCTATGCTTTTTATTATATTATACTCTTGGCCGTGGTATTCTCGGATTGAGAATAGGATGATAATGATCATGTTGTTTATTTCACAAAACAGTGTTTATACCTATCAATTCCATTGTATTCAATCACAGCAGTTGGCGAAGTTAAAACACGATCTGGTATTTGCATATTCCAATCTCGGGGAGCCTCTGGCTACTGGCACAGGCTACCTGCTACTAGTGTTGTGGCTGCTCTGAGGAAGTATGAAGGTAGGTTCGTTGGATATAAAGTTTTATACCTATGTATAGCTTCGTGACACCTTCCGCTGTGGTGTATCTGGCTTATGAATAGACCCCTCAATCTCCTCCCGCGGATATCGTAAAAACCGACTAAGGGATTACACCAGGGGATGGACAGCAGCATCCACCTGAGAACTCAATGCTGCGATCACCAATCCGCCTGCCAAGCGTTGGGATTATGGCAATTCCCCTATTGTATTTTATGGGGGAGGTGTCTACTGCTAGAATAAATAAATAAATAAAATAATAAATTCGTTTATTTTCTCATCACAAAGGTCATTTAGTGAAAAACCTTACTAATTTCAAAAAACATGAGAACCTGTATTGTGAGAGACTGGTGCCTGATATAGGTTTATAAAAAACCTGTGTTACAGGTCACCAGGACTCCACTCCACCAAGAACATCATCCAAGAATGATGATGATACCTTCGTGATGTGACCTAGATCTACTTTTTCTTCGCCGTCGTGTCACTGGCCACTATATTGCCATTAGCCACTTTAGGTACGGTGGCGAACGGTGAGATTAGCTGTCAGCCACCGCTAAAGGCACATCTTTCAATTCATCCAAGCTTACCACCGAATCACTCAAACAATTTTTCCTTCCTACAAACACTTTAAAACGGTGTCTGTTTAATATTTATGAGTTCGTAAAACGCATCAGAATGCGGTTTGTTTAATAACGTTGTTTTTAAACGTCAATTTGGCGGGGAGCGAAACCCTTTAGGCTACAACCAACAAGGCAGATAGGGTTGTCAATCTCCAATGAGGGGTTTTCACGGCCGTTTCATATCATGCTTTCAGGGTTGAAAATAGATGGCGCTGCTCTGTTGCGTAACTGTCAAGTGTCAAAATAAAGTTAAATGTCAACATCAAGAACCTAGATATATTTTATTTTCGTGGTATTTATTTTTGCTTACTTCTAAAAACATCACGAAATCACTAGCGCACACTCAAAAAGCAGACACAAACAGAATATCATGACTAATAGCCACAGACTAGTTACATAATAGCTTAGTACGCGTACACCACAGATAATAAATTTGACAATCTTGGCATTTACAGTTGAGTCAGCGCCATCTATCGAATTAATTTGAACAAATTTTTTTTATCGAAGTTGAAAAGCCCTCGTTGATCTGGTTTTAGAGCATACCGATGAATCTAGAAAAACATCTGAAAAAGGCTGGAATAGCAAGAGTAAGGTATCACGTCATTTTATTAGGTTATGGACATAAAGTCTAGAGATCATTAGACCAAGGCAGGATAAGTATTAATTTATAGGTTGATTTCAGTCTATAATTTTACGGGTGAGGTTGGATGGAAAGAGACTGTTGGGATGGAACTCCATGTGTTGGAGACGCACAGTGAAGATTATATTCCTACATAAAGGTTACGACTCTCCGCAGTGTAGATATCGATGCAAGGAGGAAGCGGCAGAAATAGGCCGGACGAACTGATTCACAAGGGGCTCTTACTATTAAATACTATGTATGCCTCTCCCATAGGATGCCACGACGAACATCGATCGGCATATCAAAGGTAAATAAATAAATAAATGCTGGACATTTCACACAACACTATCTAGCCCCAAGCTAAGCAGAGCTTGTGTTATGGGTACTAGATAACTGATATACTTAATACAATACATTACATAGATAGTTTTTTTTTTGTACATAGAAAAATACCCAAAACACCCTGAACAAATATCTGCAGATCGTACAAATATTTGTTCCGAGGCGGGAATCAAACCCGCAACCTCCTGCGGCGCAGGCGAATCTTCGCCCGCCGCGCCACAGAGGTCGTCAAGGTGAGTGATGTATTCGCTATAGGTTAATGCCATATCCGTTCCAATTCAAAAGCTTGAACACATCCTCCAATGCAGAGGTGAAAAGTTTCATAGGTAAAAGATTCCCCTTCAAAAGATCTCGATACGTTGTGTCATCAGTCATCAAAAGTCATCATTACTATTCGATCCTATTATGACGTCACTTACATACAGCTCCGGACAGCCCTATGATAGCTTGACAACGGGTGCTAAACAGTAGCGTATCCGCGCAAACCGAGTTACAGAGTCATCTTCGTGAACAATCTTCGCTAACTGATTTACAGACTGCGGAATAATCGCCGGGGGACTAGATACCGCGGGAATTTTGTGGTATAAACAAGTTTCAGAACTAGCTTGAATTTGAGCAGTCCTTGTTTGGAATAGTGGTTTATTACAGTTCCCACGTACACCTCTCTCGAAGAGGTCCTTTGGCTAAAATATAACGCCTCTATTTTTTTTTGTTTATTATTTTATATATCTAGAACTCTGACTTGATAAGTCATATCTTATTTTATCTTAAAAATATAAAGATCTGACTAGTAGTTTTTACATTAAAAGGATACTAGAGCCAGACATTACGAAAAAACGTAATTTCTCATTTTAAAAACCACAAGTCAGTAGGAGTATCATGACGCAAAATTCCGAAGTTTCAGACCGAAATTTCGTGCGATTCGTACACGAAACACATTCATTCCGAAATCGGTCCCGATTACGGCATGTGACGTTTTGATCTTTACGTTGTACACGCATAACACTTAGTGTCGCGCCACACCTGCGTAACGTACCGCGCCGAAAGTTCAGCAGCTGAAGTTTATTACGTGACGTAATTTCGGCTGATGTGTCATAGGGAACTTGAAAAACAATGCGAGCGTTTTGAACCGAACGATCGGCGCGGTACGTTCCGCAGGTGTGGCGCTATACTAAGCGTCACTCAGCCCAAAAATTTGACAAGGTGTACGTGAGAACCAATTTGATAGAAAGAAAGAAAATTAATTTTCACCTCACTACAGCGAGCAAAAGGTCTCCTCCACCCACTGACTTCCTGCGAACGAATAAATGACAACAGTCCATCGAGTAAGTATGTCTTCTGAAACCATTATTCCCCAGCGGTTGCTGCTTCTGTGAACTATAGTGGCTAATTGTTTGCGTATTCAGAGATCTAGATGACCTTGGTTCTTCAACGGATTTCCTTGTTTCAGATTTTATTAAGTAGAATGGGGTGTCAATAAATTCCTAGTAGCGAAAGAGCTGGTCATGTGATCTGAGAAGATATTTCCTTACTTACTAATAACGTTTTTATTTGTCTTCCAAAAGTAATAGCATTTTAAATGCCACCAAAGCCTGTACAATTGCTTTTTGTAAAATTTCTTCCAGTCATATATCAAGAACTCTTCCATGCCATTTGCCAACGATCTCTATGTATTCTGCCATTTGCCGAATGTATGCAGACATTAAGGTTGCGGTGATGGCCGCACGCTAAATCAACTCGAGAATAGCGCAAAAGTCGGCCTGCATATTGCTGTCCCTGTTTGGCTAACGCAGGCGCGCGCGGAGCACAGCCGAACACTTATTTCTATTCTGTGGCCGTTACCATTCATAATTCGAAGCTGGTATTTATTTTTTATGCAAACTAGCATTTGACAAAAATATTTTTTTGGCATATTTGGCATTTGTCACAAACTTTTTACATTTATATATCTAGCAATAAAAACTCCTTGGTACCTAGTTCTGCGAACAGTTAGAACTCGCGAGCACAAACTTTTTTCCAATAATTGTGATCAGGGTGGTTATTCGCTATGACCTATGAGATTTCTTTTCAATAACGTGTGACGTCACGTCACCCATACGATTCAGCGATGATTCCACGCAGATATCGTAACGAGCCCACGTTATGTTACGTTTGGTCAGAGCGAATAAGGGGGCAAGTTGGTGCTTTGATGATCGTTGAGTTTGGCTCAACTTTCCAATAGCGACTGTGAGCTAGGAGGTTCATATTTTTATCACATGTAGACACAAGCCTAAATATGAAATGGCGTACTGCGGAAACCAATAGTTTTAGCATTGTGAGCTATGACAAAAAAATCAAAGAAAAATATTTCAAAGTAAACGCTCAACTTTCCTTTAGCTACTGCTAGCTAGGAAGTTCACATTTTTATCACATGTAGGTTCACATAGCACAAGCCTAAATATGAAATGGCGTACTGCGGAAACCAATAGTTTTGGAGCTATTCATTTTTAAAATTTGCTAATAACCGCTTTCCGAACGCCATGTTTTGGTGATATTTTACTTTTTATCAGTGTTCCCATACGATTTTCGGCTTTTGACAATGACAGTGACAGACCAAATGGTATATTTTGCTAAAAATTGATGGTTTCTCAATTTTCAACTAGTCGTGTTTTTTGCTCTTACGGTCCAGTCGGTTACGTATTCCTTGAACATCAATGAACTCTGTCATCGTTTGTGTTCTCAGAGTTGAGATTGTTTACGTGCTTACTCCTGTTTGAGAATTCATCGAAGGACTTTCCTTTAGCGACTATAAGTATAAGGCTTGAGGGGGGAGGGGAGGGGTGGGTTGTCAATGTCAAAAGCCGAAAATCGTATCCAAACACTGACAAATAGTAAAATATCACCAAAATATGGAGATCGGAAACCAGTTTTTAGCAAATTTCAACAATGAATAGCTCCAAAACTATTTTTTTCCGCAGTATGCCATTTCATATTCAGGCTTGTGCTATGTGAACCTACATGTGATAAAAATATGAACCTCGTAGGTCACAGTCGCTAAAGTAAAGTTGAGCATTTACTTTGAAATATTTTTCTTTGATTTTTTGTCATAGCTCACAATGCTAAAACTATTGGTTTCCGCAGTACGCCATTTCATATTCAGGCTTGTGCTATGTGAACCTACATGTGATAAAAATATGAACCTCGTAGGTCACAGACGCTAAAGGAAAGTTGAGCATTTACTTTGAAATATTTTTCTTTGATTTTTTGTCATAGCTCACAATGCTAAAACTATTGGTTTCCGCAGTACACCATTTCATATTCAGGCTTGTGCTATGTGAACCTACATGTGATAAAAATATGAACCTCGTAGATCACAGTCGCTAAAGTAAAGTTGAGCATTTACTTTGAAATATTTTTCTTTGATTTTTTGTCATAGCTCACAATGCTAAAACTATTGGTTTCCGCAGTACGCCATTTCATATTCAGGCTTGTGCTATGTGAACCTACATGTGATAAAAATATGAACCTCGTAGGTCACAGTCGCTAAAGGAAAGTTGAGCCGCTACTATTTCTCGCAAAAACTAGGTACTGAATGGTAAACAAAGCACAAGTCGTAGGTATGTTAGTTACCTAGGTTACTTCATTCCAAATCACAAGGCAAATCTAAATAAAATTACTAAAATATTGCAATGTCATATATAACAAACAAATAGGTGAACAAACACAAGAGCAAGCGAAGCGCGGGGTTACACAGTGTACTAGTGTGAGTGCCTGTCGAGTTGTCAAACATCACACAACCGTAGTTCCCCGACCGGCCCTCGGTTCTGACGCGATAGCAATATGGGCGTTCAGAATTTTTTAGAAATTTGTTCAAGTTCCGTAATACCAAAAATGATGAATAAAAACTTGTTGTTTTTTTTATATCGTGTTGTTATTCTGTTACTTGACAATATAAGCTATGTTCCTACACATAAAATACGTAACATATCGTTGTTTTTCATACGAAACAAATAAGATGAAAACATGTCGTTTAGGTCGTAAAAATATACAAAAAGTAATTCGCTTACATTTCATTTTAGGTATATATTTTGATAAAAAAAACTATCTGGGAACATAGATAAATACTATCCGAATCCGAATAATAGCATAATATGGTGGAAATATGCTCGAATTACAAATGACGTCGGTATTACGTTTGTATGGGCAGTCCATCCTTCGCTGGGTTCTTAAGGTATCGGTATCACGCGTCAGCAGTTCCCTCAATCGAATGTTGCCAACTCACCTGACTAGCTTTTAAGACATTAGTGGGTATATTTTTATTCGCAACGAGTAAAGATATTTGAAATCGTTATTCTAACGGAGTCGAACTAGACGAGTGAAATCCATATTCTTGCTTATTTTTATCACTTGAGTGATGGTTGATGAAAAGACCAGTTTGGTGAAAGGTTTATGGTGCTCCTCGCCGTGGCCTTCTAGTAGGAACACATGCTATCTAGGTATGAAGTAAGCTAATCCAAACAGTTTTTTTTTTGTCTAGATACATAAGTAGGTACAAAGTAACTGCACATAATTTATGCCAGAAAATAGAAAGATAAGTAGTGAAATTCTATAAAATGTCTTGATCTGAAAGGTGGACTAAAATCATTACTAGATGGGTCCATAATAGTCGAATGACGACCCCGAGGCATGTTGAAAACCACACGTCACCATCTTTCCGTGATGGAAAGACGTCTTTTATAAGGGTAATCCGGATTTACCATATAGTACAGGCAAATTAGCAAAAAGTGTGGACCTAAGTCGTGTAGTCGTGGATTCTTATGTAACCGTTAGATGACACGAAAAGAAGCTTATCCTAGGTTTGCACCGTTTCTGGCGCTTACGGAACCCTTTTAAATATTAGGTACAAACTTAAAAAGGCCGTAAATTTTAAAATAGAAAGAAATTACTTGATGCAAGTTAAATTACGTATAGAGAGACTGTCTTAGTGCATTATGATTTTAATAAAATCCACGTGCATGTAGGGAACACAGTGTTGAACAAATGCATCTTCCGTAAAAAAAAAAACAGTATTAAACTTCCGGCGGATGTAGTACTAATTAAATGAATAAGTTTAAGTGACGACCTCTGTGGCGCGGCAAGCGAGTAGCCAGCTGAGATGCAAGAGGTTGCGGGTTTGATTCCCGCTGCGGGACAAATGTTTGTATGACCTGCAAATATTTGTTCCGGGTCTGGGTGTTATGGTACCATGGTACTCGTAGTTCTTGATACCCACGACACAGGAAATCCTAGTGTGGGATCAGGACTATGTATGTGACTGTTGGGTGTTATGTTATGTTAAGTCAATTTCCAGACCTACATTAATTTTCCCCGAGGTAGAGCGACAATAAAATATGGAAAAGTGCCTTCCGTGAGACGCACCATGGTGAAAACCTGGTAATGTATTTCGAGCTTTTTTCTTTTAAGTCTATCAATTTGCACCGACTACCTTAATTTTCCCTGAGCCGTAATAACCACAAAAAGTTTTTTTTGTAAACGATTTTTTTTTGTATGTTCCGTATGTCGGATTTAAAAAATACTTGGTGCAAATGTAGATCATAACCGTTCAAAGTCTATGCCAAATTGCACCGACTACTTCTATTTCCCCCATTAAGTTACGGATATTTTAAGGTTTTTCACCCTATTTCACCCTGTTCCGGAGGGTGAAATTACTGATGCTTATTATTAGAGGTGATTTTTAAGCCATACAAAACAATTAGAAAAGTTTTCATGACTACATCTAATTAGTTCCACACTTTTGCAAAAAATCACTTAATTTGACTGTACTAGGATAAAGACATGTGAAAGCAAGCGGGAGAGGCCCTACCCAGAAAAGCGACAGCACAGAAAATTGGTGATAACGTTTAATTGCTGAATGCTTATGATGAACAAACCCTTCTCCAATCTCCAATCCTGGTATAATAAGTTAAAACAGAGTTATGAAACGTTGCCGAGAAGTTGGTGTTCGAACCGAGCCGTAACTTGCCTGCCCACTGATTCGTTAGTTCACGATAAGATGAATGTCGAATAAATGATTTCACTCCAGAAATAGTCGCGGTTCAACACCTTTTACTTTTGATGACCTCTAGAGCGTACAATTACCTATACTTAAGTTTTTCATACACAGGTTTTACACAGGCAAAAGATAAAACTATTCTATTCAAAGGAAAATAGCAACTTACTGGTGTGCTCAGGAAGTCTTCTCACGAGGGAAAATGTCGTCTGTTGAATGACATACAAAGATTTTAGAAAAATTACGACTATATACCACTTAGTATAGCGTCAGCAAGATAATATTAAAGTACGCGGGGTGTAGTCGTAATTTTTCTAGAATGATACTAAGTAAAATAATTTCAATTCCATGGTTGAGATAAATAGACGTTACTTTGTCCGTACTAATGCTTAGAACTGTCCTTGTTACTGTCACACAAATGCTAAAACATGCGTGCTAGAGAGTATCAGGGACAATGCTAAGCATAAGTACGTGCTAAGTAACGTCTATTTATCTCAACCTAAGACTAACAAAGATCGTGGAAAATGATATTTTTTGGGCTTATGCTGAGGAAGAGTATCCTTGAGATATAAAAATAAAAGCATATAGTGTTAATCGGATAAAAACAATGCAATTTTGTCTTGTGTAATAGCATGGATTATGGGTGGATATAAACTTATATATAACCTTTTGCATCCAACCCATCTCTATTTTAACGAAATATTAACTTCCAAATAGTCCTTTAAGCTGAAGTTACCGTAACCAAAAGACTTTAGCCACAAATCACCCCTTAACCAGATAAAAACATCATTGTCGAACGAAAACCCCTAACTTTTGCGTTTAAGTCAACTAATTTACCAAATTACCCTCAAGGTGCTATTAATATAGAGCATTTCAATTCTGATTCATTAAATGTTGGTAGAACTTTATTTTCTATGTTTGTTTTTATCGCATAATAATTAAGAGGTGACTCAGTTGGAAACATCTCCTTCTGATCTGAAAGACATGTTGCCCGTTATCTTGATTAACACGTTCACTGCTGAAAATAAAACGTCTGTTTTTCGTTTTTGTGATTGTATATAATTTTATTCTTCTGCGATTTTTTTCTTCGGGCAACTTATTTCCTTCAACATGATGGCGATACGCAGATGGTTGTGTTTACGCGGCTCTACTAAACACTTTTGTGTTTCATTTTAAAAAACCGTATTTACACGCGAAATCGCGGAAATTGAAAAAAATCCGCGATGAAAGTGTTGATAGTTAGAACGAGTTGTAAAAAAACTGACATTATTGTACAACAAACATTTTAAGAAAGTCATCTACCATTAATTGGGTTTTCTATGATTCTTTATTGCAAAGAGAAAACATAATTTTACAAACATGTTATAATACAATATATGTATTTATGTAATATATGTTATATATATATATAATATGTGTTTTCACCTGTATGGTTTCAGCGGAAGATCAGCGTTGTGTTGCCACAACACAACAAATGCTGAGCTGGACGCCAATTTGTGCCAGTGTTGTATGACTGGTGGGTACTGAGAGGCACACTATTTTTATTAATGTAATGCTTGTCTTTTGTTTTTTTTTAATAATCTTTGTTAATCTCTGTGTGTATATGTGTGTCTTTTTCCCGTGTCATTCTTGTTTTTTTTGGCACAAATAAATGCTTTTTCTTTCTTTCTTTCTTTCTTTAATAAAATAAATAGAAAGATTATCACTAAACTGGGCTTAGTGTTACTGATTTCTTTGCCTATGTGAGCAGTAAGAAAATTTAGTTAATATGTGGATACATACAAGATGGAATTGGAATTTGGAATTAATATAACAAAAAAAATATCCCCACAAGTTCGGGAAAACACCACTCTAGAATAATTATAAATATCCGAGAATAATTAAAAACATTCTCCCTAAACAACAGGATCAAACAGCTAAATCAATTCGCGACAATAATTAGAACCGGGACCAGCGATCCGATCGGAAAGGCGGGCCGGAAGCGCCCGGTCCCGGACGCACCGGTAGGCCGGTAATGACTAGGTACGGGATTAGAAGACTGGAGCTTTACTCTCACAGACAATGAAGCTTTCTGAATATGATTCCTTGCCATCACTATCATCAGTCCACATTAGTCCACTGCTGGACATACAGGCCTCTCCCAATACGCGCCACTGAGCAAGCCCGCGTCGTACCGTAAGTACTATTGACTTGCACCATCATGGTACAGATGCAACCAATTAGTTTAAGTTGTTCAGCTTTGCCTGTTCTGTTTTTGGCTCTGCTCATCCAGTTTTAGCACTTTTTTGAGCATAATAGGGTACACAACACAAATTTAATAGACTCAAAAAATAAATAAACTTCTAGACACTTTCTATAATGTCCTATTTTCGATATTGCCTCTTATATCGTGGTGTGTCAAACAGACAGAAAGAACAGACCCCTCAATGTCTTCCCGTGGATGTCGTTAAAGCTGACTAAAAAATTACACCAGGAGATGCGCAGCAGCATCCACTTGAGAACAGTCAACACCAATACTACGATCACAATCCGGTAGCAAAGCGTGGTGATTATGGCAAATCCCTCATTGTATTCTGTGGGGGAGACCTCGTCCAACAGTTCACGTCTAACGGCTGGTGATGATGTTGATGATATTGTATCATGATTGAATTATTGTAATGTTGTTTGATTGGTGACATAAATGGGTTGAAAAAGGCTCTAACGGAAGACCAGCGAAGGTTATTACTTCTGATTTTTTTTACACTGTCTTATTTTTTTATTTTTGTCTCTTATTTGTTAAATTTTTCTTGTTGTTGTTGCAAATAAACTTTTTTCTAAATTGATTATATATTGTTATTCGACAACATCATTAAGTAACATATTGACATAAAGTTTACACAGTAACCAAGTTTATCACATATTCCATACATAATATGCCTACCATACCTATGTCATACCTGCGCTCTCACAAAAGCCAGTACAGGTGCCAGTCTTCACGCACGTTTGAAATTAAAAAAGTAAAGTAAAGTTGGGTATGCTTTGACCTAAGAATCGAACTCACAATAGGTCATGAAATCACGAGTCATGACTCCACCAAGCAGGGATCATCAACAAATATCCGCAGGTGAAATCTGAACAAACCCGTAGCTACACCGCGGCTATTGTTCTACTGAAATATTGCTAGCGGCAGGGGTGTTCAACTGTGGGTACTATTTTAAATAATTTGTGTTTAAGTACATAATTAAAAAACGAATACAGCCTACTACAACGTTAGAATCTCACACTGAATTTGATGTACCTAGTGGTTTTTGTAGGGTTCCGTACCCCAATAGGAAATAACGGGACCCTTATAGGATTACATTGTTGTCAGTCTGTCTGTCTGTCAAAACACTTCTCAGGAACGGCTAATGGTATCAACATGGAATTTATACCAAGTATAAACGTCGGTTAGCTTATAGTGCCATAAAAAAGCTTCTAAACCAATGCATTAAAAAGATATGACAATGAATGTCTCATATTTGTATGGTAGTATGAAATGGATTATAAAAAATATATTTTATTTGTTATTTATAAACTATAATAACATACTTTTTGAATAGAGGCTAAAATTGCTTGACATAACTGTGAAAGTAAAACAAATATACAACCTAAAATCACAAAAGATCTTTTGACGAAAACTGCCATTACCTTGTTTTTCAAATAACCTCGCAACTTTTTGTGAAAATTTATTGTGTGACTTCACAAAAATACTAACTTTACTTGTACAGTCCATTAATTGGGCAAGTAAAACTTGAAAGTTCAAGTGAAAAGTATTAAATATTCAAGTGACAAGTGACAGAGTTTATTTTACAAATTTGTGTCAAGATAATTTGATCCAACGACTCTGCAGTTGGTCACCCCTACATAGCTCCCATCCACGCTGTCATTAATTCCACAGAATCGAGTATTGTTTCCTGTAGGCCACCATTTACCGACCACATTCAATTCTTGCTTAAAACTGAAACCTCTCTCTCTAACACCTGCCGAATGAACGAGAGAGGTGTATTCAGCGATTGCAAAAATTAAAATAGCGGTTTCCATGGTAACCTCAGCTTCCGGCGGCTCGCATCCGGTGAAATCTGAAAAAAAGATTTCAGCACAACACTGTTCAGCCCCTTTGTGAGGAGATTGATGGTTTTTTTCGGGCGACTGTATTGGTTTTGTAACTGGTGACCGCTTTATTTGGTTTATGTGTTCTGGCCGCGAATGAACATTGTATATTCATTTGTTTTCAACAGTTTTTACCATATTCATTAGTTTTTTAAACCGGCCATGCGTCTCCACTCTACACATACCTACTGTAAAGTTCTTAATGACTTCAAAACCCTCCATAACTCGACAAGTATTCACCACACAATATCCAAGGTAAGTTTATGATTGATTCAATTTACCGTAGTGAAGAATGAAGTAAAAAAAAAATACAAATAACGGAAGGTTACTTACAAATATTGAAAAACTAGCTGCCCGCGCGCAACTTCGTTCGTGTTGTCCCGGTGTTCCCGGAACATTTAAACCTTTCCGTGACAATTATGAACACAACAAAAACAAATAAATCCACCCAGCCGTTCTAGAGTTTTAGCGAGACAAACGAACAGCAATTGATTTTTATTTATATAGAGGAAGGAAGAGGATAGAGGATTGACAAATAAGTTAATTAGTCTAGTCATTGACTGGTCTATTCTTAAGCTGGAAAGGCCTGGCGTTGCACATACGGCACCGTGATCAGAATCTACTTGAAACATTTTAGTTAATTTTCCAGAGTATGAAATTCTTCTTTATAACCAATCTATAGATAGGTTCTTCCACAAAATGTATCATAACTCTTATCTCATTCCAGCTCGCATATTTCACACAATCTAAACAATATTTGCGTAAACAAATCGGCAATATTTTATTGGCGGCGACATAATGCTCTTTGTTCTGAAAACGGAAGATATTCGAATAAATTCCGACAATTTGTTGTTGAATATGCGAGAGGAAGCTCCGGAAATATTACGGTTTTTGTAAGTTTTGAAGACGTAAGATGGTAATAAAGTAAGTGCTACGAAATAGCATTGAAACAAAATTGCTGACTTTGACGAATATGGAAATGATTAGCTGATTTTAAATGAAAATAAAACAAACTGTATTATACTTTAAACCTTGGCCTATAATGGAGTACCAACAGTAATACCAAGAGAAAAAAAATATCCAGAGAAAGAAAAATAAGTAACAATGACGGCTAAAAGTATCGAGTTACTTATTACTAAAATGGGTATAATGGAAAAAATTAAATAAAAAAAATTTAACATACATATATAAACATACACCTTTTTGGCGAAAGGGGTAGGCAGAGCCTCAGAGGACATCATTTCACCGTGATTTGAAAAATCGCAGTAATATAGACGTGACAAGTGATGAGCTTATCGCCGCCATTGTTTTCTACGACCAACTCGATTAACGCTTTCTTCCAATAATAACACACTCCTAAATAAGCCAGCAGCCAAGACTAATCTTATACTAATGAAAATTGCCCAACAAGTCCTAGTATCATATAATTAGTAGCAGTAAGTAGTAGTTGTACCTGGTAGGTATAGTAACGCCAAGCAGTAATATGGGCATTGCTGTTCCGTTTCGAAGGGAATGGCTGCCGGTGAAATTACAGGCACATGAGATTTTTCATCTTTATGTCTCAGGATGACGGGCGCATCAGTGCATTGCCACAAGGCGCGTTCCTGGTGGACGTTACCTGGTAATGCATTGTTATAGGTCGGTGTTATTACCGCTTAACATCAGGTGAGCGTGAACACCTGATTGTTTCATCATATAGTAACAAAAATAATAATATATACATACGCTACAAAATTGTTGGTAACAGAAGAATTAATACAAGCAAAACTTCATTAAAAATGTACAAATAAAATGAATGAACATAATTAAATTATGAATTGAAAATGAATGAATGAAATGAAAAACTCAGTTGAGCTATCTAAAGACGGTTGCAAAAAACTTATAGATAGCGCAACTAATCCACAACACTACTAAACGGAAGCGCCTCTAAAATATGAATTAATTCTATTAAGCTTATAGCTTATAGTAAGTCTGTTTGTTGTTTTCGTTGCCTAAATCAACGAAAACAACAAACAGACTTACAATTATTATACTACAGTGAGTCTTAAAAGGAAACTCTCTTAAAAAGAGGTAGGTCATATTCAAAAAGAAGTACTTAGATATTGAAAGCGCTCTTGGTTTACCGTTTTGATGCTGAACGAATAAATACCAATTTAGATCAATAATGTTTAAAGCTCGTAAAGCACGGCTCTATATCAAATAAACAATCAAGTAGAGCACATTCTCGATAATCTATAAATCAACGATCGAAAGAGATTCTTTGGAGTAATCATATTTTTATTTAAGGTGAAGCATTCCTATTATTATCGTTTTATATTCGAAATTGGATTTCGACGACAGTATTTCTACCTAGATAATGAATTTTGTTTATAAATATATTTGCATGATCTTTAAGACTAATTTATTGGCTCTCTAACATACAATCGAATTTTACCCGCTTTCTTTGAAGGTATACTTTTTTTATATAAAATAAGTTGTTTTTATATGTTTAAAACAAAACTCTCAAAGAAATATATTATGATTAATTTAATCTACTATTAAATTATAATACTGTCAGACAAGAACTCATCAATTGTATTAAAGAAATGCACAATGGGCTTACAACGATTTCTTCCAGACAACCTTAGCTCTATCACCATAATATTGTATTGACAGGAAAAACACAATGTGTGTTCAACATTTCAACTAACTCAGTTAACTGGAAGCTCTGACGATGATTTTGTTATTGTCACAAAGCAACAATTATATTCATAAAGAAAAGCCATCGCCTTGAAAGATCTCTCTAATGTTATACCGCGGCGTCACTCCATACATCAAGCTAATGTAAAGTTCGATTTATGCTGCACGACCGAAGCCTAATGGATGGAATATGACAGATATAAAATTCAACGAAGTGTCGTATGAATTCACATTTATTGACAACTCCAAGAAATGAGTTACTGATAAATACTTTGATTTAGATCCTGTGAACTTTGGTGTTACTAATAGATCCTATCAATTTTTAGGCAGTTTTCGAATTACATACTAATAGATACTGTGACAAACTTGCTATTGAAGTAGGTACAAGATGTCTACGTGAAGTTATAAGTATCATGTCATTGAGTGTGGGACTCAAGAGTGGCCATTGGCATTTAATGTGTGTCACACACGTAGCAGATGCGGTAAGATATCTGTATCTGAGCGCGTATCTGTCCATATCACTCTCTATACTTAACTCAAGGAGCAACACACACGTAGCAGATCACTTATATTTTACCGTCAAGCATCTGTAGGCACCGACATATCAAAAGATGGGCAGATGATACCTGTGTATACAAATTGAAATACAATACAGTTTGATGGTTTTCGCGTGAATGTATCATTTTCATATATTATCGTATCTGCTACGTATGTGATACCTTCAGATGCGATAAGTTTTTTTACGCATATAAAATATTACCGCATCTGCTACGTGTGTGATGCACTTAAGTTATAAGATTTGACAGAGCTTTATTTCACTAAAGAGGTTAGATTTACATAAGGTTTCCCATTAAACTTATATTTAATCATCATCATATTATTCCCTCTTTGGAAATTTCAACTAGCGTTACCCACTAGTAAAAAGAATAAAGCGTGCTTGTTACCTTATTTTAGGGCATTTGTTTTCTATTCTAAAGCCTATAATTTACTGATACCCACCTAAACAAGCAACAAAAGCCTCGAAACAATTCAAAACTAACGCACTTCCGGTACTTCCGGTGTGACGCACAAACTAACAAACTGACAACTGTATCTGTATAGACTAAAATATTTCTTGCCTTTCCGTTGGTAGCTTTGTTTTGTTGCAAGCTTTATTAGTTTTCAAACAATAGGTCTCCGTGTAAAGTTGAATTTATAAGTAAATTACAAATACCCTTACGAAACAAAGTAAAAGCAATCGGCCACGAGAGTGTATGAAGTTAATTATCATTTCAATATTTACAATTTGCTCAAATAATCCTCTTAAAACTTAAAACAAACAAACTGATTACAGAATTTGGTTAGTAATGCCTTAATAACAGGTTCTCGATTAATTAAATTCTATTTACAAAAAAACACGAGCAATATCAATAAAAAAATGCAATTTTAAATACCTACATTATTAAGAACTAGCGTAGTGAAAGCTCATTTATATAATTATGATAAAATTAAATAAAGCCTTAAGCCCACTAAGTGGTCAATGTAAGATTAAGCTGTTCGATGGAAAAAGACAAAAATAACTCACGTGTTTGACACGCTGACAACAAAGACATTAGCAATGAATTGTATATTTAAAATTCAATAATTGTTCTCAAATTTGAAACTAAAGTTCCAACCAAATAGAGCACGGTTGACAAAGCTCGTATCTGTTTAGCATATGAATTAAAACAGTGAAATATGGTTAAAATTAATATGGATATATGCCGTCGAGTAAGGCGGTAAAAAGTTAGTTTCGTTTAGAACCACAAATAGAATACCACTAATGTTAAGAAATGAAGAGAAAAAAAGGAAAACTTTGAAATAGTACTTTGACCGGTAACTCCAGGTACTAGACTGATATATAAAACAAAAACTGAGATCTTCCATTTAATCTTTTTATACTGGACTGATCCTTCTCTGAATTCCATAAAAGTACTGTGTGGTGTCAAATAATTTTTTGTTAATTTCAATATAATATGACGTATGTGCTGCTTGATTTTAAGCAGTAACCCCTACCAATTACGAATGCAACACCACTTAGGTCTCATCCACTTAGGACGCGATCTACTTGGCATTGCACTGCGTCCATCATCCTGAGACATTATAGATGAAAAGTCTGATGTGCCTGTAATTTCAACGGCACCCATATATTTTAAACAGGAATTCAGCAATGCGAGCACTAGACATAATATTATTGGTACCAACTGCCTACTTAGTGGCAGAAATAGGTATGGTGGTAATACTACAGGCGAACGCATTCACAAGGAACTCTACTACGTATTACATTATTCTTATCAGGATATGAAATAACACGCTTCACATGAGACTTCATCTTTATGTCTCAGGGTCGGCAGCGTGCTTGTAATGCCTGTGGTGTTGCAGGCATCCATAGGCTACGGTAACTACTTTCCATCAGGTGAGCCGTATGCTTGCTGGCTTGCCCTAGTAGTATATAAAAAACACGTTCATTTTCATTTCCTTGATCTGTTCAAAATATTTTTTGTCCTAGTATCTTAGATGCGATTTTAAGTGTCAATAAGTGGTATAATCCGATATGAATAGATCCGTAGAAAAACCGGGATTACTAACACAGCTCTTAGAGTTAGCAATTTGAAGTGGCAATAGGCAGGCCATATAGCTACAAATAAAAGTGGGAAGACATCCGACGCGACGGGAGCTCATTCCACACCCTGCAGGTGCGCGGGAGAAACGAGCGCGCAAAACGCACAGTGCGGGATTCCACGCATCCACAATGTGGGGGTGAGCTCGCTGATGATGGCGGCACGAACGGTTACACCCCTCTTAGAGTATCGTCTAGACCACAAACGAAATGTACCCTCAAAATTTCAGTGGCGCGATTACGTAATTCTGTTGCTATTGGTTTCAATCGATTTCAACGCTGTTTCTTTTCAAAATGACGCTCTTGCGATTACCCAATTTACGCATTTTGCTTACATAGGTTAATTGCAACAAAACTGCGTAAATTAAATAATCGCATAAACGTAATTTCAAAAAGAAACAACATTTAAATCGATTGACATCAATAGCAACAGAATTACTTAATAGCAGTTAGTGAGTTCCTCAACGATTTGTATATTGATGTAACTGAAGAGACTAACAAAAGCTAGAGCCTAGAGGAATCCACCTATTAAGCAAGTTGAAAATAATAAGCGGCCTTCCGCAATATTCACGGAATACATTACTGCGTCTTACGTACTTGTAGATACTGGCACAAGTTCGGGTTTCAACTCATTTGCAAGTAAGTTTTTAATAAAATATACGAGTTCCTATACGCTGGAGCAAAACTGTTTATAAAGAAGATACATTTAGTCAGAGACAAAGTCAATAGTGTTTTAGGGTACTTATACAAATAAGTATGTTAATTTTAAATTATCTCGTAAAATAGGTGAATTTACTAGAATTGGATCCCAATATGTAAACAAAAAAATAAAATAATTATCAATAACGATCAATATATCAATATGTCGCAGGGAGTCGGTGGATGGAGGCGGCTCAAGATCGTTCATCGTGGCATTCTAAGAGGGAGGCCTATGTCCAGCAGTGGGCTTCACAGGCTGATGCTGATGATGATGATGATGATGTCAACAAAACCCCCATCCAATTTAGCTCATGATCTTCTTGGCAAAATTTTCGAAACGTATCTTCAGACTAACATGTCTCACTAGTGACTCAGATAACTTGCTTCGCTCAAGGTAGGTACCAGGTATTGACGAAGACAGCGAATATACTGAGGAAAATACAAATTAAGCTTTGTAAATCTTTTCTAATTGAACGAGCGAAGCGAGTTCTCTGAGTCAAGTTGGAAGAATCGGCGTTTGTATGTATGTGTGTATGTATGTATGTATGTTTGTCCGATGAAAACTTCCAAACCGCTAATCCGATCTTCATGAAATTTGGTATGGGGGTAGATAGTATTGGTACAATTTGTAGGTAAGGTTATGAGCTATATCGATCAGGGGGTTGCTGAGATATTGGGGTCCAAGAGGGGGTAAAAAAAAAAAAGTGAGACAGTCAGATCAAGTGGGGTGTCTAATGAAAGCGCTTTGGTTGGACATTTCAAAACTGTTTTTAATAATTATTTAGCCTTAGTAGTTTTCGAGATATTAGGGAAAATAAAAAACGTAAAAACCCAAAATTCTAGGGTACTTCCAGCAATCCCACAATACTGAAATTTGGTATGCTTGTGGCTTTTGTGTCACAACTACAGGGAAAAGTCTGAAATTGAAGAATTTAGAAACATGTACTCCATAAAATAGAAACCAATATAACATCCATTGCTGACCTCCCATTTCTAATAATTTGAATGACGTTGGAGTTCTATGGTTTTCATCAAAAGGACGTTATCAATTAATTCGTCAGGTACTTGATATAGGTACTAACAGGTATGTAGTATAACTAAGCCCCGTTGCTTAGCCCTATTCAAAGGTTATTTCGATGATGTGTAGGAAATTAGAGTAGTTACTGGTAGATCCTGTACTGTACTGGTAGACCTCGAGGGATTTTTTTTCAAAAATAATAGTAGAAATAAGTTTTCAGTTAAAAAACCGACTTCCGCCATTTTATTCGACAAAGTGGTGAAAGGATTATTATACTTTTTGAATGCAAATGCTTGGTTTGTTGCTGAAAATAGTAAAATCGCCATATGTATGCCTACAATATTTGAGGAGTTCCCTCAATTCCTCATGGATTCCATCATCAGAACTGGATTCTGAAAATAATGGGACCAATCTGGAAGTATATCTATCCAAATGTAAAAAGAATTTTCCAAATCGGTTCATAAACGCCGGAGATATGCGGTAACAAACACTAAAAAAAAAAAAAAAAATACAACCGAATTGAGAACCTCCTCCTTTTTTGGGAAGTCGGTTAAATATGGAAATTACTTAGTTAAGTAGTCGGGTTGATAAAGGTGTTATCGCGAGGTCTCAGTTCGGGGCGAACCACTAGTAATATTATATGGGCTATCTACAATTTCTAGACAATATTATACGAGACGGTACAACAATGCACCAGAATGAATACCTCTAGCTTCCTCCCGAGACATAAGGATGGGTCCAACAGACGGAAAACATTGGTCACACCCGCTGGCTAGATATTGTAATGGGTTGTTTATTGTTTTCACTGTCCTAGGTTTAACTAAATTAAATCGTATACTAATTCAGATTGTAGACAAATAAGATGGTTTATTTAGAAATTCACTGAACAACATTGCGCAGAAGTTATTGTATCCTTGGGGTCCACATCCTCTAGTGCCTCGTCTCTAGCCAAGATAAAAGGGAAAAGAAAAAAGCAGCATGATATGTGTATTTGGAGCGGAGACCGTGATATAAACATTGTTAAAAAAATTGTACTTCAAATTTTGGACTACATAAAGAAACCATGGCTTGACAAAAAGATTAAATCCTATCCTACTATCCTACTAACTACTTATAAACGCGAAAGTTTGTGAGTATAGATGTTTGTTACTCTTTCACGTAAAAACTACTGAATGGATTTGAGTGAAATTTGGAATGGAGATACTTTACGCCCTGGATTAACACATAGGCTACTTTTCATCATCATCATCATCATCATCATCTATTGTCATCATTATTCACGCGGGTGAAACCGCGGGGCGCAACTAGTGTAATATACATTGGCCTCTGTACCTAATTTATTTCGGATATTGATTTTCTGTTATTTTGTTCGTATTTCGGTCCTCTATTGATTGACCAAAAAGATGGTCGTGAAAAATGTATAATAATAATATATTATCGTTACCTAAGTTTAATAATAGGTTAGTCATAATATCTCCTTTAGACCATATATAAGTATATATATTATATATAGTAACCCTCAGTTTATTGAGACAGCACACATTTAGCTTTGACTTTTGATGGCAGTAAAAAATTATAGCAAAATAGAAGCGGCAATATGAAATCTTACCCCAATTTTTTTGAATTCCAAACTTATCTCTCGAAAGCACGACAGTGTCGCTAAATAGTCACTAAACGACACTTAATTCAATAACAGAGATCCCTATCAACCACGCCCGGTTATCTCTTCACCCCATGCTACGATTTACATACAAATACATACAAATCGGGTACGGAACCAAAATCGGTTCCGGATCACGTGCCAGCGAAGAGAATCGGTTAAAGAGACCATTCGTTCACGCTTAATAAAGTCACAAGCTTCTCACAATACTGGCAGGATGACTGAGCGCCCTTAGAAAAAAATACGAGGGTAGTCTACGGTACAACAGATTCCAAATTTGAATTTGATTATCGAAGTGTGTCGACTATTTATCATTTGTAATGACGCCGCGGCGGAAGGAGGACGTGCGCTCGCTAATATTGTAATCTTGTAAATGCGTTCAGTAAAATACATATTTATTATTTCTCAGTGGAGCTATTTGAGTGGAAAATATTGTGCTTTGGGTATTGATTATGCGTCTGTTGAACGCTCCGATTCGGATGGATTGTTTATTTAATTTGGGCCGGCATTTTGTTTTACTGTCATTTGAATAATTCGATGATTCTCTCAATTTCCTCGCACTGCGTACGTCATCTCGGTGCTTCCGAAATCCCTAACTCGATTTTAGGGAAATCTTTGGCTTACTGGGGTTTTTGTCAAACGTTCGCAAATACATTGTTGTGTAACGTTTTCTAGAATATCTGAATCCAACTCAATGAACGATTATTCTTTGAAATAAAAATATAAACCTCAGTTTTGTAGATAACTCTACCTCAAAGTAGGTAGATGTATACCAAGTGACTTACCCAAGTCTTGCCGAGCTCCAAACAGTATTCAAATGTAGCTCGCTCCGTATTATAGCCCGCATCCGTCATAAGATGTAAGGAACAGAATATTCGAGAGAGTCAAAATAGGGTGTTTTATAGTGAAACTATTTACAGGAGATGTTAAGTTGTAAATTTATTTATCATCCGAAACACAAACAGAAAAACCATTTATGTGTATCGAGTAACCCAGGAGCAATTAAAAGGTTGGATTCGGGTTTGTTCCAAAATGAAATACAAAAGTTGTTTAGCATTTTGAAATGATCAAAACTGACCTTTTTCAACTAGACAAGTACTCCTAGTATTTTGTCAGTATAACAGCTAATGATAAAACTATTCGCAAAAATCACCCCAAACAAACACCCCGTACTTACAAGACGCTCTGTCCCCAATATGAATATTTTCTATTGAATTACTCACGGTTCGGTGGTCCGGTGGAAATATTGTTCTCCTCGTATTACGGACACCCTGTAAGTTTACACATTTGAGTGCGAAGTTTTGTTGGATATGTCCAAGGTGTTCTTGGTTTTTATGGGTTTGTACCTTGAATTATCTTACAGTGCCTCGCACTCTCAAATTTCTTAATATGTTTGTAATTTAATTTATACATTCTAGCCAGGTAATTTAAAGCTGTATTTATGACCAGCTAAAACGCCTACTTGGGAATTTATGCAAAACAAATTAAATTACACAATTAAATAATACCTACTTTTCATCCTAGTTAGTTTTTTTTTGTTTTAGTTTATTATATTTACCTTATTAATTTAATTTTATTGCAAAACCTTCGATCATTATTTCATTACCAAACTCCTCCCGCAGCGTATAGTTTTTCGCTAAACTATCATTACATAGTGATGTCAACAGTTGATCCGTTTACTTTTGTATATTAAGAAAAATTTTATGTGTAGGCACTAACTACAATGATGATCTTCATATTTAATTCTATATTATACTTCCATGCTCAAGAGTTCTCTTCACAATTCGCAACGGACGCCGAGTCAGTGTTGTTGGCCGTAGTTTTTTAACCATACAATTGACACGGACTTATTGTGTAGTTCTGCGAGCTGTATGACCTGCTCATTGCCACTTTAACTTTCTCTGTCAGTGACCTTGGTTCTTCTATGGATTTCCTCATTTCGAATTCTATTACGACGATTGGCTCTCGAGCGGCTGACGCTGTAAAGGAAGGCCCTCCTCTTGATGGACTAAAGATCTCAGGAAATCAGTGAATGGAGGTGGCTCAAGACTGTTCATCGTGGTATTCTAGGGAAGGCCTATGCACAGCAGTGGACTTTTACAGGCTGATGATAATGATGATGTATGTAAAAAAGGTTCTTAACCAAGTCGGAATTGAGTATCTTTGAACTACAATCTGCATTCACATAATTCCCATAGCGATTTGCCACGGCCGCTGAGTCAGTGGTTCACTATGCACGCTATGTTATCCATCGACGCCCTATTTGTCGCTAACATGGGAACGACAATGTTCGCAAGAGGTTCGCTACGGTTGTTCGATACGCGCTGTTAGGGAGTTGATCGAAATCTGATTTGTAATCTAATTAACTTTTAGAAACGATGTGTTTTTCAAAATAAAAAACTTTTGGTCCTATTTTCGGTCGAATATTACGTAGGAAGATTCAGAGTAAACAGTTTTAAACAATACAGCCACTAATCAAACTGTAAGGTAACTATCTGTACAGCTTGCAAACAACCGCTGAGGAATAAAGGTTCTCGAGTGGTGACTACAAACCGGAAGATGCAGTGTAGGACGGGCCCTCACTGGGAGGACAGATGTCATTGTTAAGGTAGGTAACTGGAAGTCGTTGGATGGAGGCGGCTCAATACCATTCATCACAGCATTCAAATAGGTAAGCTAATGTCCAGCATTGGACGTTTATCGTCTAAAGATGATAAAGACTACCCATCAAAACGCACGTTTCTATTTCATGAAAGCAAAAGTATGATGTTCTTAAACTATTTCGTGGCAGCTCATTTAGAATGACGTTTTTGATGCCAAATTACAATAACATGATCCAGGACATAAAATCATGATGGCTTTATCTACCACCCTCATTGTACAATTGGCTACGCTACGCAAAGTTATAGAATCGAATGTTACAAACATGAAACTATTAGCAATGTTAGGGGGTTATGGGAATGAAAGCAACTTTAGAATTTGTCTAGTTGAGCGAGATGATCAATTATGACTTTGTATCTAGTTGAGTCTACATTACTGATAAGTTTTCTAAATCTAGAGCACCATTCTCAACTACAACACTCACTTATTCAGATACTTCAATTTAAAGATCACTCAGTAAAAAGTCATACTGATGAAAAAGGGATTTCACAAAACATTTTATATTTTAACAACATGTGATTTAAAACACCAACTGGTAGAGGCTAAAACCTTTGGTTAATATTTTTTATTTGGAAGGTCATGCGAGCCAGATTTAAATTTTCACCCTCTTGTTGCCGCTCCTTAGGGAGCATACATCTTATTATGTAGTCGATGGCCAAAATTACCTTTTAAAAGCCCAACTTTGAGTATTATTTCCTTAAAATTTGAATGATTTGGTAAATAATATAAACATTCATGTAATATTTTGAGGTTTTCCTTTGAGACAGGTGAGAAATAAGTCACAGAATAATGAGATTCTTAAATAATTTAATGATTCACTACTAGAGCTATAATATTTACAATACAAATATAACTTAACTAATATTGCACATAGAGGATATACTTATAACAATAACAATGAACTTCAAAAGAACAATTTGAAACATTTGTGAGACAAAGTCTGAAAATCTATTGATTGATTAAGTTTATAATTTTGATTGATTAAACACTTAACTACATAGAAACAACTGAGCACATTTGCATCTCATTTATGAACGAGGGACCCGGCATTGTGTGGATAGAATTGTTTGCTTTTTTTGAACCCTTGTCGGGACACGTCATCCATATCACCCTCTTTATCCTGATGAGCCGTCATGTGTCTAGTTAAATGGTGACGCTCTCGAAAACTTTCATTGCAAACTGGACATTTCAATTTTTCTTCTCGTTTCCTCCTATGCGGGTCATTTGTTGTCTCGCTTTTATGGTGGGTCCTCATATGATATACCAGATCGGAAGTCATCCGGAAGCTAATGCTGCATTTGGCACAAACGTTTTGCGCCGGCAAGGAAAACGCAGCCAATGTCGGTGGAAGAAGTGTACTTAAAATTGCGGCAGCAGGATTAGCAATAAGCGGGTTGGCCGATTCTCGAGGTGGTCCGGGAAACTTCATAAACTCTGGATTTGATTGCTGGAAATTTTGCACTCCAAACGGATAAGACGATCCCGCTTGGAGATACGGTATCTCTGGTCTGAACGGTAAAAAGTTAAGTCTATTCGGTGACATTTGAGGTGTTTTCTGGGACTGTTTTTCATGGTATTCCATACCTTTGGTAAATCCTGCCCGCTGCTGCATGCTTGGATCTGGGTAGTTGGGTGAAGAAGAAGGAATGTTGTGACCTTTGAAGAAATTGCCGCTGTTTAGAAGATGAGCCGGTGTGAGCAAGTTGTTAAAACCATTTGATTTGCTGTAAGCACCCACAGGTGAGCTAGCAGCAGACAGAGGAGGACTCACTGAGTTCTGATACAGCAGGTTGTCGGGGCTGACCGATGAGTTTGGTGATCTCATAGAATAGTTGGACACTTTAGTAAAAGCACTCTTTGGTGACATCTCAGGAGGTTTCTCCATATATCGGCTTTCATATCTCGCACGTGACTGCATGCTTATTAAAGTTGGATCATCGAAGATCTTATTCTTATACTCCGGCAAAAACTTTGGCTGCTTCGCCGCACTTTCGTTCGAGTTTGGTCGGCTTCGGGATCTGTCGGAATTTTCAGAATCACTGCAGTACATGGACTTGCCTGGATACTCGTCTGTCCCGACATCGATGTTGATATCGGAACTAAAAGTTGGCGATATGTTGTTGTTTATACGCAAACGTTCATCTTCTTGATCTTTTATTTCTTGGTCAGCATCACTGGAGTACTCACTGTGTTTGTAGATTTCAGGAATTCTTTTGGGAACTTGTTCCCACTCTTCATGGTGGAAAAGCTGCTTGGAGACTCGGAGCTGCCTCTCTGGAGGCTTCTGGCGAGATTTGTCGTCCGGCATCATCAGAAACGCCACATCGAAGGATCTTTTAGAAGGTTTACCTGGGTTTACCACTGTGGATTGCATATCTGGCTTACTAATCTGAGTTGTTCTTGCACTTTCAATACTCAAATTTGACTCTTTTGAATCAGGAGACGTCTCTTTATAATTTTGATAGCTGTTTTGAATGTCCATTGTCATTGTTTACACATTTACTTTCCCGCACACGGTACAAAACTTTTTACACTTATATCGCGACTGAACGGAAAATACGCGTGCGTACTATCCGGCGACTGCTCTACAAATGCGAGGGAAACATAAGGGTGAAAAATATATAAGTGGGGTTTGTAGTACGAGAAGCAGAGGCTTCGAAGTCGAGAGGCGTGTCAGGCTTGACTCTCGACCAATCGGCGGCAAGCGGGAGGCGTGTGATAACCTGTCAACCAATGACGGAGCTTCGACTCGATAGAGAGCAGGAGAGCTCAATCACCAGGTCAAGATAATAATAACTGCCGCGAATTGAGAGCGCATTGAGTTTTGGTAGGGTCAGCTTGGCAATTGCGGAGAGATATTGAAAATTGAACTTCGTTTCGATGTTGGTTGGCCGAATAATATAAATATTTATATCATTCGTTATTATCACAATACTTTGAACTAATAACTAGGTAATGTTAACTTTTGATTATTGATTGGTTGAGGAATTACGTAAGCACGTAATTCTTTTAATAGAAGATAGTTGGAATGGGTTTTTTTATTGATTTGTTGTTTTTCTTTAATAAGTAGGTTAATCTAATAGTAAATTAATAGTAGATAAAAACTTATAAGTAGGTTCTCTTAAATAAAATAAAAATAAGATTCGATAAAAAAGTTTGTCCGCTCGTTATATTCTATTTATCTCGCCCAAACATGGATCCGAAGGAACTCAAACGATTATGATTGCAATAAATATGTTTTATATGTCGCATAAAAATGATACTCCAACCATAGAAGGCCTAACCCCCGAGTGTATGGATGAGATTGCGTATAATGCTATTAACACAGACGCTTTTTCTCAAATTGATATCCTTACCAGTGACGCTACATTTAAAACTAAACCTTAAGATATAAGCAGGAAGTCAGATGTTTGTATAGCAGTTCTAGTAGCTAATATAGAGAAAATATCTCATACAAAAGTAGACTCAAACTCAACTGAAGAAGATATTGTTTTGAATGATAATAATGTTAAAGAGAAGTTAAAAGAAGACCGGAATGAGTTCTGTTCGGTAGTGGGTAACGATAATAAGATGGGTGCAGACGTTAAAGGAAACCCATTTGTCAGATTTTAGCCATTTTTTTCGCCATTCGTTTGCGCTCAATGAAAATCTGTTCCATTTATTTTGCGGCGGCGTTAATGAGGTTTTATAGGAGTATTTTTGGGAACATTTAGATTTGAATTTTGATAGCATTCCGCAAAGCGTTTAGCGATTTGGTTCTGAGAAAAAAACTTTCATTTATACAGTATTTTTGAAAATATCCAGTAGCTTAATCAACGATTCGACATTTTAACCTATTTATTATGGAACATTACATTCTCAAGCAAGACACCAAATCAATAGTTGCTTGCCAGACATTCCGTTATTTCACATGTTCGTAGATCAGATTGGCCCGGAGCGGTCCATCCATCAATCCAGGCAACGGCGCGTCGAGGCTGGATAATGGAATCGAATGTTGAGACATCACTCTACATGTTCTGCTGACTGCTGCTAAGGAATTGAGAGATGTTCTAACTGTGAATTGAAAAATTTACAATTGAAAGTGTAAGGATTAAGGTGCTGATTTGCCTTACGAAGGATCAATGATAGTCAAATAAGAAATAATATTCATCAGCCGGTAGACATAATATACTGCTGGATGAGGCTTCCGACCCATAGCGTGCAATGGGGGATATTTACCATAATCACCACGCTTAGCAGATGGATTGGGGATCGCAGTTTGGTGTTGGTTGGTGTTTTTTTGTATTTGTGGATGCTGCAGGCCATCCACTGGCATTATACCATAGTCGGCTAAAAAGCTTAATCAGTGATAATCTCGGCCTAAGATTAGGACTCCTCTTACTACTCCTGTGGATTAGAAATAATAGGAAATACAAATAATTTCTGGCATTTTACTTTGTTTTATACATTCAACAGTCTCGTACCTACCTTCATAGTTTTGATCCCACACACAGACTCCAATAAATAATTATAAAACATGCAAACATTTGTCTTGTAGCGGGAATCGAACTCGCATTTCTCACGTTTCAACCAGCTATAGGTACTCGCCCACCGCTGTGTCACGGAGGTTGTTATTTTCTCCTAAGGCTTTTGTTGAAACTACAATCAATATCAACGATTGGCATTTTATTGATGGGATTTCAGTAGTTCAGTTCGAGAATCATTACACATTACACTTTTTATAGCTGACAGGAAGAAAATAAAAGAATGTTATTGGGACTTATTTACGACTATAAAGAAATAAAAGATTCGTAATCGATATGAAACACATAATAAAAAATCATGTAAAAACGATAATTTCGATGTGGTTACATCAACTTGTTATGTCAATCTAGAAGGAAGATAAAGTCAGTTTAATGATCACACATCATCAAAGTCAAAGTGAAAGTTAAAAGTATTAAATTCATTAAAATTTCAAGGATCATTCTAAGTTGTCTTATAAACTAAGTGAATTTACTCTTGTTCTAACGCAACAAACCCCTGGGGGTAGAAGACCTGACGATTGTTTAAACACGATCTATAAATTTCTATATCAATGAAAAAACGTCTGTGCGTCTTCGTTTAGTGCTTAACTTGAGTCTTATGGAGCCGCAGGCAAATGCTAGTTCGCCTCTTTCATCCGCTTAGTGGACTTTTTAACCGACTTCCCAAAAAAGGAGGAGGTTCTCAATTCGGTTTTTTTTTTTTTTTTTTTTTTGATGTTTTTTACCGCATATCTCCGGCGTTTATGAACTGATTTGGAAAATTCTTTTTTTAGTTGAATAGATATGCTTCCAGATTGGTCCCATTTTTTTCAGAATCCAGTTCTGATGATAGGATCCATCAGGAATTGAGAGAACTCTGAGAAATATTGTAGGCATACATATGGCGATTTTGATATATTCAGCAACAAACCAAGCATTTGCATTCAAAAAGTATCATAATCCTTTCACCGCTATGGTTCTTTCATAATTTTTTTTTTCATTTAAATATTTAGTCGAATACAATGGCGGAAGTCGGTTTTTTAAATGAAAAGTTATTAATTTGTTCTTTAAAACATAGGTTTTGTTTCTGTTGTCTTTCGTTTCCTTGGTTTGTTTGTCATACCAATGGTTCTTTCTCGGTCATCTTAAATTAGGTCACCAAGTTGAAGTATGGTGGCAATAAAAAGGGGTTTGAGACGATCGCGCCTCTTAGTGATACATTTTATGCACACGTTTCGTTTCCTGTTCCGCCTTTAACTAGAAAAATGAGCCACACTAAGTACCGTCTTTAGTAAGGTCACAAATCACTTCAATAATATCATTATCAGCTGATTCGTCTAAATAAATACTTTGATAAGTAATTGTGGGCACGTGTAACGGATTTCGAAACACGTGACTGTATATGAGGGGGTGAGGTTTGATAGCCAGTTTGCCAATCCACTATTTATGGTTTGAGACCCCTTTGATAATATAACCTTCGATACGAATAGTTCGGAATTCAGAGATTTTAGTGCTGAAACAAAGTAAAAAATAAAAGAAAATTAATTTATTTGTCACGAAAACAAAACACAACATGTAAACAGAACAGATGTTAGAGCAGGTAGGACAAACAATTAAGTAAATTACTAAATAAATGAAAAAGTGGAATGTCCCATGCACTCACTTTGTTCCTCTCTGTCTGTGCTAGACCATCGTATGGTGCATTTATTTATTTTATTAATCTAGGATTCACAGTTATCTTATACTAGTTTGTATGCAATTAAATATATGCCGTTCTAAAACACACATTTTATAGGCAGATATTTTATACAGTAGTAGTCTGTGGTAGGTACGCATTCATTGACAAAATAAAACTGAAAGAATAGATATAAACTAAAATTAAAAATTAAAAACTAAAAACAGGTACAAACGTAGCTACATTTGTACCGGTTTTAACATTATGTGTGTATGGGTGTGTGTGCGCGCGTGTGTGTGTGTGTATGTGTGTGTATTTGTGTAGTGTGAATGTGATTTTAGTCTTTCTTACGATGTAGAATGTAGTCTTAATGGAAAGTTTACAAATAACCATTTGAAGGAGACCCTAAATTTCGAATAGTTTTAGATAATATTATTCAAACTTTTCAAGTATTTAACATTTCAAATGATGTTTTTTGATTTCTTTTAATTACGTAGTTTAATATCTATTTTATAGTTTTAATTCAAGTTTCATAGCAAGAAAGGCATCGCTTGGCTTCGCTTGGCATCAAAGCGATTCTGCCACTCGCATCCGACTCAAATGGGTTTAGAACGTTTTCTAAATAAGAAAAAGTATAATCAATAGGTGTCGTGGTGTCTTCGGCCTAAGAATAATCTCGTAAACATCGTAACCTGTGTAACTACTTAATAGCTCTTTTATTTTCATTATATTCCTTTTGAGTATGTGATGAATGTTAGGACACCGTTATAGTTATGCAATATGTTATATCAGAACTCATTTTTATTGTTGTATATTTTATTTTTTATTTGTGTTGTGTGCGTTCTTTAGAAGTAATAATAAAATTTAAACTTTCCGGTTTTCTCCCGCGAATGGAGTCAAAGCCAACAAAAGGAAACCATGGGAAGATCGGCTTTATCCACTAGAGTAGGTACTTAACACCAATACTGCGATCACCAATCCGCCTGCCAAGCTCATATGGCAAATAGCATTGAATTCAATGAGAGAGGCATCTTCCAGCACGTCTATCCGCTGATAAACTGAATAGAACTAGTCTATTCCCAAAGCAATCAAAAAAATGAAATTTCAAGAACCAATCAGAAGTCGCATCTGCAAGTTTGATTGGCTCCCGTTTTGGACCACAGAACAGAACAAACTATACTGCCACTTGGACTCCTGTCTCGAGACAGATTACTCGGTCCTCCTGCTAATGTTTCTGTATTTGTATGTGATGTGATCGAGACAAGTCCCAAAGGAGCAACACTTGATTGGGATGTGACAATGATGTATCGTGCAAAAGAGAATAAGGATTGTCTTGGGAAGTTGTTTGGTACGGACTGGGTTTGTTTGCACCAGTTTAGAATTTTTAACACCTATGCGGTAAAATACTCGCAATGTTGTTCCGGTATAAAGTGAAATAATTATAATTTTTAACTTCATGTCTCAGTCAGGGTGATCGGCGCATTGCAATGCTGCAATAGGTTAGGTAGGGTGCTTCTTATGGGTGGAATTGATGACAAGATGTTATGAACAAGATAGTGCTGTTGTAATGAACAAGAATTACCGCTTAGCATCAAGTGGGTCCAACAGCCAGCTTCGTTACTAAATTACTTAAACAAAGAAAACATTAAGTAATGTATCTTTATTTTGATTAATCTATAAAATACTAAAACCTGGGCTTGATAGAGTGATCTCTAAATTCCGTTTTCACTAACGTAAATTTATTGGTTATCAACCTCTTATGAGCATTCACTGGCTTATTCTACCAAAACTTACTTAAGCTTTTTTCCATGTATTATAAACATCTATGTTCTATATTAGAAACATACCGACTATATACCACGTACCTACTTTACTATTCTCCTGCTGATGTTTTGTTGACCATTTAGAGGCCCTTATATATTCTATGTTATTTTACTTATGTTCTATTTTTTTTCTACGTTTTTAAGCTGTTGGTTTTCCTATAAAATAAATAAATAATAAATAAAGCTCTCGACCAAGAGCTATATTCAGGGCTCAGGCAGGGTGACCAAAAACATACAAGAAAAAGTTACAAAGTAACATGTTTGTTTTTATTTAGAATTCATCATTTATTTAGAAGTCAAACTTATTGATTCTATGGTGTACTGTGTCAAAACAGCTGATCTCTAAAATCACAATACCACCTGTAACCATTATTAAAATATGTTTAACTTAATCCTTAGCTGAATAGAGGACTAATACAGGCCTACCATATGGTATGCGATTCACAACAAAGGAGACCCATGCATCGCAATCATCCCCAATACGCATTCAATAGTCGTCTCTTTTAGATCGTTCACCCTATTAATTGTCAAAACTTCTTTTATTATGGCCTGCTCTTCAAATCTAACTCTATCCTTACCAGCACAAGCTTTAGAATCGATTGTTACATCTTTTTGATCTACAAGCTTGTTTATGGTAGTTCTGCTGCTTTTAACTTGTACTGCTACTTTCACGTCTATAACTTTTGATGTATAATTTATTTTGATTCTTATTTGCTATAGGTTAAAGTCTGTATTGGTCTTCTTAATCCAACTATTAATTATTATAACACGTGTTGAACTTTATGCTCATAAAGATAGGGTGTAAAATTCAGCTGCTGGTTTAAAAGCTAATTCAAACGAATAATCGCGAGTATTTAAGTGGGATTCTGTGAGCACTTGTTTATGAATTTTTGTACCATATGGTGTAAAAGCCGTGGTTGGACAATGCACCCCCATAGCCCCATTACCATATGGGACGCGTTAAAAGCGTTTTCAAGAGAATTGTATTGAGTTAGGTGACCTCGAAAGTTTCGATCGAGGGTCGATTAACAAAAACGTTCTTTGAAAAATAAACTGGAAATTAGGTTCACGTGGTCGAACATTAGGAAAATATCCATACATACATCAATGATACACGATTATCCTCTTATAGCTGAAGTTGAGTCTATGAAGTGATTTAAAGGGACGAAGATCACGGATTCACTGTTTTCAGCTAAAACCTGTGCGCACTCTTGGGACTCAGGTCTTATAAATATTGAAAAGAAAGAAAGAAAGAAAAATAGTTTATTTATGGTCTAACAAAAAACACACAAACACTAAAATATCGAACAATAACAATGACAAAATGTGTGTGCCAGTTGCAAACCACAAAAGGTTCCCCAACTCAGCATTTGCTAGGCCGCCTAAACAACCTAGCGCTGGTCTTCCGCTGGAGCCCTGAGTGAACCACGGAAATCCGCTCACCATTGAGAGTCACTATTAAGAAGCGGTAACAACTACATTATTAACTACATAGTTCTCATCACAAAGCAAAAAATTGCCATTAGTAAACGAGTCATGAAGCACAAAAGCACAATGGTGAAGGAAAACACTGTAAAATATAGTATTTCCTAAAATTCAATGACCAAGTCGGTTTTGGAAATGAATAACAAACCATAGTGAAAACACAGCAGTTTAATATCGCAACTACTTGTCGAGTTGGTAATGCCCTCGATGAGCGCGTGCGCAAATAAACATTTGCACAATGCCATTCAATAAATGCGTATTGTATGATCGCAAAGCTGCTGGTGTATAGTAAGCTTTAGTAGATTTGATCCTTTGTAATGTACCAGGCGAAGGGTGAAATTTTTAAAAGGCTTGGCAAATTAAGAGCATGTCCAATTCGAAGAGATTGGATAAAACAAATAATTATGATGAGGGTAAAACGAAACGGGGCAAATGTTTGTATGATCTGCAAATATTTGTCCCAGATCTGGGTGTTATGGTACTATGGTACTTGTAGTTCCTGATACCCACGACATAGGAAATCCTAGTGTGGGATCAGGACTATGTATGTGACTGTTGGGTGTTATGTTATGTTATGTATATAGAGTAAATCCGCCATCAAACTCTATACGAAAAGGTATAGCAGAACTCGTAGAGCCTATACGGAAGGCTCTGTCTCCATCTTATTTATTCTCTCTTTTCATTATGTCAAAATGACAAATAAACTTTCAGAAACAGAGTTGGTCGAGTGTGGTAAAAACATTGAGGTTCGCCCCTCAGGGTCACTTTTCCATAGACCCCTTAAAACTCAGTTCTATCGAATCCATCAGTGGTGTCGCTGGTTTTTTCTTGGTCACCTTGCTTAAGGTTCGTGTCTAAATTTTAGTATGGTGGCCCCAAAAAACCAAGTGAATATTATATTTGAACGCTACTCAAAATCATTTATAGTTAATGAAGAAAGTTAATGAAGAGTTATTGTTTTCATAAGGATCAAGACCACCAATCCTATTCCACCACCATGCAACATATGCGTCCACCATCTGATCACCCGCCATAATGGTCACCGACCATCCCCTTTATCTGCGTGTAATCAGAGCACTACTTTGAAGTGCAAATATACGCAAAATCGACGAGGAATTGACGAACCGCCAGATGGCAATTGGTATTTTGTAGAAATTGCCTTAAGTGGTCCCTATTTATTGATAATCAAAGATCTGTAGATAGGTATAATTATGTTACGAATGTTGATTCTTCAAATGCATTAAAAATCTTGCATGAACATGAAATGAAAGCTTTAGCTTTGATATTTCTGATATTTAGTTAGTAGTAGAACTTCTTGTGAAAGAGTTCGTCCGGGGAAGTACTACCACCGTACCTATTTCTGCCGCCAAGCAGTAGTGTTCGCATTGCTGTGTTTCGGTTTGGAGGGTACGGGTGCCGGTGAAATTACAGGCACATGAGACTTTTCATCTTCATGTCTCAAGGTCGGCAGCGCGCGTGTGATGCCTCTGGTGTTACAGGCGTTCATAGGCTACGGTTACTGCTTTCCATCTTGTGGGCAGTAAGCTTGTCTGCTTGCCAAGTAGCATAAAAAAAAAATCTTAACAATTTTTATCAAGCCACTTTAAAATATAGACATTTAAAAAGTTTCGAATTAACTCTTTTATACGGAACATTATCGTCTTACCACATGTTGCTATTAAAAACCACATCGATGTTTTAAGCCATGATGGTGCTTACAGACTCATGGCAGATCGCTGGTTCAATCATTTGCCAAAAGCAATGTATTCCTGCCTCTTGAACAAATATAAATGCAATAATGATTATTTTCTAGTTCTATCAAATATTGTGGTCCTGTCTCATCCAAAACGATGCCTACTTTTGTACTTTTGCTGTGTTTTTTTTGCTAGATAGCCAAAACACAAAAAGCGCTAACGCTAAAAGTTATAGGAATATAGATTAACTTTAATAATTATTGCAACAGAGGCCCAATTCTCTAAATTATTTTAAAACTACACTGAAAGTTAACTGAATCGAGACTGAATTATGAATTGACAGAAAGTTGGTATTCTGCTCCCTTATAAATAACAATTTAGTCTACTTTCAATTCACGGTGACTACCATTAGAGTAGGATAGTTATATATATATAATCGCAAAGAGTAAAGAGAGACTCCATCTACAATGCTAAAATTATCGAAAAAACTTTGAATCGTTCAAGTTTCGGTCACATTTCGATATAATCACATTCCAGTGTTGTATTTTATGTTTAGAGAATACCATTTCTGACATTAAGGACATCGACACAAGATCGAAACATGATCCGAACTCTATTTTAACTGTTTTTAGTTAGTGAATTGGGCCTCTGTTGTTGCCGAGCCAGAACAAATAGATCCGCAGCCGTATTCTCTATCTCGCGACAGGTTTGCAACAGGCGTAAATTGCGCGTCACTTTTCTAATACAAAAGCTACCGTTTGACAGCAATGATTGCACAATTTACGCCTGTTACAAACCTGTCGTGAGATAGAAAATAGACCTGAAGGATGCATTTTATTTATCACTGGCAGGGATGGAGATAAAATGTAACTCAATGGAGTGGAGACACACATTTGCAACGTTGCAGGAGCAACGTCATGCAGGATTTAGCCGACTCAAGACCGTTTGTTAGGGCATTTTATAGAAGAAGTCTATTTCCAGCAGCAGATGTCAACAGGCTAGTGATGATGATGATGATAATGAGATACCTATTACTAGCACTTTTGTATGCTCGTCATGAGTCTGTAGGTATCGTCAGTAGCCGAGGGGCAATACGATGGACATTTACACGCCATATGTACCTTAGGGCTTAGCACCCGGGGGAGCAGGTCCCAGCGGTAATGAAAGTACTTAGGGCTTCGCGAAGGAATAGTTCAACATAATGCTGATAATAACTTCTAAAGAAAAATAAAAAAAAACTAAGGGCCTGAGTTATCGAGCCCATAATGTAGATCCGCACGCACCTGATATATAACTTTTCATTTAAAAAACCGACTTCCGCCATTGTATTCGACTAAATAATTTTGGATGAAAAAAAAATGATGAAAGAACCATAGTGGTGAAAGGATTATGATACTTTTTGAATGCAAATGCTTGGTTTGTTGGTGAAAATATCAAAATCGCCATATGTATGCCTATAATATTTGAGGAGTTCCCTCAATTCCTCATGGATTCCATCATCAGAACTGGATTCTGAAAAAAATGGGACCAATCTGGAAGTATATCTATTCTATTAGTAAAGAATTTTCAAAATCGGTTCTCAAACGCCGGAGATATGAGGTAACAAACATTAAAAAAAAAAAAAAATACAATCGAATTGAGAACCTCCTCCGTTTTTGGAAAGTCGGTTAAAAAAACAAATAAGCTCAGTGAACAGGATTAAAATTTTCGGGTTTCAACTAATTATTGTCCCAATCCAAGAGCATCCTCTTGAGAACTTAATACTAATCCGCGTGGCAAGCGAAGTGATTAAGGTAATTTCCCTCATTTAATTCTTTGTAGGAGACGACGTCCAGCAGTAAACGTCTACTTACTAATAATGATGATGATGATTAATATCTGAAACCTGAGGCCCAATTCTTGTAACAAAAATTCGTCAAAATAAAGATCGGATCACGTTCCGATCTTACTCCCGCATTAATAAATCGAACTCAACTCTGAGAAAATCTTGAGAACACCAAAAATAACATTATAGGAATTTTGAGAACTCACTCATGATCGTTCTCTGAGTCAAGTACGATTTATTAATATGGGCCATAGTTTCGAAGTCTTAAATGTCAGAAATGGTATTCTTCTAACGTAAAATGCAACACCGAAACATTAATGATTCAATTTTTTTAGATAACTTTCGCTTATTAGATGGAGTCTCTCTTTACTCAGGTCGCGATAATGGTGAATGGAGACGGCTCAAGGTCGTTCTTCGGGGGGACCTATGTTTCCAAAGTAGTTGACTTCTACAGGCTAATGATGAGTACTATATTATATTTCTTTTTGCTTTATCAGCATCTCTGCACACCCCTGGCATCCAGAGTAACATACGGCCATATGTCGCGAAAAATTTCGCTGTAATTGCATTAAGTTACCCCAAGTTGAGTGGCGGCTTTTAATTGCGAAGTCCCACTTAGACATATGTGGTACAGAACGGTGCAGGATACATATTGTATTATTCTAGAATAGTTTGTATTTAGTAGCGTGTTGAACGGAAAAGAAACGATGAAGATAATTTGACTAACAGCACAAACAGACTTAAAAACGATGAAATACACAACAATAATCAATGAATTTAGTTTGTTCTGCAGATTAGATTCAAAATATAAGTCAATGTCGACATTTAGCTGTAAGTAGAGGAAGGCCCTCGTCGATGGACTAAAGACATTATAAACGTCGCATGAAGTCGGTGGATGGCGGCGGCTCTTGACCGTTTGTCGCGGCATTCTAACGGGGAGGCCGATGATGAAGATGATATGTTAGGTACCTGAGAACAATGGACCTAAATAATATTTTCTTTCAACGTGTTTTCAAAGTATTTGATATTTTCTCGAGCAAATAATAACAAGGAAAAACCTTACAATGTTTAATTTTAAAAATGTTCCACAACAAACCTCATAAACAGGAGAGATCCGAGTCTAGATGCAAATTCAGACAATATGAACATGAAATATGGGTTCAAGAAATCCTGAACAGAGGTGAACAAAAAAAGAAAATGCCCGAACAAATGAACAGAAAAAGTTTAGTTCAGGGTGAATACAAAAAGTAACATTGTCGCCAGAACACAGGGCAGGAAACGCCGCGTGAATAAGTACCCAGATATTCATTGTGGGACGATATTTTTCTTTACTTTATTGTTTCAAATGATAAGTTTTCCACGTTGTTGTTTAATAAATTATGGTATTATTACCTCGTTATACGAAAACTTTGGAGAATGGCGAATGGGAGAGAAATGTCGATCGACATCGCGAAAAAATATGACAATGACGAAATATTGGAGAGGATGGAGAGCATAAACAAAAATGTTTATCGTAAACTCAAAAAACAAAATAAATAATTTGGACTTGCCTTTGATTATCCTCTAGTAGAAATTCATCATGTATCTGAGGATATACTTGAGCCTTAGTAAGTATAATATAATCTAACAATACATAACAAACACCCAACAGTCATACGTAGTCTTGATCCCACACTAGGATTCCCTGTGTCCTGGAACTACGAGTAACATGGTACCTTAACACCCAGACCCAGAACAAAAATTTGCATATCATACAAACATTTGTCCCGCAGCGGAAATCAAACCCAAAACCTCTTGTATCTCAGCCGGCTACTCACCCGTTGCGCCACAGAGGTCGTCAAAACTGTCTCTCTGTTTGAAAAATCTACCAATATGCTCAAAATACTTTATTGTAAGTGTTGTCTTGCCCTTTACCCAAAACCAAGTTCGAGCAGAAATCGATATCCAAACCATTACACATTACGCAAGAGAAAATCCGTACAACATCATAAAAAAGCACCTAACCCTCAAATGAATGCCCTCATTACATATTCGGTATCCACTGGGTCGGTCCGTCTGGCCCGTTTGATTTATGAACTATTTTTTGTTGATTTTCCTCCAAACTCATCGCCAGCCAAGATTCTTTGCCAGAAGCGTTGCTCAAAGAAGCATATTGATAAAATAAGTTAATTAATTCCGATTTTTTGGCTTGGAAACTTTAGAATATGGCACTTGAATTATGTTAATGAGGGTAAAAAAACGATAGCGGACAATCTTTCCAGGATTCTACTAAAATTATTTCCATGTGAAAGTTGTGAAAGCATTTTTATTCAATGAGGAATGTAGTTAAATGTTTTGCCTCAGTTGATGATTTCAACAAGCAAAATATGGTGCGACTAGAACAACGGATAAACATCGTAAATGAGCATCGAGAAATAGTCCAAGTATTTTAAATTTGAAGCTAGTTGAATGAAAGACATTTAGAAACAGCAAATCATTTAACCAGATTTAATCCATTCACCCAAACCCATCGTTCACAAACAATGACTTCCGCAGTAAATGATTATCCACAGTGTCATTCACAATCGTGTACACCATTAACACGGGGCATTCATTGCTAAGTGCACAGAAGAAATAATACAAATGAATAGAAGTTTCACTCCGATGGCACTGACAAAGACACTGTAGCACTCACGCAAGCTAAATTGAAACTTAAAAGCATATAGTGACAGCGTATATTTCATCGGACAAAACTAAACAATCAGCACCAGCATGCGACGAATTTGTTGGCGGTAGTATTCCTCGCAACCAAACCATCCGAATCTAAATTCAGCGTGTTAAAGCTCATTTTACATTGAAGGATTTGAACAGGCCTGCTAAATGTCTCAATTCGCGTTACGGCCGTGTCGCCCTCTGGCGCAGTCTTTACGATCGGGCTTTGAAGGGTTAATTCGATGGAAAGATTCGGTAACCCTGCAATATTAGATGGCTTGTTATGGCTGCGGTTTTGTTTGTGGCTCTGTGTATTGTTAGTGTTCCTATTGTATCTACAAGAATACTGTTGGCCACTTTGGATGTTTATGTTGCATTTTGTTGTAGCTTCAAAAATGCATCCTAGTAAGTATTCTATCTTCACTGATAGAGTCCTTTATAATCAACGCCTATAAATAAAATGTCCGGTATATTATGTAAACTATGTCCAGCATTGGACTTCTACAGGCTGATGATGATGATCATAATAAGATTGTCTTCTAGACAACCTCCTCCATAAAATACCACAACGTCTTGAGCTGCCTCCAAACACCGACTTCCTGCAACCTTCAAATTGTCGTCCATCGAAAGAGGGTCCTACACTGCGTATTCCGGTTCGTAGTTCGAGAGCCTTAATTGCCTAACGATTGTCGTTTCTGCAAACTATAATGGCCTGCCCATTGCCACTTCAAATTGCTGATTCTGAGAGCTATGTCGGTGATGTTCGTTCTTCGACAGATTTCCTCTTGGGGTGGGGGTGATTACCATAGTTCTTTCCATAGCCCAATACCAGACTTTGAGCTTGTTTATACAGCCAATAGTTAGTGACCACAAAACCGGAAGACACGGTTAGAGGAAGGCCCTCCACTCGATGGACTAAAGACATTATAAACGTCGCAGAAAGTCGGTGGATGAAAACCGTGCGTCGTGGCATTCTAAAGGGGAGGTCTATGTCCAGCAGTGGGCTTGTACAGGCTGATGATGATGATGATGAACTGCTTGAGATGGAAAATTACAATCAAAAGATTGGTCAACATGTTTCTTCTGCGGGTCTCCCCGTTTTAGTGATAGAGTTATCACGAAGGTAATAAATAAAAATAAAAATGAATAAGCTTCCGTTGTAGCAAGCTGTAAATTATATCATGAGTAGGTTAACCAAAATTAAGCCTTAGAATCTTCAATGTAGAAACTCAATGACAAAGAAATCTAAAAACTCAAGGCCAAAGAATATCCTCCAAAATAAAGGAAAACCTCAAATAACTCAACCAGCACATTTTTTCTACAACAGAGAAAATATCTCAGACCCAAAATAATTAAACATCTTATAAAAGCACCTCGACTGGATTATCTTAATTCGCTTCCATATACCAACTGTCAGAAAAGAAAGAGCGCGAAAAAAACCCTTGAAAAAACTCGCGTTTATCTAAAATCTTCGGACTGGGGTGGGATATTTAGCATAATGAGTGACATCTCTGGAACGTTTAGGGGAAACGAGACGGAACCATACAAAAAGGCTGAAGGAAGAAAAGGATAGCAAGTGAGGTAGGACAATAACGCAATCTTGTTTCTAGACCATTTCCTTTAATTAGTGGAGGACAGCAGGCAATTTGTTTAGTGTTATGTTTGAATGGAAATTCTGTGGTATGGATGGTGGGGGGTGGGGGGGTATTCGTTAAGGATTTTTAGTTATGTTCTTGGAAACAATCGTCGATAGATACACCAATAAGAAAGTGAAAGAGAAAAGTTAATATCATATATATCTTAAAATTATAAAAACATTTGTTTGTATTCACATATGACACAATTGATAAAAGTTAGTTTTTTCGGGTTTGCCTCCCAAAAACAGAATTCGTTTATATTAGATACGCATAACTAACTCTGTATTTTAACTAAATATCAATTATTTTCGTGCAGTAGATGCAGAGAAAATAGGCTGTGATAGACAGACATTAGAGTCATCCTTCAATGGTTCCTTTGACACATTTTAAATTACGGTACCCTTAAATTGAGGTAAGAATCTACTACTTGTAGATTCTCGACTTTACCAAACTCTACCGAAAATAATGTTTTCTGATTTTGTTTTCGAGTAGAAACGTGCTGCTGCAAATCATGCAAAAAGAGAAATAAATCAACAGATTCGATTCCGCATATTGAATTAAAGCCATTTTTTAATAAATCCAGGCATTCCCCATTACAATGGTACCTTATTTCATTATGCCACACCGTTCCATTAGGAAGATACGCCAATTCTATTAAACTCTTTTTGCAAAAACACTGCTTGAACCAGCTTTTGTTCTAACAAGAGAATATGAACTTTATGTTAAAGCAGTAAGAGCGATAGTGGTAGACAATGAGCTTGAACAGTATTGGTTGAATAGTGATGGGAAAAGTATTTTATGACCAAGATTGGATCTAGTAACAGCTTCATTTATAACGGTACTCTGTTAATAACTTTTAAGTAGAGTATTTAATATTAGTGTTATATATTTTTAGAATGAACTTATCGAGCTCTTTTATTTGATTCCAAACTCATTATATTACGTCAACTATATTTCTTTCCAGGTGGGAAAATTATGTTTTTTTTCCGCCATATTTAATTAAGTGTGACGTCATTTAGCTATATCTATAGACGTCAAGACGCCTCATTTGACTAAATCGTTGTTTCAGAGCTATGCCTCATTTGTTTTCGTTGTTTCAGAGCTACGAGGGAACAGAACATACGCTGATGAAATCATAACCTTGCATTTGTATTGACGTAGTCAGTTAAAAAAATCTTGATCTCAATGCTCGAAGTTGACGATTTTTTACCGTTAAAATGACAGTGGGTGGTTGACATTGACTGAAAGTATCAGTCCTGCCGGTAGCGATTAGCTACTACTGTTTTTGAGATAATATTAATATCTCAAAAACAGTAGTAATATAGAGTCCACGTTAAATAAATATTTAAAAACCCCTCAAGTATTTTCAGATTGGAAAAATGGAAAAATATTTATTTATTCATCCATTCAAATTGAAAATATATTACACTTAATGAAAATACATAGTTGTAGATAGGAATGATTTCAGGCTTTGCTTTTTATTATGGCTGTATAGCTTTTCTTGAAATAAGCGCCCCAAGACCAAATTGTTTCACCTGGGTTAGATTTATTTCTATACTTAAGATGTTTTAGAGTTGGTAAGTTAGTTTAGTTTGAAATACAAATTTAATGATTGCACAAGTTGAATGTGCTTAATTGAATGCACCAGAATTATTCTGGTAGTTAGGGGTATTTCGTCAAAGAGTAATTTCGTAATTGAAAAAAATATAGGGTAAATTAGTCACAAGTCAAATAAATAACACAAGCTCTGTTCTAGCTTGGGGCTAGATAATTTTGTGTAAAATATCCAGCATTTATATATTTATTTTATTTAAATTGAAATCAATTTATTTCATACAGTCAGCTATTAAAGTCTAGATTATGTTAGTACGCATACATCAATCTCGGGCCCTCTTCGTAAAAAAGGTTACAACTTTACAAGGATTTTACAATACAGTATTTTTTCTTTTACCCCACAGCCGGCTATGCTTGAGTCCTTTATTTGATCAAGACCATATAGTGCATAGTCCCCTCCCTAGTCCCGTTGATTTCCGAAACACGAAGGGCGAACATAAAGGGTGTGCAATTCTAAAATTTAAATTTATGTTTTGTTAGATTCGATCGCGCTTAGCGGCGGCCGGCGTGCCGTTAGGACCGATAGGCTTTTTTTAAATATGATTTATTTCAAAAGGTTTTTGATGTTTCAATTTGATTCGGAACAAATAAGTAACAATAAGCATTGTGTTTAAGTGGTTTGGTAGCAGATTTGTTGTATCATCATCATCGACCACTGGTTGACGTCAGAATGCTACGATGAACAGTCTGAAGTCACCTCCATCCACTGACTTCCGACCTAATATTTGTTTTGTAAAAACACATAAAATTAATATTTAGTGTGTTGTATAGGAAAACCATGAATCGATAACAGTAAGAAATTATTATTTTGACGACCTCTGTAGCGCGGTGGGCGAGTAGCCGGCTGAGATGCGAGAGGTTGCCGGTTTGATTCCCGCTGCGGGACAAATGTTTGTATGATCTGTGAATATTTGTTCCGGGTCTGGGTGTTATGGTACCATGATACTTGTACTACCTGATACCCACAACACAGAGAATCTTAGAGTGGGATCAGGACTATTGGGTTTATTGATGTGACTGTTGGGTGTTATGTTATGTTATTTGGGCCTCTCTTACCAAATTATGCGAGTAAGTAGATGATGAAGGGACCTCTTCCATCGTTCCCTTACTATTCTGAGGGTTGTAACTCCTTTGCTGCAGTTGGTTCAAACCTTGCCTCTATTGGTTTCGGTCAGTTACCTGATGAAGTGCCACACTAACTGGCATCGCATGGTCTGTCTATCGTTTGGAGGCTTCGTTCTTGAGGTCGTGGACAGGCCCTAACTGAAGCTTTAACTAATGAATAGGTTATCCAATACATAACATAACCCAACAGTCACATACATAGTCCCGATCCCACACTAGGATTCCCTGTGTCGTGGGTATCAGGAACTACGAGTTCCAAGGTACCACAACACCCAGACCTGGAGCAAATATTTACTGATCATGCAAATACATTTGTTCCGCAGCGGGAATCGAACACGCACCTCTTGCTTCTCAGCCGAGTACTATCCCACAGCACCACAAAGGTTGTCAAACACAGACAGATCAGCCCCCTTATTCCCTAACTGAAAGTCACTCGGACTATCGTTTGACAAGTACAATTACCGTCAATTAACAGTTCTTAATGATAATTTTGAAGCAATTGATGGTCATTTTACTTGTCAAACGTTAGTCACCGAGTGACTTTCAGTTAGGAAATAAGGGGCTTAATTATCTAGTGTCTAGTAAATATTTTTTACATTCGATGGTCATCAAAGTTTTATCATTACTAGCTCACACATTTTTCTCCTACATCATTTAAAATGTCACACAACAAAAAGGCAGGTGTCACAAACAAAGCGAAACATTAGGGTTGTCAAGACAATACGAGCAGTTATTAGCTGATTATACATTAAGCTGACGAGGGTGAACCGATTTGCGAACCCTAACGCACAGAGGACGTTTGATCTCACTTGTGTGGAAATGAGTAGGTATTTAGTGTGATACACTTTATTCAGTATTAAAACTAAAGTTGAATTCTCGAAATCAAAACTTATCTTTTTTCTCTATATGTGGATTATTTTAGGATTATGCTAGGTATTTGTATTATGTATCTGTATACACAGCATTTTCCCTCCCTATCCTATCCTACTAATATTATAAACGCGAAAGTTTGTAAGTATGGATGGATGGATGGATGGATGGATAGATGGATGTTGGTTACTCTTTCACGTAAAAACTACTGAGTGGATTTTAATGAAACTTTACAAAAATATAGTTTATACATCAGAATAACATATAGGCTACAATTTATAAAGACATTGTGTAAATTCTCCATAATATGACGATAAGTGTCAAGTAAGTACGAGAAATCTACTATCTGCGGGCTATTCTGGCGTGCGCTACCAAAACCGCTAGAGTTATACATATGTAATGTATGATGGAAATGTTTATCTGTCCTACAAAAAAGCCCACCACAGTTTATAATATGTTATATTCTTTTCTACGCCACGCTAATATAAGCTACTCGAAATACTAATCCTGCGCAGACGAAGTCGCGGGCACCAGCTAGTAAGTTATATTTAAAAGAAACACAGTCATGCCAAAAGCACGATAAGGATACAGCCTTTTAGCTACGCTGCGGTCGTACATCGTATTGTATTGGTAGTTCTAACCTCATTTTGAAATTTTTATAAATCTTAACGCTTCATGATATTATACATCTCATCAAAAAAATCGAAACACTACGAAGATTTTCTTTCAGACGACAAATAACCAAATAAGATTATTTCTTTAAGAAAAGCCATCATTATATTTGCTGGCATTTCATAACTTTGTACTACCTACTGTTATCCTATCCTACTAATATTATAAACGCGAAAGTTTGTGAGTATGGATGGATGTTTGTTACTCTTTCACGTAAAAACTACTGAATGGATTTGAGTGAAATTTGGAATGGAGATATTTTACGCCCTGGATTAACACATAGGCTACTTTTCATCATCATCATCATCATCAAACGTGAAAGTTTGTGAGTATGGATGGATGTTTGATACTCTTTCACGTAAAAACTACTGAATGGATTTGAGTGAAATTTGGAATGGAGATACTTTACACCCTGAATTAACACATACGCTACTTTTCATCATCATCAATTTTCATCATTATTCACGCGGGTGAAACCGCGGGGCGCAACTAGTATTACATAAAATAATTACTCTTTCTAACAATACTTTTCTAATAATCCATTAAGTATAATCTTGAGAAGTGTTTCGATTTTTTTGTGTATCTAAGTTTTTCTACTCTAAATATAACTAAAACTTAGTTAAACCTACTGAGTGTCACAAAGAACCCAAACAATGTGTGCAAATGGTAATTAATTTCTCAGCACAACCCTATTCGAGTGACAATGGCCGACTCGAATAGTTATCTATTTAAACCTGGATTAGCACTCGATAAACCATGATTAATAGTCGGCTGGCCTGCTGTATAGCCAGCAAAACACAAAACTGATTTTTTATGCGGGTTTTTGGATAGCAATATTGTTTAAGAACTTGGATTGGTATGTGAATTTTAAAAAATACATTCAAATATTGAGCTGTATCATTAATGTATTAAGCAAGTATCAATGGAAATAAGCAAACTGTAATTGTATATTTTCTTCGCACTCAAAACACAAGCTTATGTTTTTTCGAGAGCCACAAAATCATATAAAATCAAATCAAAATAATTTTATTCATTAAAATCATAAGGCTCATTTTGAATTGTCTTATAAACTAAAATAACTCCTGTTCCAATGCAAACAAGCCTAGAAGAATTAGACAACAAATATGGCTCGGCTTATTATTTCCCTCACTATTTTAATAAAATAATTATGTTTTTTGTTAAATTAAGGATCATTTATTAATTATCAGGCAGGCAGACACGAGTGATCCTAGAATCCTAGAATTCAATAGAACCATTCATTGGTACCATTTAGGTACGGAACTCTCAAACATAGAAAGATACCCTTGTTTTTCTGCAATATCATTTTTTTTTATTTTTTTTTTCTATATATATAAAAACGCATTTAACTGTTTTTGTCCCAATTCTCTAATTTAGAAGTCTACAAATACACTTGATGTACCTTTTGCATAAATTGTAATACCTACCATGACCTACTTGCCAAGAATTTTCGTATAGGAACCATTTTACTTTATCATTTTGACGTGAGAAAATCCACGTAGCTCGTAGCACGACGCGGCGTAGCAAACTCGTAGTACCCATGTAGCGGAATTTATTAAGGAACATAAACTAAACTTAACTAAATGTTTTGATTCTACTATGTAGTAATAGTGTCTGAGACTAGTTTGGAGAGTCGAGCCTCAAATCATACGGCCTTACTCCAGAACTATGATCAAGAGTGAATTTAATTTCAAAGATTTCAAGATTTAGTACAAGTTTTCAATTAATCTGTCAAAAAAAATATCTAAGAAAAATCAATACTTGATTCACGACTTAACTTGAGTTAAGTGTAAGAATACGGGTCGAAAATAAGATTTCTATGTATTTTTAGATTACAATGTATTTTTCGTTGTTTTGTTTTGCCATCGCTCCTGGAGGCGCGTATTCGCGACGATGCGCGGAAGGTGTCCGCGTGCGCTCAACAGATAGTGCCGGACGGACGGATGTTATTTATTGCTTTCGAACGATTATTATTATGAAAATGCTTTTAATTTGGTTTTAAAAAATAGGATGAAAGGTGAAAAATCTAGTTTCTACTACAAATTTATTCTGGTCCACTCTATTAGCTGACTATAAGGACAAGCTAACTCTAATGGATGCTGCTAATCATTGTGGAGTAGGTAGGCGTTATGGAATTTTCCAGTTGTCATAAAATTCTATCGAAGATTTTGAAATAATGTGAAAAGAAAGTGTTACCTTACCTTGATCTCTGTTAAATTCTGCGCCCCGATGGTATTTGGTGAATACGCTTAAATGGCCGACTTTATGAGTGCATCCGTATTCTTCCCGGGTATTCATCCCTCGAATATTTATTTCCAGAGTCTTCCCGAAATATAGGCCATTTTTATTTAATGGAAAATAAAGTTATATCTGTTTCCGTTTTAATCCCCAAATATAGTCCGGATTCTTTCCACAGACAATGACAATGGATATTGGTACGGTCAAACAGAAAAATGCAAGAACTTTCATTTTATTTTATTATTGTTGGATAAAAAATATGAATAAGTTATTAGAATATAATCAAGATGTCAAGTTACAGAAACGAGCTGTTGTCGTATCCATAGGTCAAGGAGACAGGCTGAGAATATTTATTGTTTATTTTCATACGTTGTTAGTAGTAGAACTTCTTGTAAAAGAGTTCGTCCGGGGAAGTACTACCACCGTACCTATTTCTGCTGCCAAGCAGTAGTGCTCGCATTGCTGTGTTTCGGTTTGAAGGGTACGGGTGCCAGTGAAATTACAGGCACATGAGACTTTTCATCTTTATGTCTCAGGGTCGGCAGCGCGCGTGTGATGCCCCTGGTGTTACAGGCGTTCATAGGCTACGGTAACTGCTTTCCATCTGGTGGGCCGTAAGCTTGTCTGCTTGCCAAGTAACATAAAAAAAAAAACGTCATTTCAAATTACCTATCAATTCCTAAGGAAAGTGATATGACCTACGTACTATAATACTACGTCAAAATCTAAAAATTATTTAAATTTTTTATGTCATCCCTAAATAGAGTATTTACACAATTTTTTTCTAATAGTCGGTAAGTTAGCTTAATTGCAATGGGATATATACAAATGTGTCTTGAATCAAGGGGCTGATACAGTTATGTTATAATTTAGAATATCTGGGTTGAATCTAACACGTTTAATATTCAACATGTTAATCCCAGATTGAATTAACACCTTCCTTGTAGATGGAGCTTAGATTGTGCCATAACTCTGTCTCATAGTACAGGATGATGAAATGTGCTGGGCTGTAGGTAACTCATGCAAGCATGTAGTACCCGTAGCTTTGCTATGCTAGTGGCAGGGTTATGATTTGAGCAGTCTATGATTGTTTTAAGTTTGTTAATTGTAGCTCCGAAAATACTTCAAGGATTTTAACAAAATAACTATCACATGAAGCGTTTTGAACGTTCCGCTTAAAAACTATAATTATGACATAATTATCACTAGAAACGGGATATTTACCATGATTTTTGAGTTTTATTGATTCCCGATATTTCGGCACAGTTTCATGCGCCATGATCACGGGTAAACTGAAACTGTGCTGAAATATCGGGAATCAATAATACTCAAAAATCATGGTAAATATCCCGTTTCTAGTGATAATTATGTTAATAACCATGATAGTTTCAAAAGTTATATAATTATGACGTCTAAGTTAAATCAATATGGCGGAAATCAAATGCCATTTTCCAACCTTAAAAAAACTACATTATCATTATCTAGAATACATTTTGAAGATTATATAAGCATAAATAACCATTCAAAAGTTAGATGGTTATTTTTATGTGCTATAGAACACAATTATATTAACGTTAACGTTACTTTAGTAATCAATAAAAAAACGTGTGATACTTGACAGTGAGCACCCTGTATCGAAACAAAGGTAGTCCATCACAAGCGGCTTATGTAAACTGGAAGACGGTGGGAGCCACATGTCCTGCCACACCTGACGGTCCACACCCTGTATAATCCTACTACATGGATTTCAATTATAAAACTTACGTGGCTATTACCTACTGTTATTATAATTGTTGTTTTTACTGTAGGGTATTATTGCACGAACTATTTATTACAAGATTTATTTTTTTGTTACTTGTTTTTTTTTAAATTACAATCTGAAATTTTTTAAAGTCATTTGTATTGCAATTTTTGAGATCCATCCAGAACAAAAAACTTTGACTTTTTTAGAACTCTTTTAAACTTCCCTTTTAATTTAGTTTTTTGTATTAGGGGTTTGTATTAAGTTGCTTTTTTATATTGAAAAATAGAAACCCCTGTTTTTCTAAGAAAAAAAATATTGAATTACACACAATACACACAATTAGCAATAAGTATATAATTTAATATTAAATTATATTTTCACATTTTGTCATTGTTATTTGATGTGTATTGTTATATTTTAGTGACTGTGTGTTTTTTGTTAGACCATTAATAAACTGTTTTTCTTTCTTTCTTTCTTTCTCGCTTTAATTAATCAACGTATTTACCCTCACCATCTCTACATTTCTGCTATCTCGAAGGAAGATCATTTGTATGTCGTTGTGATTGAATTCTATGGAGGACTCTTATAAAGTCAATAAAGGCATTTTGTACCGCTTCCTAACGGCCATACCAGTCGAACAGCACATGCTTGGTAATTAGTAAGTTGTAAGGAGTCCTAAAAAATAAAAAAACGTGGTTACGTTAGGTAGAGTTTGCGCAAGCATTTTTTTTTTCTTCTACGTATAAAACGTAGAGTGAACTCAAATAACCAATCATCACAAATCCTTAAAACCCCAAACAGTTGTCGAACACATTCGTATAATACGGCCATTAACCACGGTCCGTTGGCCACGGTCCGTTGGCCACAAACTCTAAATTCACAGATTCGATTCAACTCGATATCAATTTTAATTCGATTCTATATCGATATGACATTTTTCTCGGCACTTGAGCAGACGACTTTTGACTGGATATGAATGGTTGTTTGAAATGGTTATGGCGTTTGTGGTAATGGTGCTTTTAATTTAATATAGATTTACAAATTGAATTATTATTTTGAACTAAAATGGCGGTTAATCCATGCCTAATTTTCGCAATTTTTTTTAAGTAAGTACCGTCGAATAGGCCATCTTTACCCAAGAGGATTAACTTTACCATACTTTACCTTGCGTGACAAAAAATCAAAACAATTAAACGTTTTGGGATATCAGGTTATTCATTAGAAAACTACTAAAATCTAAAAACAATTTTGTGTAATTTGTTTTTTTGTCACGCAATATTCTATCAATATGGTAAAGTTAATCCTCTTGGGTAAAGATGGCCCTATTCGACCGGTAGGTTAACCTTTTTTGAATAAGTACCTATGCTTACCTACTTTTAAAATTTTACTTTCAAATAGGTTCTTAAGGTAGGTATATACATTATAATTATATTTTAATTTAATTTGCTATTTTTTCTCTTCAAGTCTGGAAAAATACGTATACGAGTAGTCAACCCCTCTATTACGTAGGGAGTTCAAAATAACTCCTAACCAACTATTTAGTTATTAATAACTAACAAGAATATCAATATAATCATCGTGATAATTCGTTTTTGTATGAGTCAACTGCTGGATACACTGGCCTCCCCCATAAAATAAAATTAATAAATGGTGGACATTTACACACAACATTATCTAGCCCCAAGCTAAGCAGAGCTTGTGTTATGGGTACTAGAAAACTGACCTACTTAATACAATACATAACATAGATATATATATTTTATTATACATAGAAAAATATCCAGAAGACCCTGAATAAATATCTGCAGATCTTACAAATATTTGTTCCGAGGCGGGAATCGAACCCGCAACCTCCTTCGTCGCAGGCGAACCTTCGCCTTCCGCGCCACAGAGGTCGTCGAAATAGAATTCCACTATGTTTGGCCTTGAGTCGTCTCCATCCACAAACTTCCTGCAACCTTTAAAATGTCGTCGAACCATCAGAAGGATAGTTTCACTTCTCTATATCCTAATATCAGCTAAATATACACCTACGATTGGTATCACAATCAAAAGCTCTATCAGAAACATTACCAACCATATTTCAACGAATTCAAAATACCCAGCACATTTTCCTCTAAGCGGCTTATAGTCCGCCATTTTCTCGAGACGGTTGACGACGACAAAATGGCGGCGTTCGTTCCTTGCGCCGTTCAATTTGAATATAGAACAGCATACGTCGCGGGCGGGCCGTGGCAGTAACTCATCGGATTGTGTGAGATGGCGCGAGAATCGTAAAAATATATTCGGTTATTAGAATAGGAAAGGGGTGGAGAAGACGTGTTTAAATGTCTCAAATTACATTTCATAAGAATCTAGAGATGTCCTTCCAAAAATTACTCGATTAGTATTTATATCATCTCTATTTAGCTATTTTATGGGTAGCAGCTTTGTATCAGAGCTTTGTTTTGTTTGGTATATCGTTTTCTCTCTCCGTTCTGTGACAATATTTATAGTTTTGATTTTATATCATCATCATCATTATCTCAGCCAAGAACCTACCTTACTTTAGTGGTGTCACTAAAGTAAGGTAGCTAGGTAAAGGCATAGCGTAAGCCTGTTTTTTTTCACTCTTGTTATGCAAAGATACTGCTACTCTATTCACGACTACGAGGATATTGACGACCACTGTAGCGCACTGGGCGAGTAGCCGGCTGAGATGCAAGTGGTTGCGCGTTTGATTCCCGCTGCGGGACAAATGTTTGTATGATCTGAAAATATTTGTTCCGGGTCTGGATATTATGATAATGATACTCGTAGTTTCTGATACCCACAACACGTGGAATCCTAGTGTGGGATCAAGATTATATGTATGTAAGACTGTTGGGTATTATGTTATGCTACCAATTGCTACTACTGAACAACAGACAGCTAATACAGTAAGGTCTTTCTTTTTAACCAACTTCACAAAAAGGAGGTTCCCAATTCGGTTGTATTTTTTTTTATGTTTGCTACCTCTCCGGCTTTTATGAACCGATTTCGAAAAAATATTTTTTTATTTGAATAGATATACTTCCAGATTGGTCCTATTTTTTTCAGAATCCAGTTCTGATGATGGAATCCATGAGGAATTGAGGGAACTCCTCAAATATTGTAGGCATACATATGGCGATTTTGATGTTTTCAGCAACAAACCAAACATTTGCATTCAGAAAGTATCATAAACCTTTCACCACTATGGTTCTTTCATCATTTTTTTTTCATCCAGATATTTAGTCGAATACTATGGCGGAAGTCGGTTTTTTAAATGAAAAGTTATATCATTGCACGACCTTTATATACCAATCTATACGTTAGTCGTGTATTGTCTTGTTGAAATTAGTTTCATGTTGGTTACTTTACTGTTTAAACTTTCTTATTCATATAATCTCTACGGTTTTTCTGTTCGAAAGTGTAAGATCATAAGGCCACGAATATGTCGGTCAAGCCGTGGTTGGTGGAGATAGCGCACCACCGGGAAATTGTCTCGTAAAAAATGTAGCTTATTAATATTGTGTTGGCTTTGGAGAATATTATCAGGAAAAAAGGCATAGATTTTTTAGTCTCTATTTTTGAAGTGAGTTATCAAATGTACCTTGTTGTAAGGCACTGGGTGTCGGCCCTTATCAACCCCAACTAAGTAGATAATGCATTAAGTAGTTATAAACTGACTAGTGTAGTGTTCTGCTTTTAGTAGGTACATCATTTTAAGAACCTAATGTTTTCGTCGTATTTTCTATGACTTTTCTTGTAAGTATTGTAATTTTGACATTTATGGATCTAAGTTATTTGAATAAATAAATATATTATTGTATACATATAGACCTTGTGGTATGCCCGGCTTAGGAATAAAGGATCTTGCCGTTTCGGGAAGGCAGCTCATACCACCCAAAAATAATTGCGTCAAAATAATACCTAGTGAGGAGGATAATAAACCGTTTTTGCTTTACCAACAAGTCTTTTTAAGATTCATGACCGTAATTCATAGTTTTTGGGACATAAAGTTATGAGGTTAGTTTTAAAATAAATACATTCTTTAGTATCTTTTGGGCCTTAGCATGATAAAAAGGATGTTCTGATAAAAAAACTTACATTATAAATAGTTTGCATAATCTTAACACTTAGGTAGTTGCAATAACCAACATTTTGGTAACATGGTAAGTATGTACCTATTCGTGATACCCACGACACAGGAGATCCTAGTGTGAGATCAGTAACTGATAAGTATAAGGCAATGACGTTCTAATAACTCGGTGAGGGTACATATTTAAATATTATTAATAACCAGCTATTAGTGAAGTCAGGAAAGTAGCAAGTATAGGTACAATATAACTTTTCATTTAAAAAACCGACTTCCGCCATTGTATTCGACAAAATATTAGGATGAAAAAAAAATTACGAAAGAACCATAGTGGTGAAAGGATTATGATACTTTTTGAATGCAAATGCTTGGTTTGTTGCTGAAAATATCAAAATCGCCATATGTATGCCTACAATATTTGAGGAGTTCCCTCAATTACTCATGGACCCCATCATCAGAACTGGCTTCTGAAAAAAATGGGACCAATCTGGAAGTATATCTATTCAAATAAAAAAAGAATTTTCCAAATCGGTTCATAAACGCCGGAGATATGCAGTAACAAACATACCAAAAAAAAAAATAAACCGAATTGAGAACCTCCTCCTTTTTTGGAAAGTCGGTTAAAAACATTTCTAATGTACAATAAAATACTAGATAGGTACGTATCATCATGTCATCATCATTATAATTTCATCCATTTGACGTCCCCTGCTGGACATAGGCCTTTCCCATAGAATTTCACAATGAACGGGGTTGTGCCGCCCCTATCCACTGACTTCACGCGAACGTTAACAGTGTCGTTGATTCGTCGAGTGGGGTTTAAATAGGAAAAGAAACGATATTATAAAAAATGGGCATGATGTTCAAAAGCCAATAAATAATAATAAAAGGAAAAAAAGGTGGTTCCAAATATTTATGCATGCAAAACACACACTATACTAGATTCAGGTACACTTTCAGAATTCAAGGGCGTTGTTTCTTAAATTAATATGAAACATTCATGGCTCAGTATTTTATCAGGGGTTAACTGTAACAAATTAATGTTTATACAATCAATATCTAACAATAAACTAAAGTCCTTATTTTATTTTAATGCAGATCGTACAAACAGTACTTACGGGGGGGTGTGGGCACAATCCATGATCAGATAATCCACATTGATCATAGCTGTGTGTGTCATGCTTCAAGGGCATGACATGTATCCTTAAGTTTCGCGGCACTAATGCCAAGTATGATGACCTGGGTTCATCAAAGCAATCATCCATCGCAAGTTGAGATGCGTTATTTCTAGTTTCTAGTTAGTTTGTGTAAATCGAATATACGTATTTTAAAAAAGACTTTCACAGAGCTGTCCTGTCATGAATGATAATGCCATTTGTGAGTCTTAAGTAGTCATTATTCTGAGGTCTTACGTATAGTTATTGCATCCTCTTTGTGAGCATAGACTATACCTACCTGCAATAATTTATCTTTGTGAGGTTCATTGCCAAGCAATGGCGCCGTCACCGCACGGAAGTAAACAATACAAAATCCTATTTAACTTCATTTCAAGATCACGGGTTCATGTAAATCAATCGAAAATGTTTACGTAATTTATTCAAAAATATGGGTAATTTTATGAAATATATTTGGTTTTGACGCAATTGGTACGAGCTCTCGGCAACATCCTTTCACACAACATTATCTAGCCCCGAGCTAAGTAGAGCTTGTGTTATCTGTACTAGATAACTGATATTATACTTAATACAATACATTAAATCGATAGATATTTTTTATTATACATAGAATAACTTTTCATTTAAAAAACCGACTTCCGCCATTGTATTCGACTAAATAATTTTGGATGAAAAAAAAATTATGAAAGAACCATAGTGGTGAAAGGTTTATGATACTTTCTGAATGCAAATGCTTGGTGTCTTGCTGAAAATATCAAAATCACCAATGTATGCCTACAATATTTGAGTAGTCAATTCCTCACGGATCCCATCATCATAACTAAATTCTGAAAAAAATGGGACCAATCTGGAAGTATATCTATACAAATAAAAAAAGAATTTTCCAAATCGGTACATAAACGCCGGAGATATGAGGTAACAAACATACAACAAAAAAAAAAAAAAAAAACAACCGAATTGGGAACCTGCTGCTTTTTGTGAAGTCGGTTAAAAATACCCAGAACACTCTGAACAAATATCTGCAGATCGTACAAATATTTGTTCCGAGGTGGGAATCGAACCCGCAACCTCCTGCGTCGCAGGCGAACCTACACCCACCGCGCCACAGAGGTCGTCCAAAAAAAGGAGGGGAGGGATAGACCCATCTCCTCCAGTGGATGTCGTAAAAACTGAATAAGGGATCGGCCACTCAACACGAATAGTGCAACCACCGATCCGCGTGCCAACCGTGGTGATATTGGCAATCCCCCCATTGTATTTTATGGGGGTGCCCTCGTCCAGCAGTGGACGTTTCAAGACTGATGATGATGATGATGATGAATGTAGTTACCGTGAACATTATCTATCACTTTGTTATTTTAATGTTGATCTTACACTTGCTTTGATTTGGTCGGAATAAGCCGCCTTCTGATGCCTTATAGAGGTAATTCATTTTAATTTTAATTTCAGGAGTAATTTTAGTTTATAAGACGATTCAAAATGATTCTTGTGATTTCAATGAATTAAATTATTTTGATTTTATTTGATTTTGATTTAAATATTATGTTAAACGTTATAAGTATAAATATTTGGTGACTCTTTAATTTTTTTTTTATACTACTCTGCAAGCAATTAAGCACACGGCCCACTTGGGCCCCAACTCTACTAAACAAATTGTGTTTGAATTTATTAATGAATTATCTCAAAAGTGACAATTTTGGTATACTAAAAGTGTCAAAAGTGACAATTTTGGTATACTAAAAGGGTCAAAAGTGTCAATTTTGGTATACTAAAAGGGTCAAAAGTGTCAATTTTGGTATACTAAAAGGGTCAAAAGTGTCAAATTTGGAATAACTCATTAACAATTCAAACACAATTTGTTTAGTAGAATTGGGGCCCTGATGGAAAGTAGTTACCGTAGCCTATGAACACCTGCAACACCAGAGGCATCACACTTGGTGTAGGTGCTTCCTGAATATTATTTGACACATTTTATTTCAAATATTAATTGAAATTCCTCTCATACACTCCAAATCAATGATTCCCACAAAAAACCCAAACAATAACCACGAAAAGCTTTATTAATTTCTAAATTGCGGTGTCTTGCACCCGAGCTCTCACAGCAATATTTTGAGGGCTCTTTATAAGCCGTTTTGTATGAAATCATTTTACCAATACCCTCTTACACCCCTAAACCAACTTAACTATTCAACCTATCAATGAAAATATGAACCTTAACTCACTTAGAATAAAGTTGTAGGAAATTTTAGGGAGGGCAAATAAAACGTTGTAAACTTTAACCCTGCAATGCGATAGGCACTTGACTCATACGAAGGGATAAAAAATACTTTAATTGTAAGAACGCATCACTGAATTTAGTAGTTCGTATTGTTTTAGATTTCCACCATTTTTTTTTTCATTTGTCCTTTGAAGTGGGCGATGTGGTGACCGTTGTGGTCCTGTGAGAATATTGCATTTGGAATCTGAAGTGGGTTGGGACCAGATTTGGACATAGTAGGTTTTTTAGTTCGGAACTTTCTTGAGAAAGAAAATCAAATTAATTGCAAACAATATTAATTGAACAATCATATGTCAAACAGTTTAAACCAGGACTACCAGTCTAGGCTCAAATATCAATCTTTGGTATATACGACTGTAATACAAAAGCAGATGGTTTGTTTTCCAGAAGCAACTTTCGAACTAGATAGTCCAAGTTTATGCCAAAAATTAATAAGCATGGACTTTCTCTCGTTTTTTTTAAACCAGGCAGCCCCTTAGTTTAGCAATGGTCTAGAAATTGACAGTTGATTGCTTGTTACAGGTAAGAATTTCGACATCTCAATTGTGATGTGACATACAATTCGTCAGTTTGATACTTCGCGAGAATTGATTTCGGAAAACAAACCATCTGCTTTCGTATTAAAGTCGTAAATGTGTAATGTCGATATGTAATCCTAGACTAGTACGCCTGGACTAAATACAGATTTAGACCATGTTCTGCAATAAGGCCGATCATGTTCCTTCATGATTCTAGTAATTTTTTTGTGACGTGGTGTGTCTGGCCTAAGGATAAACCCCTCTTTCTCCTCCCGTGGATGTCGTCGGCGGACTAAGGGATTCATCAGGTTATGGGCAGCAGCATCCATCTGAGTAGGTACATCAATACTGCGATCACCAACCCGCCTGCTAAGCGTGGTGATTATGGCAAATCCCCCATTGTATCCAATGGGGGAAGCCTCGTCTAGCTGTGGATGTAAACAGGCAGATAAAGAAAAAGAAGATACAAATATGTATTATCTATTTAAGCCAATTTGGAAAGTATCGTCACAAATTGTTAACAAGTTGACAACATTTTAAAATTGAAATAGTATCTATTTCTTACACTATGAAACCTGATTATCTTCCAAGATAGAAAAGTACAGTCCAATCTAAAATCAATCATCAGACTCAGAAAGGCTCTCACCTAATATTTTACGTTATCGCCCGACAGTTGAGTCCTGCGCTAAAAACCCAATACAGTATTGCTTTCACAGCGAAGTAGCTGTTTTGGACTAAGTGTGGATAAGATAAGCTATTCATTTTGATGCTTCTATTGCACTGTCTGAGGAGATTAATACCTTTAGGAAATAAATTTATAACTACAAGTGATACCTAATTTGTGTTAAGAACAAACGTTAAAGTAATGATAAATGGTAAAGTTTCCATAGTAGAAAACATCTGGAGACGAACAAGTTTCCAGTAAGCAGGGTTTTCGTACATCGAATCACAAGTTATTGAAAACTTAAAACTTTGGTTTCTGTCACCTTTGGCTGGTCTACGTTAAACTGACTAAAACCATCAGTAGGTATACTAAAAATGATCAAGAAAAAAAAAATGGAACACTACAGTTTTCCTCACTAAATAATAATCAAATATTGCTAATAGAATAAAATAAAATAGAATTAAATGAAAAAAAATATATTTATTTGACACGAAAAACAAATAGAACAAACAGAAGAGAAGTAGAATAGGTGGGTATAATAAGCCAAATCAATCATATGCCTACCAAGGTAGGTATTACAAAAGTCACAATTAACATAGTTTAGAAATCTAATAAAGATTTTTAAAATTATTACTAAAAGCGAAACGTCCCACGCACCATGCTGTTCCACTAAAACCGTCCAAAATTGCATTCAGTGCAGCATAATGTGAAGTACATATCCTAGCTACTCAGCACTGCGCTTAAATAGCATGCAGTCTAATTATCTGGCGTGAATAAGAATCTCAGTGTGTATCTCTAAATTTGTAATGGTGTTAAAGAACTCCCTTTTCCGCATTCGAACTCTATGGATGGTCCATTATGCGTGAATTTGTAATGGTGGTAGGAATATAATGTTGGTGGCATAAACAAATAGAAGAAGAAGAAAGTAAAAATATAAATAAAAAGAGTTACGGCTTATCCATCCTATCCCACCCCATGCTAGGTCAGCGCGACAAGGCGCGGACAGTAACGAGTTTAACAGAATATGATTTTCCCGGATGAGAGCCGACGTTTTAGCGACGCTTTTTATATCCCCAAGAGGTTTCCGATGCAGACTGTACTTCGAGGGAATATGCGGAGAGAATTTTGCAGTTCTATTTAGGTGTTATTTAAAAATGGAACAGTGAATGAAATATTTGAAGATTGCCAGGACTTAGATAATAACAATTATTAGACTTTAATGTTACTAGTAAAGTACCTATGTTTACTTATAATAACAGGTTAACCTGATTCCATTACTTATGTTTTAAAAAAATATATTTTTAATGGTTCAGTCATTTTTTTTAATCATTTTTATATTCTTGTGAATAATATGTAATAGTTACGACACGAGACAGTGCGACTGACACGAGATTATATTGTGACAGGAATGTTTTTAAATTAGAGAATTGGGCCTCTGAAGTGAAGAAACCCCTTGTAGGGTCCCCCTACCTATGTAGGTATGTTATTTATGGAAACGACACAACTTACCATCGCTAGTAGTACCACTAGTATATAATATAGTATGTCCAATAATACCTACTTACAAGTGATATTGAGGCGATCGAAATGATTTAAAGCAGTTTAAATTACTTCACTTTTGAAAGTCATTCACCATGATAATGGATATAATTTTAAACAGTGCTTAGCCATAGATAGTGTTCACTGCTTTCCAGAACGATTTTAAATTGTTTTTTTTTTCAGATGACGAATAAAATTAGTAAAAACTTCAATGAAAATGCAACACAGTCAGCTAAAATTTTCTCAATTCATTATGCCGTGGTGTTTCCTGCCTAAGAAGAGACCCCTCCTTCACCTCCCGTGGATGTAGTAAAGCCTTTCTAAGGGATCACACCAGGGAATGTGCAGCAGCATCCACCTGAGTACTTAACACCAAACTGCGATCACCAATCAATGCTAAGCATGTTGACTATGACAAATCCCTCCATTGCATTCTATGGGGGAGGCTTCGTCTAGCAGTGGACGTGTAATGGCTGTTGAAGATTAAATAAATAAATGCTGGACATTTCACACAACATTATCTAGCCCCAAGCTAAGCAGAGCTTGTGTTATGGGTACTAGATAACTGATATACTTAATACAATACATTACATAGATAGATATTTTTTATTATATATATAGAAAAATACCCAGAACACCCTGAACAATTATCTGCAGATCGTACCTACAAATATTTGTTCAGAGGCGGGAATCTAACCCGCAACCTCCTGCGTCGCAACGAACCTTCGTCCGCCGCGCCACAGAGGTCGTCGAAGAAGCAAAATTGTCCACAGTAACAATAAGTGAGAGCCTACATTTTTTTTTTTTTTTTTTGTGCCTCTTGTCAAGCTGACAAGCTTACGGCCCACCAGATGGAAAGCAGTTACCGTAGCCTATGAACGCCTGTAAAACCAGAGGCATCACACGCGCGCTGCCGACCCTGAGACATAAAGATGAAAAGTCTCATGTGCCTGTAATTTCAACCGGCACCCGTACCCTTCAAACCGAAACACAGCAATGCGAACACTACTGCTTGGCGGCAGAAATATGTAGGTACGGTGGTAGTACTTCCCCGGACGAACTCTTTCACAACAAGTTCTACTACTAACAAACACTCATACCCAAAAAATAAAATAAATATGAAATTATGTTTCGGGTATGGTCTACTACATACCCGAAACATAATTTCATAAGCTTATTTTAGCACAAACCCCTAAAACAAACTCCAAACAAAAAAAGCCACCTGTCCGTGCATAAACCCCGCAACATACTTAAAGCGATGATCGCGCGCGCGACACCGCAAAATCATAACACGGAGATTTTCTCCTAAGCCGCGATAATTTCCCCCCTGCACCGCGCTCCCCCCGCAGTGCCTGAGCGTCCGAGCGCGCGTCAAACACAATTTTACGCCAGGATGGACACTGAGCCGATTGCGGGCGACACGAGACAAGCCGGGCGGAGCGAGCGATGCCAGAAAGATGGACGTGGTACTTACTTTTACATCCTGTTTTAAAGTTATAAAACTGTGCTCGCTCCTCTCAGGTAGAAAAGAATAGAAAATACTATATTGTACACCATGAGATAATAAAAAATCTGGAAGCATATTCATTCGAATAAAAAAAAAATTCAAGTCGGTTCATAACGACGGAGATAATGAAGTAACAAGCATAAAAATAAATATAAAAAATACAACCGAATTGAGAAGCTCTTCCTTTTTTTGAGTCGGTTAAAATTTTTAAGTAACAGTTACATGAAATAGATGCTGTAATCGAGATAGTTTTATCGCTTGAGGAAATCAAAAGTTGGACAATAAGTAATTTATAATTTTTGAATAAATTAAATTGTTGTAATGTGTATATGTCATGTTAATGTTACAGGAAGGACCTCCACTCGATGGACTAAAGACATTATAAACGTCACAGGGATACGGTGGATGGAGACGGCTCAAGACCGTGCGTCGTGGCATTCTAATTGAGAGGCCTATGTCAAGCAAATTTTGTACAGGCAGATGATGATGATGATGATAGGTATACATTGACCTGTAGCTGTAAGTACTCCAGGTATATGATTAAGAATCAGCCTATACCTAGGCAGTGACGGATTAAGACTACTTGATGCCCTAAGCAAACCACGCCTGTGGGCCCCCCTATCCGTATGTCAACTAGAATCGGTCTATTCGAATTGCCGAATGCACTAGGGGGCAGCGAGGCAAGCGGGAGCGGGGTTATGACTCTAGGTCGGACTCTATGTCAACTTAAAACGCGCTTATTTTCAAATTAGTCCTAGGAACTTTTTTTGGTGTGTTTTTTTGGTGACGTGACAGTGAGACGTGATGATCTAAGGACGGTTTTTTTTTGTGCTTCTTCTGGTGCCCCCCAGACGTGATGCCCTAGGCAATTGCATAATTTGATTAAGGGTTAATCCGTCACTGTACCTAGGATAAAAACTCTGCGGCGTGTCACATACCTACGTCAGGGGTGCGATTTTTTAATGTCATCGGTGACTATATACGTCAGTAAAATTGCCGTTAATCCCCGATTTCCGTATTTCTATGAATTGAAACTCATTGATGACTAAAGTTCTTAATACGTATGATATTAATACATGTGCCTCTTCCAGTACATCTCCTGAAAAACGGTGATTTGCGGCCTTTTTGATGATATTAAGTTGAACGAGCGAAGCGAGTTCTCTGAGTCAAGTTGGAAGAATCGGCATTTGTATGTATGTATGTATGTTTGTCCGATGAAAACTTCCTAACCGTTAATCCGATCTTCATGAAATTTAGAATGGGGGTAGATAGTATTAGTACAATTTGTAGGTAAGGTTATGAGCTATATCAGTCGGGGGGTTGATGAGATATTGGGGTCCAAGAGAGGGTAAAAATAATAAAAGTTAGACAGTCAGATCAAGTGGGGTGTTTAATGAAAGCGGTTTGGTTGGACATTTCAAAACTGTTTTTAATAAGTATTTAGACTAAGTGGTTTCTGAGATATTAAGGAAAATAAAAACCGTAAAAATCAAAAATACTGGGGTACTACTTCCAGCCATCCCACAAAGCTGAAATTTGGTATGCTTGTAGCTTTTGTGACACAAATACAGGGAAAAGTCTGAAATTGAAGAATTTAGAAACTTGTACTCCATAAAACAATAACCAATATAACATCCATTGTTGACCTCCCATTTCTAGGAATTTGAATGAGGTCGGAGTTCTTATGTTTTTCGTCAAAAGGACATTATCAATGAATTCGTCAGGTACTTGATATACTAACAAGTATACAGTGTTACGCCCCATTGCTTATATAAGGTTATTTCGATGATGTGTAGGAAATTACCTCGAGGTGAAATTTTTCTGAAATAATAATGGAAAATGTGGTATGACTTAAGTAGGTACTTTAACATCGCGTGTCATCGCGAGGTCTCAGTTCCGGGCGAACCACTAGTTATGCATTCAAAAACCACAACCCGTTAATAAACGAATATTCTAAAACTCTAGTACCTAACAAAAAAGTAGTATATACGATTTATCGTATCCGAACTTTCCAAGATCGGATTCACGTTGGTCACGTATTGGTTAAAGGGTAGGCGAATGTTTGCAGATTATAAGCGCTATCCGTATCATACGAGACGGTAGATAGATATAGTTGAAACTGTAGAAAGCGACATAAGTGCCCTGGATGGACTTATAAGCATTACAGTTGTATAAAAAGAGCCTATAAGAGTAGCTCAGAAGTGCTATTTAGCATTATCAGGCGTTCAACACTAAGAAAGCGAAGCGAAGTCCTTGGAAGACTGCATTTGCCAAAAAGTGCCAAGAGTAACTAATAAGCCCGATTGTAAGTCTCTTTTTCATTATAATGCATTAGGTAAAATCGATCTGGCTTCCTAGTTGTATTATTCTACATTATGCTTGACTAATAATTTATTTATTGAACCGCAAAAAATACTACCAAAAAGTAATAAAGCAAAAAGTAGCCCACGTGTTCAAATAATATTTTTCTATGAACACAATAAAAAGCACAAAATGAATCTTCATACAGAAGCGTTGCAGCGTGAAACCGCATCAGCTTACGCCGCGAAATAATGAAATAATTTTATTTATTTTATTCGAATCACATTAATCAAATGAAGGTATTAATCCCGATAAAAATATTATTAAAGAACGGTGGGAGTTGACACTTGTTTTGCTGATGGAAGCAATACAGATAAGATTTTTTCTTTAAAAGGGGAGACCTCTGGTGGTTTTATGTAGGTATATAGTAGGGCTTAATTCCGAAGGTTTTTATAAATAGGTACCTACTTAACTGGATAAATAAAAGTTTCAATCAGGACCGCTTACCGGACGACGCAGTAAAGGAAGGCCATATAAGCGATTATAAGACATTATAAACGTCACGGTGGATTCAGGCGGCTCAAGACCATTTGTCGGGTGGAGGTTTACCTATGTTCAGTTGTGGACTTCTACAGGCTGATGATAATGATGATGGAGAAGAAATTAAATTCAATATATTTAAACTGCCTCTTAATGACAACGAAAACATTGGCGCGGGAGTCCCACTTGCACTTGGCTTATTATTTGATGTATTACTGTGCTGACCGTGCAGTGCAATGCTCCTATAACCGCAAGATTACCGGCTAATTATTTTTCGTAAAGCTTTTCCTCTAATCGCCCGTGAGTGCGGTTTATCGCCCGGCAACTGGGCCGTTGATCGAGTTAAGTCCCAAGATTTGAACAATTGGTGCGGATTCGGTCCTCGCCGCACTCGTTTGTGGACGTGAGCGGGTTGTAGAGATACAATTGAATGGACTATTTAGACGATACGATGTTGTAAACCTCTTATAGTTTGTTAGCAAACAACGTTCTAAAAAATTACCTCCAGATAAAATCATAGCAAATTATAATAGCTCTGCCCACCGATTCCCTAGCTGAAAGTCACTCAGTGACTAACGTTTGACAAGTAGAATGACCATCATAAAAAAAAAATATTATGATGAATTCTCAATTGATGATAATTTTACTTGTCAAACTTTGGTCACTAAGTGACTTTCAAGATAGGGAATCGGGGGGCTGATATGTACTGCTGTTTGAAACCACCTACAGCGTATAGCGCTCTGAAAAGGTCGGCATCACGCAGGTCGTTAAAGTTGCTGTTAAAGTTGTTATGCTGTCAAACTTTCTTTTGACAGTTTATCACGCGTGCAGCGCCACCTATTTTCAACGCTGAAAGCATGATTCGAGACGGCGGCCGTTAAAACTCCTTATTGCAGAAAACTATCATTTTGGCATTTATTTTGGGCTATGTGACAGCGGCTCGGCCATATTTGAGAACTTTCAATAACTTTTCAATGAAAGCGAATTTGTGTAACAAACTTTACGATTATCTCGAAGGTTCCCAATTTACCTATTAAACTCGATTAGACTCAGTTGCGTGTCGTTGCGTCACACTCTGTTACGGTCGGAGTGCTAGATGTAGGTACTCTTACCTATACCTACATAGATGCACCATCTACCATAGTTTCCAGCTAGAGAGCTGATTCTAACTATTTTGCACGCAATTGACACGGACGTCTTGTGCATGTAGTGTAGTGTGGACTTTTGTATGGAGACACCGATGAGCGCCCCTAGCGTACACTCTGTGAACCTCATTTTCCATAAAAAAATCCGTGTTACACTACACTAGACGTCCGTGCCAATTGCTTGTCAAAACGTAGAATCAGCTCTCTGATCACGAGAATCGTCGTACAGTCTAAAGACCCTCTGACTACTTCAAGTGTAAGCCAGCACACAAACTTACCTTACTGAAGTGCCCACAATCCGCAGTGCTCACAAATACGGATTTACTTAACTTTGCTCATTTTACCCATTTTCTTAGTTTGTTGTCTTTCGTACGAGTCTTTTGGGCATTAAATAAATTAGGGAAGTCCTTTTCGAACCTTCGTACCTACCTAAACTTACGTAATAAATTACATAACTTAGTAATACCTACCTAATATTTGATAGGTAGGTAAGTCCTGTGAAGAGTGATTTTCTTTTGAAACCCAGCCTGAATTGTCTCCAAGACTACCAGTTCTAGACAGCCTATAAAAGTCCCAACCTAAGATTCTGCCGGGTCTACTTCGTTTATGAGTAGACCAATGGTCCGATGGCCAGTTTTACGAAGAAAATTAACGCGGTCAAATAAATGAAATTTGTGTTAGAATTAACACGAACCTTCGAATTGGAATTAAATACAGCAAAACCTCGACAGAACCGAACTCACCTTCATACTTTTATTGATTGTTCAACCTTAACACCTCATTAGACTTGAAAATCTCCAGCGGAAAGGCGACCGACCCGCCAAATTTGAATTTCCGTACCGCAATTTACGAAAGAGATAGAAATATCGTTTTCTAGCGACGGAAAGGGATAAAGAATATTATTTGGAATATCAAAATGTGACTCGGAATTTCAGCTACTTACATATTTTTACGCCATCAAAAGAAGTCGATGTTTGAGGAATAATTTTGAATTGAAAATACGCTTTGGCGCCAAGCGCCTTTTGTGCAATCAATATTCAATGTTGGCAACACTGCTAGCCACGTTTGAATTTGGAATCAATCATTCTGAATTTCAAATTTCAAAGACGTTCCATGTGCAAATGTCTAGTGAAGGTTGAAAGCCCTTGAATATGTAAATACTTACCTTCTTTCTATTCATTTTTAGGTGCTCCTAATTATATTGTATTCTAAATAGAGTAGGTACAATTACCTACTCTACCAACCTACATAGTTCGAATAAAAAATAAAATTCTGATTCTGATACGTGCATGCCCTATTATTACTAGGATTGGAGTGATTTAAAATAATAATATTAATAATAAATAAATGCTGCATTTCATTTCACACATCACGCATTTCACATGACATTTTTTAGCCCCAAGCTAAGCAGGAGCTTGTGTGATGGGATGTTTTTTTATTAAGTATACATAATACCCAGAAACACCCTGAACAAATATCTGCAGTTCGTACAAATATTTGTTCCGATGCGAGAATCGAACCCGCGACCTCCTGCGTCGCAGGCGAACCTTCCCGCCGCGCCACAGAGTTCGTCATGTCATAATAGTGTCCCCATGGTGTCCCAAAAACTAGTGTCAAGCGGAAGTCCAGAGAAAAAGCACCCCAAGAGATGGGTAGGGATAGGACTTACCCGAATCACCCCCATGTATATATGTTCCGTGATTTTTCTTACTTTTCGAGGCAGGAGTAATTATTTATTCTAAATCGAATTTTATTTTAACAAGTAATTAAACTACGCCGTTGATGTTTAATTAAGTACCTATACAATTATCGATCTCTTTACTAGGTACACTATTATTGTCCTCCTCAATTTCTTCATGATCACAGATCTTCCAATTACTACCTTCTACTCTTTTCAAGTGTAGGTATTATATTCCAACGATACTCCCGACCTTCCTGTATCAGAGCCTCCCAGATTTCTGATCCATGTGCATCGCAGAAGCAGCCTACACCTTCTGTATAGATTGAAGTAGTTCCCACCTCTGCTTGTACGCAGTCTCCGGTTAGACAGGTTAAATTCTGGTGGCAGACTTGGAAGACTGTGGCGTATTCAGATAAGATAAGCGTTGGAATGGGTTTGCTATTCAGTGATCTGTTAGGGCAAGTTGTCACAAATAACTGCTTTCCAAATGCCTTCATTCACAAAACTTATAGATACTACGACACCACTCTGATAATACAATTAGGTGAAAGTGTGGTGTCATGCGATATGATATTATTAGCTAGTTGTAAGTTAGTGCAGACAATCAATTAATTTTTAATCTTAATTTAATGTTGCACAATTTGACATGTCGTCATAGAGACGTTTTGTATTTTAATACTAATAATTTTATTAGAAATTTTGTTTTGACACGAGATACTGTAGATACAAACATGGTAAACATGGTATGTATCTTGAGTCAAAACAGACAGCAGACATAGTAAATTAATAATTGCTAAATTGTTAGCATTTCATATTTTTGATCTCGTTATAAGTATTTACTATAACGCAGTTCACCGACGAGCTCGTGGTTAGAAGTAGGTAGTACCAATGAGGGTAAAAGATAGGAGTGTCAGCTGACAGTCATTTAAACTAGTTCGACAATGAGAAGGCTGGCCACATAAAATGTAGGTACAAGCCCTTCCCAGCAAAATCTTAGACTTAGAAACATTTTTAAACAGTTTTAATGTACATTATCATGTATGTAACTGAACACTGGATGTTACAATTTGAGTTACTACTCCCTTATTATGAGAATTACAATATTGTAAGTTCATACAAACGCAAGAACTCCATAGGGTTCCTTAACTGTTGTTCGAAATACTTTAAAATGCAAGAAACGTAAAGATGTTGCAAATCTCACTATTGAGAGGACTATTGAGCTGTTGAGCTAGAGCTGCATATCATTGTGTGTTTACCGTCCCCCTGACGCAGACTTCGCGTTATTTTAATCCACTATGGAAAAAATATTGCTCAAAACTTTTGTACATAGTAAAATGCTAATAGTCTGCGGAAATTTCAATATAGGTATTTAGGTTAGTTCTTTTTCTGAGAGGCTGCTTAATTTGTTTAAATGTTTTAATTTACATCACCTCTTCGAATAACCAACAAGAGTGACACTAACAACATCCACCTGTTTAGATAATATTTATTGTAGTAGTGTTCCAATTGATACATCAGTACTATTTCATAGTATCATTTCACCTCAGATCACTATGGTCACAGCACAGTGCTTTAAATACTTGTAATTTCACTTATCACAGATAATCGCATTATGAAATTCCACGGCAGTATTGAACTAAAAATGCCCCTTGTACGTACCGTGCGTAGATGATCCGAATTACCTTTTTACCAGTTGGTCTAAATTGATAAGTGAGGAACATAGTGAGATTGTAAAGCTAGAGCGAATGTCGGGTTAGCTGATTGGGCTACAACCCTATATGAACTCTATACGGCTGGGGAATCAATGTTGTACGACCCAACGTTTATCTTGTACATAAAGAACTATTCCAAGTCCTTCAAAAGTTTGTCATACATTAAAATCATTGCATTTGAGAAGTTCAATAGAAAAGTCAGCAAAAAAAAAATTAATACAACTTGGAAATTAATAATGAAACAGGTAAATCTAAACCTTGTAGTAACCAGATGAATTTAAACATAAACAATACTATGTTATCAAAAATATTCAGGTCACGAATGCCTTTGATAGTTTTTCTCTAGTAATTGTGCTAGGTGCTGATATTGCGCCGTGTATGGCCTACATTGTCAATAGATGTCTTGATGAGAGTCTTTCCTCATCTTATGAAGCATAGTAAATTAATCCTTTGTTCAAGTCTGGAAATGATAAAGATCCAGGTAACTATAGGCCAATTTCTATATTGCCTGCTTTAAGTAAGATCTTCGAGAAACTTATTCTTACTCAGTTATTGTCACACTTCGACCTCCACGGACTTCTTCAGTCATTCATTTGGAATAAATAAGGGTCATTCGACAGCCGATGCTGATACCATGCTCTTAGAACACATATTTGAAGCGTAGGAGAACTCGCAGAACGCGATCGTCCAAAGCTTTTGACTGCGTGTGGCATGATACATTAATTTCCAAGTTAAAACATTATGGCATTCAAAATCAGGCAATTAATCTTGTAAATTCTTACTTATCCAATAGAATTCAAAAAGTTGATGTTGGTGGTGAAAGGATCGACTATTGTCATGGGGGTGCCACAGGGTTCAATACTAGGCCCTTTTTATTTCTAGTTAACACTATCAATCTCTTTTTTTACATTATGTGGCATAGTTCTGTTTGCTGACGATACTTCTTTGATTTTCAAAGTTGACAGATCTAAAGCAAATTATGATAGAGTAAATAATTCACTGTCGCGAGTTCTTGTAAATAATGTTTTGATCACAGTAAATAATCTTTTGCTTAATGCTAAAAACGAAAAGCATCAAATTCACATAGCCAAATGTAAAACATTATCGAACTAAATATTAAAATGAATGGGGAGACACTTGATCTTGTTAAGTCTAGTATTTTCTTAGGGCTTAATATTGATCCAGGGGGTCAGTGGGCACCGCAAATTGTGGCTTTAGCTGGTAGACTTAGTTCCACTGCATATGCAGTTTGTATGATAAGGCAGCTTACTGATGAAGCTACAGCTAGGCTTGTTTATTTTAGCTACTTCATAGTGTTATGTCATATGGTATCATGCTGTGGGGTAAAACAGCTATATTTCCAGCTATATTTGTCTTACAAAATCGGGCAATACGTGCCATTTATAAAATGAAGTCACGTGACTCCTTGAACGCCTTGCGTTTCAAAGAAATCAATATTCTCACAGTAATTTCGCAATATATCTATGAAATAATATTACATACACATAAACACTTGGATAGTTGTATGAAAAAGGGTGACTTGCAAGGTATTTGGATTTATAAATACAACCAAACAAAATATACCAAAATTTCGATTGAAGAAAGTAAATGGGTCTTTTATTAGGAATTCTGTACAGTTCTATAATAAACTTCCAGAAGGTGCATCCAAACATCTTACTCGAAGATAAATGGAAATTTCATATTCATATTTATATCACTTATTCACCGTAGGACCACTGGGAGCACTTGGTTTTGTTATGGTGTACATACATTTTAGCGGCCGCACATAAGCCTTGTCAGATAATTGCTACATCTGATTTGAGCTGATTTGCTATAATATCTGTACTTTTCTCTTTACATGGTTCTATTAGATTGTTATTTATAAGTAGGTATACTCATACTCATTTTTTTAAACCATAGGAACAATTATTTATAACACTTGGTCACGTCATACATTATATTTAGAAATTAGGTTATATCAAGTGGAGCGTGTACTGTCTTATAAACTTTTGCTGATGTTTATTTGCATTTGACTAACTTTCTTAGGTTTTTAAGTTCTCATTTAATATGTATTGTATCAGCAACTTCCTGCTCCGATGCACCACACAGGCGCTTCCCACCTTGTGGTAAGACGTATCATCAAAGTAAGTCAAGCCGTGTTTGTTGCCTGATTCTTCTAGGCTTGATCGCGTTGGAACAGGAGTAATTTTAGTTTATAAGGCGATTCAAAATGATCCTTGTGATTTCAATGAATACAATTCATTTGATTTGATTAACAGAGGGATCAAAATGCATTACCTTAGAGTACGTGCCTACATTAAATATGTGTAGGTATCGGAGGTTATTGCCATTTATCGCTCCATACTGTCACCATTTTGTAGACATTAATATTCGTCTTTTAGGCAAACTTGCGTAAATATATACGTGGCACAATTTCAATGAGTAGGTAAAAGTTTAATTGACTCATTGAAAACAACTTTATAGAAGCTCGTAACACTTTTGTCCATTCCCTGGAGTTGGTTCACATCAACAAGAACTTTATAGGTAGTTATTTGCTATAAGCAAGGTACCAGAAATAAACTCATAAATTGGTTGACATGAACTGGAACATTTTGCCTCATTGTTTTGTCATTTCATTATGGTTGCGACGTGTTGCGAGATAATTACCCACCATAAATTTATTTCATGTAAGAGGGTACTTAGTAAAAACTTTTAAATTCGTGTGGCCGGTTAAAAATCAAGTCAAAAATATCTAGTTACGACCACGTTACGACTGATTTAATCACTAAGAATAAGTACCCTTCCTCGAGTTTTAGAAAAGTTTTCCATGTATGTAGGTATTCAATTAACACAACACTACGCAACTTTTAGTCGAATTATCGGCTAGGTACTCACAATTTTTTATCCTCGTCGCCAATGTGGGGTTCAGACACCCATTTATGGGTCTGGGAACTGGTAGGAAATCAGAACAAACAAACGGATTGTAATAAATTACAAGCGACAGCCCGTCCGGTCCGAACGTTGTCCAAGCAATGTAATTCCATGGGGGCGCCTCGATCGTAATCGCTTTATTTCAAAGGCTGAATACCACACTACCATTTATACATAGATGTAAACATTGCGATAAAAAAAAATATTGGAATAAAGTAGAAATCCTGAATGTTTCCTGAACCTTTGATGTAAAAATAAAAATCAATGATTTTTTTTTTCAGAGTTTGGTCAGAGAATATTGATGTTGTAGGTAAATACTGAATAGACTATACTACCTACTAGACTAGTAGACACTAGTACCTAATGATGCCGAAAATATTAAAGGTACTGAGAATAGAAAGAAAACCCAACAGAATGATGAGGCTGTTCTTCCTTGACGCTTCTACAAATTTGGTCTAGGTATATTATTTACATTAAATTAGGTAAGTATTGTTATTATAATAGGTACTTAGGTGAGTAAAAATTTACAAAAGATTAAATTTCTAAATCACACATATTTTATGTTTAATGTGCACCAATCTACATCCATAGTAATCACTATCCTATTATCTTTCTTTAGCCTCAAAGGTTTGCTGGAAAAAACTTTTTATACTATCAGGTCTGCTAGAGCTTTTACTTTTGTTTATGTTTACATGTTTAGGTACATAAGTGAAGTTGTGTTACAATAAACAACAAAGAAGTTAAATTTAAAAGTGCACTATGCTGCCATCTCTGCAACCATGGATAAACTTACCGTACGATAGTAAACTTGCCCTCTTATTCAATGGCATCTTAGAGGTAAAAAGATTGGTGGTTGGGTTCAAAAATAATTCTGCCATGGGTGTTAAAATACCCTAGTCGCAGCTTTTACAACAATCTTTCAACAGAACCGAGTCGCCATCTTTACAATGTCAAAACTATTTCGTGTTAAAGTATTTTAACGCCATCTATGCAGACTTGATTGCGATGAGCAACGCCATCTGTGTGAATTCAGTGGAAAATGTTAAAAGCTTTTAAAGCTCATTTTTGCTCAAGTGCTGTATACCGCCACCTATGAAATCATTGATAAACTAAAACTTACATAGCTTGTATTCTAAGCTTTTGGAGCTTTCGGACTCTGGTTGCGGCTCTTGCTTACAGCACAGAACCAAAAAGCTCTCGTAGATATATTGCATAGATGGAGCTAGGAGTCCTAAAGTTTTCATTTGGTTTTGTGCTCACTTTCTAACTTAGATCAGAGACAAGTAACTGCTTAGATCTATACAAACGTAGGTATCTAGTTTTCATGTTTTTTCAAACAATACTAAACAATCAATAGGTAATTAATAATATTACTTACTTGCTCTACATTATAGTGTGTAAGGTACTCAGCATTTTTTGCTATCAATAACCTACTTACCTAGTAGGTAGATAACCTACCTACCATGATCCAAGAGTAATACAGCTTACGTCATTGTTTTAACGGATTCGGACAGGTAATATAATGGGGTCGGGGGGGGGGATGGGCTAGATTATACGCTACTGTAACACTGAAATGGGTTGTCTCAGAATCCTCATTGGCAATGACGTGAACTGGTGTTTACCCGCGTGACCATCGGGTCTTGGAAGAGCATAAAATTCCTGGTGGAATATAAATAATATTTGTACTTACTTATCTTACTTAATTTAAAAAGAGCTCAAATTACTGCTTAAAATTAATTTAAGGGGTAGGTTGGCCTTCTCTCTTCACAACATAAGAACTAAATAATAAGTTTTTAGTACCTTGGTAGTTTAACATTGTAACATAAATTCAACCCCAAAATTTTAACCGTCAATCAGCACATCACCCGTCCATCATAATGTCATAGTACCTAACGTAAAATCCCAAAAAAAACGTTACAAGATCGACATCAAAACATATTGTTACACCATAAACCCATAGGGTAGGTAGGAGGTAGCCATTCATTCAGTGAACCGCGGAACCCCATGACGGCCGCACGTTCGAATCTCATTCCAACCTTTGCTAACACGTGCTCGAAAAAAAAAACATTTCGCGCCTTTTTTTAAATTTAGACTGTTGCTTGAGTGAAATAGATACAATTATGTAGTTAAATACAATTGTTCGAAACATAAAATTCAATTAAAAAGTCAGAGTGATTTGTTTTTGAAAATAGAATTGAATTTTAGTGATGTGCGTTCAAAATTGTTTCGGGATTGTGATTGTTATTGCTATATCGATCGGATTTGTAAGAAATGGAGGTAAGATTTATAATCATTCAGAATATATAGGTAGGTTCGTCAGCCTAATTAAATAATAGGTATGGATTTGTTCATTATTATCAAATTGAGGGGTACGGAAGCTCTACGTGACCTACGAATAAAATTATGAACTAATAGTGGTGCTATTGAATAATGTTTTGGTATTGAATAGGACTTACTAGGTAGGTAAGTCTCGTGTGCCTGTAATTTATATGCTCACCCAATCCCCACCAGTCTTCCAAACCGGAACGCAATAAACATAGCCCTCCGTCTGTCGGGGAATAATAAATAAAGCAAGCTTTTATTGTCTGACAGTACAGATACAAGGAAATTGATAAGATTTCAGGTTAAATTACATGCCAAGGCGTTGATAAGCATTTTTACAATTTTATTTATCATTAAAAATATTACATTCTTTTGATCCTTCATAACCTATAAAAAGGTGTTTCATGATAATCGTGAAAAATTCCAACTAAATAATTTAGTAATTATTAATTAATTTAGTAATTATAAATTTAGTTTTTAATAAAAGTTTATCCATTTACTATGTTAGCGGAATTTTCAACATACAAAATTACCTATTATATACCTACTATAATTTGAGTCTTTTGCATTGAAAGTTACTTACTTACGTACGTAATTTAAATTCCTTAGTCATATTAGTCATTCAGACGGCTGTATTGATAGGAAGTTGGTATTTATTTATAGATCCTCAAAGTATGCGGCTTTATAGGACTCGTTATAAAGTTAAACCACATACCAGTTACCAGTTTAACTTCTGCCTAAGTATCGGTAGTGAACTGTTTCTCGTCGGGTTAATATTATGATAGTACCTACTTATTTTAATAGGCACTTTATCGTAGTGACCAGCATTTCAGCGCCCCTAGGGTTGTGTAACAATAAATCTATAATGAACCTACTTTCAACAAACGATGATAAAAATTTGCATCACAGTCAATTTGATGAAACGTAATGCGACGATTCTAGGGAGGACGCCTATGTCCAGCAGTGGACTTCTACAGACTGATGATGATGGTGATAATGATTATGAATTGACGAAAAGAAACGAGTTTTTTATCACTAAATGAATATACTTACCTAGGTAGGCATAATTCATTTTGTGATAAAAATACGATGGAACTCGCGTACCTAGTAGGTACTACCTACTAGGTACGCGAGTTCCGTTGTAGGTAAAGTGAGTGAAGACAGCTTTAGTTTGTGAGAGAAAACTCTACAACTTAAGTCGGTAGGTACTCTTCAATTCAACTGTTGGGTAGTAGGTAGGTATATTCATAGTTAAGTAGTATATTTATAATATAGTGTAGTATTGCAACTTTGCAAGTTTTCCTTTCAACGAAAAGAGTCCCGAATTGGAAAATTTTGCAATGCTTCGATGAATATAATTCGACTGTTATTTGAGCATCCGTCACATAAAATCAGCTGTTTGGTGAAATTAAGAGTCGCCTGCATCACCAACAACAGTTTCTTATACAAACATAACATGTTTTACCTAGATATTAAATTTATCGGCCTCACTCAAAGAACCCAATTAACTCAAAGGATCATCTCTGACTAAGGTATTAACCTTTAATTAACGTATGGCTTACACATTTGGGTCCTACAAAAAAGCCCTCATAAAAATAGCTCTTCTATTTTTGCTCCTTGCATTTAATTATCATAAACATGGAACAGCTCCCCAGGTTTCTAGCTCTAGAATTTCAGTGCAATAATTTTATGAGTATTATAACACTCCCAGTGTTTACTGAAACGTGATATTTATTTTATTTCCCGTGGCACCATACTAAACTAACTTATAGGCAACTTCTTACATAATTACTTTGTAGGTACTAGGTAGGTATAGGTAGATACTACTACTTACTACTAGTGAAATGGTAACACTCTTCGTTTACTTAGATATACATATATTGAGTTTGTATTTGCATATTTTTATAATTATAATCTCCTGTTTACAAATTAGATATGACACAGCCAAATTAATCAATTAACTACTAAATGATATACCTAATCTCCATTTATTTTTACCTATATTTTAATCGTGGCATTCTTAGGGGTCCAGCTGTGGACTTCTACAGGCTGATACAGGCTGATGATGATAATGATGAGGATAATTATGATAGCTAAAGTTGATAAAGTAATAAATGTTGTAAGTAGTCAAATATAAACTGTAAAGTGTGCACTTTAAGGTCAAAACTGCTTTAAAATTCATAGGATCTGTTAGTAACATCAAAGTTCACAGGATCATAACCACAGAATCTATCAGTAACAAAAGTAAAGTAAAGTAGTAGAAGTGGTTAGTGTTGTGAATCTGGAACTAGCAATTGCACGGTTCACAAAAACCTTAATCACAATTGTTTAGATTATGTATATAGGCTAGATTTATCACATTGGCAACACAAATATATAACATAATACACTAAAAAAACAAAAAATCATAATGATGTGTTCCTTGTTCCAGACACAGAACAAACCACATCTAAAGAAACTCGACCTGAATACATACACCCTGACGGTCTTCTAACCTTTGATCCCTACCTCTCCGACATCAAGCCACAAGTCGAAGAGGAAGACTACATACCCCTCCCAGAGAATGACGAGACAATCGATGGTCTACCCATCTTCCTACTAGAACCTAAGGATTCTTATGTGCTAAGAACAAAACCAGCCACGCTGATTTGTCGAGCAGCGAATGCTTTACAAGTATTCTTCAAGTGTAATGACGTAAGGACGGATAAGACGGTACAGTTTGAACATGTAGACCCTATGAATGGAGTAAGGGTCGTGGAGGCAGAACTGAACGTGACGAGGAATGAGCTGGATGAATACTTTGGGAGGAAGTACAGCTGCGAATGCTATGCATGGAACAGCAGGGGTCGGATCCGGAGCCAGGCTATATATATACAGTTTGCTTGTGAGTATATTTTTGCCAAGAGTGTTCGCACATAATACTCTGCGGCAGTATATAGGTATTCAGTGAAAGAAGGTTGGTAGTGATTTTGCTTACAGACAGCTAAATGTTAATGATAGTTATTTTGGGGTAAATATTATTAGGTATGGAGTTTGTCAAATCTTATGTGCGCTTTTACAATGTCCTCAAAAATAACAAAGATAATAATGTAATGTGGAAATAATAATAGACATAATAGTAATTTATTGATAAGTAAAATTATAAGTCACTAGGGTGAATCTCGATGTCACCGTGAACACAATTCCTACTTGCTTATAGCACAAATTAAAATGTTAAACTTAACTTAAATAATATGGCATAGAAAGTTTGCTCGCTAAGCCAGCGTTTCAACTTATTCTGAGAAAAAGTCATGCTTGAGGTGGAAACCGGCATACCATAAAATCTAAAATTCAAACGCATGTAATGTACATAAAGCCAGCGCAGTGAATATATATAGTGGTCTTTACTTTCGTCTAGAGTAGATCGTGACTTGAGTACCATCCATGCAGTCAGTACATTAAAGGCTGAAAAGGCTATGATTGTAGCAAAGAATCAATTTACCATCAACAAAAAGGAACTATGTAATTCTCAAAATACTTCGACGTCACAAGGCCTACTTGGCTCACACATGCACTTAGCAAAACGTGACGGCAGATGCCAACGCGGATTGCATTTCTATTAGCGAGGGCTGGACATGGATACTATAATGCTGTTACAGTCTTTATAGATTGTTCTAAGCATTTGATGATGTGTTCGGAAAGGGTTTGGTAAGTATTCCTCTTTGCAATAGTAACGAAGAGCCAAGCTCTCACCAAGAAGGTAATACCCCCGCCCCCTCAAAGGCAAGAAGGCAACAGATTAGTCGGATTGGATGCATTCTCATTATTCATACACAATAGCTGTAAGTTAATGAAAAACAAAACGGCCTATAATCAGTGACAAATCTTTTGCGTGGAAATCTTGATTATACCTCTATAAAAATTATAAATTGCAGAACTCAATCCCACAAACTAATGCATAATTCTTTATTGTTTACAAAATTACAGACAAAAAAAACTTATACAAAGGACATAGTATAAAGGCGAGCTTAACCCTAAAAGAGTTTTCTTTCAGCAAACCTTAGAGGAGTGGGAGAAATAATAATAGGGTGGGTAATGTGTACCTATAGAAAAATAACAATATTAAACATAATAATATGCCTGACATAAATTACGCTAAAATTAACTTAACATGTCAAAGTAGGTGTAATGTAGTTTAAAACTAAGCATGTCAAAGTAGGCAATATAGAAGACTGATACTTGCTTCCACTATGATGCACACCCTCGATTCCCTAGAATATATTAAAAAGTTAACTGAGCATATCAAAAGATTCAAAGATAGACACTTGGCTTCACACTTACATTCGCTTCCATCACACCCTAACCATCTCAAAATAAAAAAGCTAGTGAGCATTTATCAAAGTGCAAAGTGCTTGAGTTAACGAGCGGAAATAATGTTTCCTCTACATAATGGTTCCGTTCTAGGCCACCCCAAAACGAGGGATGAAAATAAAAACACCCGTTAAAAATTAGGATTTTCTTCCCCTTAACTAACGGTATCAATGGAAGTTAATGCTTGGATTGTGGAATCCTTTCCATTTTATCTTTGCAATTAAGATTATTGTAAAGGATGATAAAAGAAACGATGTCACAAGAACTTTGTCTGATACACGCGGCTTTGCTCGTGTTATACAAGTATTGCATACAAAACCAGGAAACTAAAAGAATTGGTAGCATATTAGAGAAAAACCTCTTAGGGTTTCCTAGCTGGTAACTAGCTCATAATGTTATAGCAACCAGCTTTTTACAATATATAATTGTATTATAATATAATGCCCATAATTTACACTGATACAAACCGTTGAAAGGTTGTTACTTACTACAGAAAATAGCTTAAGTTTCAAAGTGAGTTGTTACAGTTCTCCCACGTGAAGCTAAAAATATCCCATCAGCTTATAATGAAAAGTGAAAACCATCCAATTGTCATGATTCCTTTCATCATGGCGTGGCTAAGGGTGTTATTTACAGACAATGGGTGTCCGTTAATTGCATGCAGGTTTTTATTTTCGGTTGTCGGGAGTTACGATTGCAGTGACAATTTTATCTATATTTGTAGCTGTTTGTCGACTAAGTTGACGGGAGTAACATTCCTTAACTTTTTCTTATTGTATCTTTAGGATAGTAATAAACACAATTGTTTTATGAGGTTTTAATAAATTTTGTTTGTGTTATTCTTTGCGACTTAGGAATAACTACCAGTAATTCCTAGTTTTGTCATTTTTCTTGTAAGAAAACTGTTTATCTTTTCGTTTTTACAAATAAGTAAACTTGTTTGTTTTTAAGGTTCCATTTCGTGGAAAGGAAAAATTAATAGTTGATCTAAAAATAAATAATAATAACATTCCTTTTATGTTCTTTTTTCAAAAATACAAGTTGTGTGTACTACAGTCTCTCCAATCGATGTGAAATTTAATATCATTAAGAGAGAAATCTTTTGTCGGTACCAACGGCTATTTACAAAAGTCATTCAATACCAGAGTGAACATTTTTATCCAAACCTATGATTAAACTATTAGAATTTTAATCGCTGTTTAAGACGTCGCTATCTTTGAAATGTTCTTAACTGAAATTAAATATTAATGAAGTCAAGTCATAAATAAAAACTTATTACGATATTGTACCTATCTCTGTAATTATTATTCTGTCTCTGAGTAATTATAATGTTTTAATTACCGTATCTTTATCATCTCTTTCTTGCTCGGTTACTTGCTGTGGCGTGTTAATACATAGTTGTTTATAAATGTTTAATTTATGTAAGAAACTTAATAGCAATATTTTACCTGTCAATTCATTATGTTAACATTTTTAACATCTTTGTTTTTATATATTAGGTATTCGTAAGTTTACCACTAGAAACGGGATATTTACCATGATTTTTGAGCTTTAGATAATAAAGCTATTTCTAGTAATAATTATGTTCATAACCGTGATAGTTTCAATAGTTATATTCGTAAGTTTGTTTTACTTCTGGGAATTTAAATTTTGAGCAACATTTTATTTTTATTTTATTCTATGCTGTACAAATATTGGAAAAAAAATGTTCATTTTCAAAGAAAACACTTCTATTGAGATAGTTTTCCGTGCCTAGTGTGTGAATGAATTTATTCCCACGGCTTTCTCTTAGCATTGTGGAATTAACAGTTTGACACGATTGGTTACACATATTTAGTCTATCCAAGCTCATTAGAGGATTGTGATATTTGTGATATGTGATCCGAAGAAGACGGTCTACCTGATGCAGCAAATTCCTAGGATTAGCATTTTGCTACTTTTTCTTTTACGGAGTCAAAGGTTCTTCAAAATTATGCGACTTATTATTAGATGAACCAACCCAAATAACTTATCCATATGGCTAGCACAGGCTGACTAACGTTACCAAGACGCTAGCGAGACGACCCCAAATGTTATTATTGGTTAATGATATCGGGATAGCTTGAAATCTTTGTAATTTGATTGGTTAAATATTTGACAGTTAATATCGACACGACTCTCTATCGTTACCATGGATATAATCGTTACTAATGTTGTCAGCCTGTGCTATCCCGTCAATTGATGAAAAGATAAGTTGTTCGGTTTGACAGCCATTAATTTTCACCAATAGACAAGAACATTAACGCAATTACTTTGATCCTGAACATCAATTATTATCATTGGTATTCATCAAAAACATTAAATTTATCCATTCTCTACCAGACATTAAGAAGAATTTCGGCCTGCAGCCCATATCAACAACCGTGGAATCAGGAGGAGGTGTCACGTTCAGGTGCAGGCCACCACCTGCTGAACCAGCTCCGACTATCAAATGGACTAGGAATGGACTGGATCTAGATGCTACAGATGAGGCTTTGGTGCTGCCTAAAGTTAAATTACAAGTAAGGATTGCAATCATCGTAGTCAAACCAAGAATTTGGTTATCAATCATATTGTTTTTTGTTGGGAAAAGTTACCTCATGGTCAAACGGCATAGAAGAAATGAAGAAACTAACCTGTTTTGAAAACGATAAACTTAAACCATTTGGTGTAGAAATATAATCTCATAGCGAAACTTAATTTAAAATCACTAGAAAATATTTATCGTCGAAATACATTTTTTACTTTCCCTACATACTCCTCTTTGAAATGGTAACAAATAATCTTGCTAGATATTGGCATAACAATATTTTTAAATTCTCAGGCATTTAGCTTATATAGCACTATGGCTATAGTGTTTTGCATAGAATATATTATAATATCATCTGGTTTAATTCCAGGATATGGCGAACTACACGTGTGTGGTCGAAAACATCGCCGGGCGCCGCGAGTCGGACGTCGCTGTTTTGTCTGTGTATGGTATGTTTTCATAACTTCCCAGTGAAAACAGTGGGTTACTGATAACATAATTAATGGTTTCTTGTATTGCTGATTATTACGGAGGGTTTCTAATGGGAAACACCTAGACAGTATTAGTTATTGGCATTCAAAAAACGACCTTAATTCACAGGCAGAAGCAAAATTTTACTCTTTTTTGTTCGTAAAAGAACATTGTCCAAAGAATGTTTTTCCTAAAACATGCACCTAGAATGATGAATTGATCAATGGTATCCCGTTTTTGATCGTTAAAATTGATTTAAAGTTGATAGGGTCAGTTAAATTGATAAGATAATAATTGACAAGTGGACAAAAGTTCTTCAGTATCATACTTTTTTGCCCTAGTAAACGGTGGCTGGTCGGAATGGTCAGCCTGGGCATCGTGTCGGTGCAACGGTGCAGTAAGCGGACGACGGCGCACGCGCAGCTGTACGGAGCCAGCGCCGGCCAATGGTGGCGCACCGTGCAGGGGCGTTGGCTCGCAGACTGACGAAGAGTGTTTGCGGTGTCAGAGTGGTGGGTGGCTGTAATACATTAGATTCAGTAGAGGCTATTGATATTGTCTCATTTGTATTGCTGATTATAATAACCTTCTGCGCTCAGGAAATGAAATTGATTCTAATGGTTCGACTGCTGTTAGGCGCTGTGTCTTGTTGACATTTATTGGTATTTATTATAGTGCTATTCAATTTCTCTCTGCCTAATTTTTTTTAAAACACTTTAAAATTCCCATCGATTGTCGGTTTGGTAACCTAATGGCCTGTTTATTGCCATTGCAACTTGCTAATTTTGTTATCAAAACAGGCATTTCCCTAGCAGGTACCTGGTCGCCCTGGACTGCCTGGTCTTCTTGCAGCGGAGACTGCTTGAGGGTCAGGAGGAGACAGTGCACAGGGTCTTGCTCTGGTTCCACGCAGCAACATGCCAGCTGTGTTGATGGACTCTGTGCTAATGGATTGAGTGAGTATCATTTTATTGTATTTTTGCCGCCAAGCAGCATTGCTGTGTTTCGGTTTGAAGGGTTTGCTATGTTTAAATTTATTTTCAAGTACATTTCTTCTATTATTATTATTATTATTATTACACGGGACGTTACTAGCAGATATCCAATTAATGCAATGTAAAACGGTAATTTCTGCCTAATATAATTCCCTAGGACGCAAGCTACGTGGTGTTTCATTGTGTCTGCCCTGCAAACCGAAACACATTTATACAGCTTGGTGGTATTAATATGGTGGTAGTTCTTTCGGATGAACGTTTTGATATGGATTCATAGTGCAGTAGGTACTATCGAGAAGAATTTATATTTCTCCATTGGTGTAGCTTTGTTATGCCGATTTGGGCTGTTAATTTTTCAAAAAAATCAGAAATCAAAGTCAGTACTAAGTTTACCTCATAAGTGCATAAACATTTTTCACGATCTACATAACAATATGCGATTTCTCACTACCACCACTATTACTAGCTAGCTAGCTACCCGGGAAGAGGCCCTTATTAAATTGTTAAATTTTGTTTGTTATTCATAAAGACTGCTGGCCCCACATCCTTTCTCACGACTACTTAGTTCTTCAAGACAAACATACACAATGAAGGTCAACAATCCAATAGCGTTAATTAGACCACCAATTTATTCATCAGCAACCAAAATAAGACAGACTCTAGGCGTAAAATGTTTGTCTACATTAAACATACGAATATCCAAAAATAATTGGTTCACTTTAGACATAATCAATCTAAAAGTCCTGTTTTTGTGGATTTAACTGATTTTCTGCTTTTTTGTATTGTGTCACTGAAACTAACAATGTGGTTAAAGAATTCGGGTCCTACATACTTCAATTAGGCAGAGGGCCATGATTTACTTCGCGTGCCAATTGGTGGTGACGAGGTTTGTCATCCATTACTTCTAGGAATCCCACGTTTTTATTCCAAAAGGCACTGCCTGTTCTGCGGGAAACAGTCCAGTTTTACGTCCATACTTTTTCTTTCCTTTTTCAATTGATCATCATGATCTGGAAAACGTCCCTTGTTAGACATAGGCCTTTACCAAATAATGTCTCGTCAATTTATGTTGAGCCACCTTATCCACAGACTTCTTTTATTGGATTGATTACAATATTATTGGTCCATTGGCCGTCTTTTACTCCATCTTTCGGTTTCAGGTCGCCATTCATCATCAGCATCACCTTATAATAGTCCACTGCTGAACATAGGCCTCTATTAAAGAGCTTTATTTACCCTTGGACTATGGATTTATGGACTTTCTCGATTAGTTTAATTAATAATAATAAATAATATCTTGTAGGGCTGTACAACAGTAACCTGACTTTGTACGTGGGCGTTGGTATAACAGTCGCGATGCTCGCCGCTGGATTGGCGATACTGTATGTTTGGTGCAAGTACAGGAGCACCAGACCTGGATATACTCCTGGAAGAGCAGGTTAGTAATAGATGTTTTCTTATTGCTACTATAGGATTGCCTTCTCTGAATACAGGTCTTGTGCGCAGGTCATGCACAAACCCACCGAAAATTAAAACTTTTTGACAATTCCAAGAATCTGATCATCATATCATCAGTCGATAGATGCCCATTGCTGGCCATAGGCCTCATAGAATGCCAAGAAAAACTGTCTTGAGCTAGCTCCATCCACCACCTTCCTTCTGACTGTCAATTCTAATGAGTGGGATTTGCAAACAGCACGCTTGTCAGACGGATTGGTGATTGCAGTATTTGTGTTGAGTACTCAGGTAGGTGCTAGGCCAGACACATTACGACGATGTATCCAATGTGAGTATGAAAATTCAAAGCTGCCCATATTTTCAGTGGCTTTCTTCATGTAATACGCATCTTGGTCAATAGTTTTCACAGCAATTATGTTTGTCCCTTGTAGACAGAACCTCTATTAATCTATGGGTATATTTGGCTGATAAATTCCAGTGCTATATTAGGATAATTTTATCATAATCACCAGTTTGTTTACGTCAACTGCTGGATGAAGCTCATTGAAAATAATGGGGGGATTTGCCAAAATCATCACGCTTGGCAGGCGGATTGTTGATCGCAGATTGGTGTTAAGCGCTCAGGTAGATGCTGCGTCCCATCTTTTGGTGTAATCCCTTACTAAGATTTTTACTACATCCACGGTATAGGAGAAGGCGGGATCTATTCTTAGACTGGACACTACGGCTATTCAATAATAATTTCAAGGTCATTAAAATATAATTTTTGAGTTGTATGCTTACAATAGTTTACTTGTTAACCAGGGATTCCAAAGTCGAACAGAAGTGACAAAGGCAACCCTGGGCCGGACCTGACGCGGACTTGCAATGAGTACTGGATGCAAGGCCCTGACAACCACTATGATATGCCACACGTGCGAGATAGGTATGTTGTCAGTCGAGTCAGCACGAACATCGAACGTTACCAAGACGCTAGCGAGATGATCGCAAATAACAAATATTTGCCAATGACATCGGGGTAACTTCAAATCTTTGTAACTTGATTGGTTAATATTTAACGTGTACGAGCGTCTCAGTAACCTTAGATATTCATGCTTGTAACCATTTTAAAAGTATTTCACTGCGTCTTATCATCACTATCATCACCCCCCAGTAGACGACCACTGCTGGGCATGCCACCCTCATTAGAACTCCAGAATGCCTTTATCAACAGACATCTTGCAACTTAAAAGTTAAAAAAAGGATGCTTTGGAAAGTTTGCCTGAAAGAAATCACTTTCAGCGATAAGGCCACCAATTGTACTGCTAATTAAAAAAAATCCTGTTTGTATCTATTTACGTATCCACTCACATTATAATGTATAGTTTTATCGTGTGGGGTCCGTCATAAACTGCATCTTAGTGGTTGGTTCGTTGCCTTTTGTTACTATATTTACAGTTTCAAAGTAATCGGGCGTGTATTAATGTAATATTTATTTCCTTAGTTACTCGTCACCCTTTGGGAACAGAAGCCGACAGCAGTCATCAGCCGGCAGCAATCACTACGAGATGAAGCCTTACAGTCCTTCGGGGGAATCGGCGTCTAGTTGTTATACTAATTGTGAGTATTATAGTTACACAAAATATTCATATCTCTGCTTTTTCTTATATTGTCGTTTCAATTAGGTTTTCTGCAAACATTATTTTGAGCAACATTACACAAACATATCAAAAGTTTATTCCTAGTTCATATTCATCTCTTCTGACCTCATTCTCTTAAATCTAATGTATTGTTTGATAGGGTTAATAATAGTGGCGGACATTGGGTCTATTGCTTTAATCACCAATGTATCCCCAGATCTCCATTAGATATTTGAGGAGATCGTAGTCAGGCAAGCCAACGTTATTTGCCCACATTTGTTTACATGTTAGCATTCCATACGTAAGGTTACAAGCCTATCGTCACGTATTAGAATACGAACCGGAAATCTGTCTATATACAAAACCACTTCAAATATTATATGAGTAATAAAACTTGTTCTCTTCAGTTTTAAACCTGCTAATAAGATCTTTATTCCACAGCGAGGACAATAACGTCCAGATCAAGTGAGTGCTCATCTCAGCTAGCTGAGCTCGTTACAGCATCCCCCACATCCATCTCTAAAGTGGACGTAGCGGTAACTTTACCTACGGGTCCGAATAATAAAGACACCAGTTACAGAGATAGGATATGCTTGACTATTGTGAAATAAAATATAGGGGCCATAGGATAAAGAAATAAAAAAATCATAGAGGCTATTTTAAAAAGTCTTACTGGCTACACCAAAAGAAGAATCTTCATCGGCGCAGTCGGTTGGATAGAATAAAAAAAATATTGAGTCACTGAAAATTAATATAATACCGAAATAAAATGAGACTTTGCGTAAATTTTAATAAAGTCAAACTGTCTTTTGTCGTACAAGGCTTTGCATTATGTTGCCAAGATCGAATAAGTTTAATGTTTTTCCGTGTATTATTGTGGTATTTATTTGTGTCTAGTTTTGGGTTTAAATGTGTTATATTTCTTGAGAACCAAGCAAAATATTCCTTCTGAAAAAAAAACTTGTTACTACGTTGTAAAGACTGAATGTAATTCAATGGAATGCCAATTTTGTATGCATTTAAACATTTTTGTGAGCATTTGTTTTTTTAATAATTAAAATTGTATACTTATTTACCCTTGTAAGTAGATTAGCTTATTGTAAATTTTGTATCGTAATCTGTGATATTTAAATACATCTAACGAAAAAATAATTCTGTGTTTTAAAACATTAACAACTACAAGTTTAAAATAGTTTTTTTTTATTTTACATAAATATGGATAATTATGTTCACAATCATGATGCTTACTATAAATATGTAAATAAAATATGTTAACATATGAATAGTAGCATTTTAACTAAGCTTTTAATCCCATAACATCCCATGCGCAGACGTAGATACAGAGAAAAAGATTTATACAAAGAAGTCTGTAAGTATGTAGATAAGATACATAGCGAAGTACCTACCTACTCGAAATTTCTAAAGATAATTGTGACAAACCACTCGAAATTTTATACCCAATTAAAACCAAAGATTAAACAATATTTAACCTCAGTAATGAACGTCAATGGACGCTCAAAACAGTGATTCATGTGCGACCACCCAACAAAAACCTAAGTGCACCAAACTTCTTGAAACCATTTAAAGTTAGATAACAGCTGAGCAGCACTTTTACAGCATCCGACTGCGTTTTTTGTACGAGTAGTCCGTATGTATGTGTTGATTTACTCAGTTGCTTGTGAACTTGTGAGGTATAGTGATCATTCATTGTTCCAATGATGTGAGTGAACCCAAGATGTCTATTCCACGCTACACTCAAGAAATCACAAAAAGAAAAATCACGATATTCACGTGGAATTTCTGACAGTGATCATGCAAAATAAAATAAAGGAAAGTAAATTAAGGTGGATCGTCTCGCATGTGGCGCGAAATTCAAATTTTATTGTGTTTTTTGCTCGTCACAGCTCATCAACACTTTTTAAAAGAGCGAAAACAGGTTTTGCTAAAACTAGGAGACCCAACACACATGTTTTAGTTCTCATAAATATCATTAGTTAAGCTACGGATATCCCTAAACCAAGTAAATACTGTACAAATCATATTCGAACAATATTCGTACTAATTATCTTTTAGAGATACTATTAATTAAAACGTGTGTTAGGTTTCGTAGTTTTCGCAAAATCAGTATTAGCTAGCACAAGAAGTGTTTATGAGCATGAGCAAAAAACACAAATAAATTTGAATTTCGCGCCACATGCGAGACGATTCACCTTATGATAGAAAAGCACATGAAACTTACATGTAAAAGCTGATGCTGGCATGCGGATGCTGGCAGTAAATTAAAATTAATGCCAGCAAAAAAAGCTTGCTTCTCTAGCATACCAATCACTGAATTTATCTACAGCTCCATTTGACTTTCTGGTTTCGCGTAAAGTAGACACATCAGATCACACAGTAGAGTACATCTCCACTTCTGTTGGTTAACTCAGTTATCAGAAACCATCACTTGAAAAATCGGTCGTGTCGTACCCCAAATCGTGCAATGAAAAAGTCCCTCATCTCAAGTAACAAATCAATGTTATTTTAGTAACGTGCCATTAGTCAAATCGTATGAGTAAAACGAGTTCAAAGTTCCTTTTAACTGGACATTTGTCTATTCAACTCTAATTGGGACAGTTTGAGAGTTTCGGAGCTTGCTTTAGTTTGATTTAGGTGTGAGTGTTAAAAGAAAGCACAAAATGAGGATTTATGCTTTACACTTTCGATTTTATTCAGAGGTTTGGCCTCTATTGTGTAGATGGTATTTGTTTTTAAGGTTATGTATGGAGAATCACATGCGAGCGGTGCCTATACCGGGGTTTTATGTGAATATTGTGTTATTTTAACGAACTTTAAAGAACCTTAGTTTTGTTACTCAAAATATTGCTTTTGTGTCATCTGAAGCAAAGTTGATAACATTATAACTTTTCATTTAAAAAACCGACTTCCGCCATTGTATTCTAATAAATATTTGGATGAAAAAAAAAATGATGAAAGAACCATAGTGGTGAAAGGATTATGATACTTTCTGAATGCAAATGCTAGGTTTGTTGCTGAAAATATCAAAATCGCCATATGTATGCATACAATATTTGAGGAGTTCCCTCAATTCCTCATGGATTCCATCATCAGAACTGGATTCTGAAAAAAATGGGACCAATAAAAAAAGAATTTTCCAAATCGGTTCATAAACGTCGGATATATTATGCGGTAACAAACATTAAAAAAAAATACAACCGAATTGAGAACCTCCTCCTTTTTGTGAAATTGGTTAAAAATAAAAAGAAATGGACTGCCTAGAAAAAACATAAAGTAACCTAGAGTCATCTCACCAGCTCAACTGTGGTAGAATGTGTCTGATAATCTAAAAAAGGAGAAAGAAAATAATTTTGGAGAAAAAACAGTCCGTTTTTACGGTACAAATTTTCTCCCTAACCTATTCCCGAAAAATTAAATTCCTGACTCATACGTTAGTAGTTTTATGGGATCCTTATACAAGTGAGTATAAAATGACCTTGTTTTTGTATTACTCACGTTTCTAGGAGCCAGATGACAGGGTTAGTGTGCAATTGTGAGACTACAGAGGATCTTGCGACGGTGACTCAGATTTTGTGGCTGAAAATAACTGAGATATCTAGTTGTCATGGACTGTATAAGTAGGTGTCTAATATTCTGAACTGGTAACTGAGGCTTGAGTCAATTAACAATTCAACAAGGGCAAACATATACCGGCGGTTGGTGTTGCACACGGATTTTTGTACAGGCTCCTAGCAAACACTTTGAGAACCTTAATTTCCAAACAAAATCTGTGTCCACACACCCGTGTAATTTCTTGTTACTTTTGGAGACTAGACCCTTCTTAGTCATAAAGCTACGTTTACTCTCAACTGCGAGAGTAAACGGTACGGCTAGCACAGGCTGACTAACGTAACTAACGATAGCGAGACGATAGTACCTTAATGTCAAATATTGACCAATCAAATTACAAAGATTTCATGCAACAACGATGTCACTGGCCAAATTTAACATTTGCGTTCATCTCGCTAGCGTCTTGGCTTAGTATATCTACATATATTCTGCGTCTTGGTAACGTTAGTCAGCATGTACTAGCCGTACAGGTCATAATCAAAGTCAAAGTCAAAAAGAACTTTATTCATTGAAATCACAAGGATCATTTTGAATCGTCTTTTAAACTAAAATTACTCCTGTTCCAATGCGACCAAGCCTAGAAGAATCAGGCAACAAACACGGCTTGGCTTACATAAATGGTCCGTCTTACCACTAGGTGAGAAGCGCCTGTGTGGTGCCTCGGAGCAAGGAGTTGCTGATACATAGTAAATGAGAACTTAAAAACCTTAGGAAGGTAGTCAAAAGTAAGTAAAAATAAAAAAAATAAAAAACAGAAATCAGCAAAAATATGCAAGACAGCACACGCTACGTTTGTTATACTTATAAATAATAATCTAATAGAAATATGTAAATAGGTAAGTAAAGTACAGATATTGCAAATTTCCATTTTAGGCGAGGGGCAGAGCGACATCAGGCCACGCAGCTTTATCATTAATATAGTCATCAAGAGTGTAATACGCTTTCTTAATTAGATTAATCTTTATGTAGGATTTAAATCTTCGAATAGGAAGTTTAAATGCACCTTCTGGAAGTTTATTATAGAAATAATCATAATAAATTATTAAATATAATATAATACCACTGAAAGATGAACCCTAACTGCCACTGCATAAAACTCGTACATCAACGCATTATTGAATACTCAATCAATACAGCATGTCCGCTCCATTGTCGGTCCCATATTAACGAGTTAATGAATTGATTAGCAGGAGGTTGACGTCCGGTTACGGCCTTAACCATGGTACCCGGTAAATAGGATGTTCCTAATAAGGGCTAGATTATGTGATCATTATTGTATGATAAGAGGCCTTACCATGAGCTCTTATAGCGATTCAGTTCAAAAACTATTCAGTACAAAATATTGGTTCGTCGTTGACGTCCGTCATAATTGGATAGTTTTAATCGCAGAAGTCTAAAGACCTGCTACTGCGCCTTTAAACATAGCTGCGGACATCAAGGAACCTCAGAGGCCCAATTCACTAACTAAAAAAATAGTTAAAATAGAGTTCGGATCATGTTTCGATCTTGTGTCGATGTCTTAATTGTCAGAAATGGTATTCTCTAAACATAAAATACAACACTGTAATGTGATTATATCGAAATGTGACCGAAACTTGAACGATGCAAAGTTTTTTTCGTTAACTTTAGCATAAGTAGATGGAGTCTCTCTTTACTCTTTCCATTTATATATATAACTATCCTACTCTAATAATGGTGGTCACCATGAATTGAAGTAGACTAAATTCTGTCAATTTACAATGCAGTCTCGATTCGGTTAACTTTCAGTGTAGTTTTAAAATAACTTGGAGAATTGGGCCTCAGAGGTCGTAGACAAAGTAACATTCTAAAAGCGATGACGCCAGTAGAAAAGTCCAAAATGTATGGGATTGACGTTAGCTATCGATATGTCACGTGGTCTTTTGTATTGAATTACGACTGTAGAAATGGAATCGCTTCGAAGCGAATGCCGTTTGGCTAGGCCCTCAAGGTCTCATCTGACGGTCATTCTGAGCTACGTAAAGTTTAACGTTTGTGTTATACTTACTTTGCATCTTTTTTTTCGTGTTTCGACTTCTATAGGCTGCTGATAATGATGATCCGAAGCTGTTTAAACCGCATGTAGGTATTTAACCCCGTCAATGCCTATAGTTTGAGCTTACATTTCATTAAGTTAATTGTTCCGTTAGACGTGATTCATGAATTTGCAATATCTGTCTCTGTATGCTAGACGGGTGTGTGGTAGGCAGACTTTGTCTGGTATGCCTCTATTGTATCGAGTTACGTTGAATGATGGTGGGTTAGACGACTGATATAATATTTTTTAATGTCTTCTTAATAATCAAAAAGTAAAAGTAAAATTGCCAACATTTTATAAAAATCAACGTGTTGATTAAAAAAAATCCTATTACTTAAAAAAAATTGATTTGATTAGATCCTGTATGTGCACGCAGTGCATCCAAAGGTTCTTGAAACAAACTCTCTTGAAACAGTAAAATCTTACTTGGGGTTACTTACTGGGTCGGATAGAACAACTGCTGTTTCCATTTTAAAGTTGGTTTGTTTGAATATTTCTCGACAATGTCGATTTTTTTAGACAATGGTTTTCCCTGAAATATTTTTTTGTTATCTTTGAAAAAGGTTATACGTAATAGATTGTAATGTGTTATGGTATATCAAATTCAAGCCACTCAACTCATTATTTTGCCGTGGGTCATCAAAATCATTAGGTCATCAGGGTCTGTCAAAATATCATCAACTAATATGTTGCTGAAATGTGAGATTTTGATTCAAGTTATTTAAATTATTCTTAACTATTGTCCGCCCGCGGCTTCGCTCGGTTTATACTGAGATAAAAAGTAACAAACCCAATCCAAGTAAAATCGATCGAGTAAGAAATCGATTCAGTAAATACAACGTGATTGAGTGACAAACAAACTTCTAAACTCTTTTTTTGTTAATATTTTTCGTAAGTTATGTTCATGATTACATAGATATTAACCGGTTTAACTTACGAAGATTATATTCGAGTATACGATCCGAGATTCAAGCAATTTAGATGCTCTTAGTTATGGGTTATCCTCCTCGGGTCGTATACTCGAATATAATTTACGTAAGTTAAACCAGTTAAAATGTAAGTATATAAACATTTGATCAATCAAAATCCCATACATCCATTCATTCTAACTATCGAATTATATTGGTTGCTAGAAAATAATCGATTTCACATTACTATCTCCGCTATGTAATAGCCGAAATAACTTCAGAGACATTTTCAATAGGATATCTAAGAATCAGAGCAATACTGTCGTTTCATTCACAAGTATGCACAGTACATTTCCGTTTCCAGACTTACCATTTGCTATTCAAATTTGTACTCTATAGCTTAACGTTTTAGGTTGTAAATTAGTTTTTCGTTATGTAGGTAGTTTCTCCGTCAGTCAGGAATATAACCTGCAGTATGCAGAGATGTTCGATTGCAGTGAATCCAACGTTCCGACTGCGAGGTTTGAAATGTTGTAGCCTAAAATGCTGCTTCCAATGACGTTTAAATTGTAAAGTCAAAGTCAAAAAGAATTTTATTCATTGAAATCACTAGGATCATTCTGAATCGTCTTATAAACTAAAATTACTCCTGTTCCAACGCGATCAAGCCTAGAAGAGTCAGGCAACAAACACGGCTTGGCTTACATAAATGGTCTGTCTTACCACTAGGTGAGAAACGCCTATGTGGTGCCTCGGAGCAAGGAGTTGCTGATACATAGTAAATGAGAACTTAAAAACCTCGGGAAGGTAGTCAAAATTAAATAAACATCAGCAAAAAAAAAATATGCAAGACAGCACACGCTATGCTTGTTATACTTATAAATAATAATCTAATAGAAATATGTAAATAGGTAAGTAAAGTACAGATATTGCAAATTTCCATTTTAGCAGTCGAGGGGCAGAGCTACATCAGGCCACGCGGCTTTATCATTTATATAGTCATCAATAGTATAATACGCTTTCTTAATTAGATTAATCATAATGTAGGATTTAAATCTTCGAATAGGAAGTTTAGATGCACCTTCTGGAAGTTTAAGTAAGTCCATGATTATGATATGAATTCATTATTATTATTTATTTAATTCATTAATTAACACGGTTAATTCACCAATAACATTAATTAAAGACACAGACAATAAAACAATTTAACAATGTCAAAAATGAAATAATAACAATACGTCAGTAAATACAAGTCAAAAAAGAAAAAAATAAAGTCAACAAAAAATTAGATTCAGTCATGACATTAGGTGTTATGAATTATATTAAACCCCTAAATAGGTACATTACGAAAAATAACCACAACTAATTTATGGTTGTCTGATTCTTCTAGATTTAGTTGCTTGGAATTTTCACCTAGTTTTAAAGACGATTCGGAATGATCCTTGTGAATTCAATGATTTTAGAAGACTAAGATAGTTAAAAGTAAAAAAAAAAAAAAAAAACACAATTTCATGTCTTTTTCAACTATAGAAGCAAAAAAAGCAATAATTTATAGGGTTCCGTAGTTAAATGCCAAAAAAACAACTAACAATTTCGTGCTGATGGAAAGCACGAAACGGACGAACGGACGTTCTTTTCGACTGCGGAACCCTTCACTCGTATTTGGCAGATTTTAATTTTTGTATATATTTTTTCAACAGAAATACTACTACTTTTACTATGCAACATTTTACTACACCTACCTAAGTTACTTCAAAACGGCACAAACACTGTCTTTTGTTAAAACCTGCTTGCTATCTATAGCTAGCAGCATTCGGCAATAAGCGTCATTTTGGCGTCACAACGCACGTCCAATTCCCAGATACACGTCCTGTCTCGCCACTCACAGGAATGTACTACTGATACCTACAAACTAGCGTAGGTACTAGAAGATACGATAAAGGTATTATCTATAGTAGACTTCAGACTGGGGGAATAAAGGTTCTAGAGCGACAACCACGAACCAGTCCCCCAATTAATGCCCATAGTAATGGGGAACGCAACAATGTGGATAATTTTGGCAGCCTTAGCGCTGTCCAAATTTTTTGAAACTTGAATAGTTCCCATATTCTTCTTGACATAAATATTCTTCCTATCAAGTTTCAAGTTTGCCCATTGCCATTTTTGCTACTGTAATTAGGGGCTGGAAACACACAGTAAGATGACTCGATGGTTAAGAGTGCGCTCCAAAAATATAATATACAATGTGTCTGGTCACCGGTGTCGGAGACTTAAGGGGGGTTAAATATGGGGATTTTTATCGACAAATCACTATCTCGATTTTCTCTTGGCCTCTCCATACTAAAATGGCAGCCATTTTGTTTTTTTTTACTTCGCAGCTCAGACGCCTACACTGATTTAATCATTGCTATCGATGTAGACGTCTTAGGAAGACGAATGAGGTATCATTTGAAAGCTAACAATGAAGACAGTCAATTTATGATACATTTTATTCAATACCTTTTTCAAAAAATAACATAACAATATTAACAAAATAAAAAACGTATTTATTTATTGCATTTTTTTTATTTTAGAAAAATTACGACTATACACCACGTACTTTACTATTCTCCTGCTGACGTTTCGTTGACCATTTTGAGGTCCTTCCTCATGAGCACCGACCAGCATTTTTTTTAGTTTTTTAAATTTTTTATGAAAACTAACCTGTCAAGCTATTTTTTTTAATTGTATTATCATAGTACAATATATTTCCATTAAAATAAATCTTACATCAAGGTCCTAAGTTAAATATTTTCGAAGCTATGATGGTTTAAATATGACCCTTAAAAACTATTAATAGCACACGTCAAAGCTATGATGATTGGGATGGGAAAAGGCAAGAAAAGAACAAAGTAAAACCATTAATTATCATTCATTAATTTAATACCATCTAAACTAGGTACTACAGCCACGATTCAAAATGTCCTCCGTTTTGTTGTAGACAAGCAGTTGCCCTAATTGACACATGTTGTGTAGCTCTTTTTATCATGGCTTTGTCCGCCCTCATTACATCCCCGACTTGTAATATTTTTTCAATTAGTTCTTCTCTTGTGTTGGGCCCGTTAACGTACACTTTCTGCTTTATTGTGCCCCATAAAAAATAATCTAGGGGTGTCAAATCCGGGGAACGCGGCGGCCAAGCAATCGTCCCACCTCGTCCAATCCATGTTGGATATGTGTTGTTTAAGTAATTTCTCACATTTACCGCAAAGTGTGCCGGAGCTCCATCTAATTGGAGTATCATTCTTGCCCTATACGTCAATGGCAATTCGCTTAATGCGTCTTGATAGTCATTCTGCAGGAATTCCAAAAATCTTGGGCCATTTAATGTAGCGGGCAAAATAAGAGGCCCAATAAGGATATCGTCTATCATTCCAGCCCAAACATTTACCGAAAACTTGTGCTGAAAGCTACTGGGTCTCACTGCATGCGGGTTTTCTTGGAGCCACAGGTGCTCGTTCCGATGATTTGTGTATCCAGATCTTGTAAAAGTTGCTTCATCGGTCCACATAATCCTCTTTAAAAAATTGGGATTGGATCGCGCTTCTCGTAATACCCACGAAGAAAAAACTGTCCTTCGGGCGACGTCAGGTCCAATTAAATCCTGGACTCTTCTAAAATGGAATGGATGCAATCCTTGCCGTTTTAAAATCTGCCAAACTGTCCATTTCGATAGACCGAGTCTAATCGCAATGCGACGGACACTCAGTTGTGGGTCTTGCGTTATTAAATCCAACACCTCTTCTTCCTCTCGCGGAGACACCAAACGAGTACGTTCGTTAGCGGGTCTTCTTATTCCATATTCGGAGAGATTCGAGTGCAATCTGATGAACGTGCGAGCATTCGGCGTAGGTCTATCAGGGAATCTTCTCGCATACTCTCTTACAGCAGCATTCGCGTTCCCGTCGCAAAATCCATACACAAAATGGATGTTGGCCACGTCGCGGCTTGAAAAACGACGCTCTTCCATTTCAGTTAACGAAAGTTAACTAAAATAACAAAACGAGTCCAAAACACAAAGCAGAGGTTAGAAAATAGCAACGCACAGTACTTCGGCAGATAAGAATGTAATCACAACGCTAGGCGAGGGACGACTACCTGTAATTGTATCCTGACCTGAGTAGAGCCGCAATTTTGTCTCATTCACACCCTATACATGTCTCTTTCTAACATGTTGTCGAAGAACAGCTGCCTGTCTTACGACACGCCAATTGAATGTGGGGTCTTGAGTCTATTGTTTGACGTGTGCTATTAATAGAGTTTTTAAGGGTCATATTTAAACCATCATAGCTTCGAAAATATTTAACTTAGGACCTTGATGTAAGATTTATTTTAATGGAAATATCTTGTACTATGATAATACAATTAAAAAAAATAGCTTGACAGGTTAGTTTTCATAAAAAATTTAAAAAACTAAAAAAAATGCAATAAATAAATACGATGTTTATTTTGTTAATATTGTTATGTTATTTTGTGAAAAAGATATTGAATAAAATGTATCATAAATTGATTGTCTTCATTGTTAGCTTTCAAATGATACCTCTTTCGTCTTCCTAAGACGTCTACATCGATAGCAATGATTAAATCAGTGTAGGCGTCTGAGCTGCGAAGTAAAAAAAACAAAATGGCTGCCATTTTAGTATGGAGAGGCCAAGAGAAAATCGAGATAGTGATTTGTCGATAAAAATCCCCATATTTAACCCCCCTTAAGTCTCCGACACCGGTGACCAGACACATTGTATATGATTCGCCTTTTAGACGCAAATGCTAACGGAATAACATTGAATATTGCACAAACGTATCTTGCACAGAAGTAAAGTCTCAAATCTTATTTAATTTTTTATGAGAATACTAATTAGTAAATTTTGGTTTGGTCACGGATAATAAACTATATTTTCCTTCGGTGAGTATTTATTTTGGATATGTGACTGAAGTTGCTTCCTTGAAATTTCAAAAAATCTAGTTTAAAGGCATAACTTTCAAAAAAATAAAGTATCTAATTAAATGTTTACCAATTGTGTTTCTGCCTTGGTATCGGATAGAAAAAAGTTAAAAAAATCACGAATTTAAGTTATTATATTGATGTGATATCTTGTTTACTAACAATAACTAGGCAAATCAGCATTATATTTTCGGAGCGCACCCTTAATAACATTGTAACAGTTGCAGAAACTTAAAAGGTTAAAAAGATAAAAAAAAAAGGTTTATTAGGCTTAGGTTAAGGCTTTAAAGGTTTTTTTTATATTTTTTTAAATAATTTTGACTTGCTGGCTTTAGTACTAAATGATACGACGTTCTTATTACTGACAACACATTAAATAGTTATATAAGTGCAGCTGATTATTAAATATATTCAATACATCTCCGATTTCCATTCACGCGTTGCAGGAATATATTCAAAACAATTCAACAAACGATTCAATCGTCCCGTCCCAAGCGAATCGATATTACATTCGAAATTAAATCGAGCCAGTGCCAATGTTGGGTTACAATGTGTTTCTTGTGTAGTGTTTGAAATGAAATGAAATACTTTATTTATTTGACTGTACATAATTTAATACCTACTTACACAGGATAGACAGTTTGAAAAGTAGAATGAGTAAAAAATAACAAACAATACCGGGCGTAAAAAGACTACTCCCGAAAACTGAAACAGTGCATTCAGTTCAGACCATGATTCTAAAAATATTAAAGCTGAAAAAACACGAAAAAAAAAATACTTACTTTTGGTCCGCTTTTTCTTGTTTTCTTTATAAATATCGATAAAATATCGTTAAAGGAACACAAAAACCTATTTTCCGTCATTAAAAACACGTTAATAAATTAAAACGTCAAAAAAAGCAATGAAAACCACATGAGAAATATTGGCCCTACGGGTCGATCAGCTGACCGGGAGCGTTGAACTCGCGCGGCCGGAATAAATGCGCACATTGCTGGCTGACAAATACGATACGAAACGAAAAAAAAGGTTTTCTCCGGTATGAATTACCTCTCAAGTGAAAGCTATTTTATATAGCTATGATATAGGTAGCTTTACCGGTACCTTCAGTATTCGGGAGCTGTCTTTTTACACCCCGTATCATCATCATCATTATCAGCATATAGACATGCACTGCTGGATATAGAATGCCACGACGAATGGTCTTGAGCTGCCTCCATTCACCGACTTCCTGTGACCTTTCTGATGTCTTTAGTCCACTGAAAGGAGGGTCTTCCTCTACTGCGTCGTCCGGTTTGTAGTAGTGCTGTATAATAATAGTAGGTACCCACCACAAAACATAATTTACCGTAATTATAAGTGTTTGGTTGAATTTTGTGTGGACGAATTCAAATATTCAAAATTCAGATTATTCTAAAAATTCAATATCATTGAAATAACTTCAGCTTTTTAACCGACTTCCCAAAAAAGGAGGAGGTTCTCAATTCGGTTGTTTTTTTTTTTATGTTTGTTACCGCATATCTCCGGCGTTTATGAACCGATTTGGATTTTTTTTTATTTGAATAGATATACTTCCAGATTGGTCCCATTTTTTTCAGAATCCAGTTCTGATGATGGAATCCATGAGGAATTGAGGGAACTCCTCAAATATTGTAGCCATAAATATGGCGATTTTGATATTTTAAGCAACAAACCAAGTATTTGCATTCAAAAAGTATCATAATCCTTGCACCACTATGGTTCTTTCATCATTTTTTTTCATCCAAATATTTTGTCGATTACTATGGCGGAAGTCGGTTTTTTTAAATGAAAAGTTATACACTATTGATTATAATAATTAATTCAAGCGTGACTTTGTGCCGAACAGAAAGACAACTCTCTTCTTTCTTTCTGTCCGGCGTTCGGCGAAGGAACATGGCTGCGGATTTGTTGCAGTTATTGTGCCTTTGTTGTTCTAGCACGCAGTGAGTCAACTGTTTCCTGAGGATGCTTCGTTGAGAGGCGAAACACGTGTTGAATTCTTTTAGAGTTTTCGTTGGAGAAGAGCAGAATTGTTACTATATATATTATATTATTTGTTCGTCTATTTAATGTTGGACTATTAATTATCAAACGTATTGCTGTGGTGTGTCCGGTCTAAGAATATAACCCTCTGTCTGTCCCGTGGGTGTCGTAAAAGCCGACTAAGAGATTCCTCTATCAGCAGCAGCATCTACCTGGGGGCTTACTACAGGTTTTGATAGTTTACGAAACAATATGAAGTTTCGTTTCCATCCAATACATTTACTGACAGCGTCCTTAGTTTTCTTCTCGTTTTCGCTAGGGGCACTGCAAGTAAATGTATAGAAGGAAACGAAACATCATATAGTTTCATAAACTATCAAAACCTGTACTAAGCCTCCTGAGTAATCAACACAAGCACTATAAATAAATAAGTAAATGCTGGACATTTCACACAACATTATCTAGCCCCAAGCTAAGCAGAGCTTGTGTTATGGGTACTAGATAACTGATATATTTAATACAATACATTACATAGATAGATATTTTTTTATTATACATAGAAAATACCCAGAACTCCCTGAACAAATATCTGCAGATCGTACAAATATTTGTTCCGAGGCGGAAATCGAACCCGCAACCTCCTGCGTTGCAGGCGAACCTTCTCCCACCGCGCTACAGAGGTCGTCAGACTAACTATAGAATACGACTAACTAACTATATACGAACACCAACCTACCCCAAGCATGATGGTGATGTGATCACTGTCATCATTCCTGAAGCTGCTTCCTATTTAAAATCCTACGTGATTTACTTCATCATCATCAGCCTGCAGAAGTCCACTGCTGGACATACGCCTCCCTTTTAGAATGCGACAATGCACGTAGTCTTGAGACGCCTCCATCCACCAGCTTCCTGTGACGTTTTAATGTCTTTAGTCTATTGAGTGGAGGACGTGTTTTGCTTACTAACACCAAATTCGTTTTTTTTTCTTGCCTTGGTTTTTCCGGCCACTTGGGGACGGGCAGCAGCTGCACCTGAGTTTTTTATACTAAACTGCGATCATCAAGCCGCTTGCCAAGATTATGGCAAATCCGCCCATTATACTTATTCAATATGGGAGTCCACGTCCAGCAGTGGACTTAAACACAGGCTGGTGATGATAATAATGATTAATGAGATTTATTTACTTACTAAAATTACAGGTAACATCATTTTCAAATGTTCACTAAACAGGAGAGTGTCACAAACAATGGTCACTACACACTGTCAATATAGTGACATTTCCGTTCGATGGCGAACAATATTAATCGGGCTCTTGTGATGTGTCTGTCACTGTACATATTACAAATTTAATTCTTGGACACGATACCAGGATTATGCAGTTTACAGTAACTAATATGCAGAAACTCCAAAACTTGCACAATGCACACTAGATGAGTGACAAAGGGGTCACATTAAACGGACATCTACAGCTGATGAATACGATGATATTACTCTAAGAAAGTAATGAAGTGCCGTGGTGTGTTCGGCCTCAGAATAGACCCTCCATCACTTTCCAGGATGACATAAATGACTAAGGAATTACACCAGGGGATGGGCAGCAGCATCCACCTGAGTATTCAGAATGAATACAGCGATCACCAATCCGCCTGCCAAGCGTGGTGATTATGGCAATTTCCCCCTGTTTTTTTTATGTGGGAGGCTTCGTCCAGCTTTCCAAAGCCTTTATACGTCCACGTGTAAAGGCTGTTGTTACCCTGAAAAAAATATTTTTGTGATGTTTTTGGCTTTATGTTCTGGGCCTAATTCGTAGAAAGTATATATTTACTTCTAGAATACAATAATACTAATAATACTGTAAGAATTGGCGCTATCACTGTCACACAAATACTAAAACACATAAGGCAGAGAGTGAAAGGGACATTGCCTATTAAAACGTGATATTTAACATTTATTTATCACAGCTTTTGGCCACACCGCAGCGTTTAGTCTCTTCCGTACATCCAAGTAAAAACTATCATAACCATATCAATCATAATATATCATATCATATCATATATAAATTTTCATATTATGTGATAATTTATATATCATATCATTTATCATAATATAAATTATGACATGTGTTATGTTAATGGGTAAAAGTGATGAGACTTGTTGTAGTGAATTTTTTTAATATACCAAAACGTATGTTCTCTGTACGTTCACCACTTTCGAAGCTACACCAAAGCTTTTGATGCATGAACCATCTAATTAACGAGGAGGTCATTAGGCGCTATTGGTATGACGTGTAGCGACGTATGACAGCTATTCAAGCCATTCTCAGAATAGTAATCAAAAATAGAGCCCCGATCAGTGAATTAATTCGTAAATTGGCTCCAATAGAACGCGTCAATGACAGAATTTAACCTAGGACGTACAAAATCGACAGACAAGCAGGAAACGAACAATATAATAGGAAAGGATATTTATATGGAAACCTGTATTTCCTTAAGAATTAGCAAGATAGAATAGGGAGATCATATATTTCGAAGACCCTTGGGGAATACAAAATTCTCGAGTGCTAACTATAAATAATAATATAACTATAAATGAAAGCCTAAAATACTACTGAGTGCAACGTGGTGTGTCTGGCCTAAGAATAGAGCCCTCCTTCTCCTCCCGTGGATGTAGTAAAAGCCTTACTAAAGGATTACATAAGGGGATGGGCAGCAGCATCCAAATGAGTACTCAACACCAAACTGCGATCACCAATCCGCCTGTTAATTGTGGTGATGATGGTAAATCCCCCCCATGCTATTCAATTGGGGAAGCCTCGTCTAGCAGAAGACGTACACAGGTTGGTGATGATGACGAAGATTATGAACTATTAATAATAAATAAATCGGAGGATAGTTCCCAAAAATCCTCACCCTAGAGGGATATCTCTCTACGCACAAACCCAGCTTCAAAAGCCCATTCTTAGTATTTTTGGGACTGTTCAAAAAAGTCTACAGCTAGGTAGTATCACTCTTAACTGCCGATGATCAAGTGTTACGGTTGGCTGAGTATTAAATTCACTGTTGTTAATGATAGTGTTTATTTTGTTTTCGGGGGTTTTTGTAACTGTTTGTGCGGTGGCGTGTGACTAAATGTGAACTGTACTGTCATTTATAAATTAGAGGATGTTTAAGTGCGTTATCAAACTAGCGTCTTTGTGAACAAGCTTACAGCAAGCTGCGCAGGTATACGCAGTGACCTCGCCGTGATACCTGAGGGCCTATTACGAGTATTGCATTGCAACAATCACTTTGCGATTCGTGAGTATTCAACGTGACTTACGTAGTAACTGTGTATGACTCTGCGCTGTTCCTATCGACTGCGCGGCATAAAATGATGAATAGTTTACTATGTAAGTCACGTTGAATACTCACGATTCGCATAGTAATTTTTGCAATGCAAAACTCGTAATAGGCCTTCAGGGCCTTGTCTAGTAAACGTAACGAGCAACTACGCGGATTTTTGTGTGTAAATTGGGATCTCATAATGTCCGCTACATATATTATGTACACATTTGCGCTATATGTATGTATATGTATGTGTATATATGTGCGCTTTTCGGTGTTTCGATACAAAATTCCGAATAGTGTTATATTTATAGACAAGCCCTCGGAAGATTGGCAGCATCATCCACCTGAGTACTTAAATCAATACTGCAATCACCAATTAGCCTACTAAGAGTGGATTATGACATATCCCGGCATCTTATGGAGGAGGTCTCGTTCAGCAGTGCATGTATAGGTACCCATACCGGCTGATACAAAACGTACAATAGAAACAAGAAACTAGGGTAGAGTTGTTTTTATTAAAAACATAACATAACATAATAAGTACCCAACAGCCACATACTAAGCTCTGATCCCACACTAGGATTCCCCGTGTCATGGGTATTAGGAACTAAAAGTACCATGGTACCATAACACCCAAACCTGGAACAAATATTTGTAGATCATGCAAACATTTGTCTCAGTGGGAATTGAACCCGCACCCTCTTGCATCTCAGCCGGCTTATCGCCCACCGCTCCACAGAAATTTAAAAATGCTCCATTTCATGCAACTATGAATTGAATATGCTCTTTCACATTATAATTTCACCCCATCATCTATTCAATGTTTTGAAGTTCCTTAATAACACGTCATTATGTCCTCAAAATCAACCCTAACGTCTTTAATCACGGCCCATTCATGGAAACTGCCTTCCTCTCAAAATAAAAGGCGATCCTTCAATCAGAAGCCCTGCCTTCTAATCTTCGTGAATGGCTCTGATTGCAAACCACTCAAGCAAAACCGCAAATTATGCTACTTTGATTTGTGCATTGAAAATTGCATGTATTTCTCTGGGGATAAAACTTGGCTAGACTCCCGTTTGCCTTTGAATGTAAAGATTGGTTCTTTTCGATTAGTTTACATTCGTCTTCAAAGGTAACTCATACTTTCTGTCGTTTGGAAACTTGCTTGTGGAAGATAGTCTATGTTATTTTCTTTATGCTTATGCTGTTCAGGGGTGCGATTTTGGTCACCGATTGACTAAATATCATCAAAAAAGCAGCAAATTTATAAATGTATATATATAGGTATTATGATTAAATATTCAGGTAAAAAGAAAAAGTTAACAAACTTAACAAGTAAGACATTAACTAAATTATAACAAAAAAATATTAGAAATAATAAAATCACCGTTTTTCAAGAAATATACTGGACGAGGCACTTGTATTGATATCATAGTCTTAAGAAGTTTATTCATCAATGAGTATTAATACATATATAAATTTGGAAATTTACTGGCGTTAAGTCACTTGGTGACATTAAAAAAACGAACCCCTGTCCCTTGCCGTGACATTGTGATTACAGTTTAAAACAATTATTTAGTCACAAAATATATTTTTCAAAACAAGCTTTTATAAAGTTACTGATCGCTACCGTGAGCTGATTAAAATTAACCCAAACATTACTAAGCTAAGCTAAGCTAAGCTAAGCATTTCCTCTGTCCACCTTCCGTCTCCATAATCAGATCAGCTCACTGTCACCATTATATTGTATTGTCATTGGAACTGGACAGTTATGCAAAATTTGAGCTTAATGGGTTGGGTGGAACTGGTTCAAAATTCAGTTTCATGATTTGTCCCAAAAAACAAACAGTTAAATAAAAGCTTTTATTAAAAACTGTCAGAATAACAAAAGTAGGATTCAATGATTAGCATATTAAACTTGAGGTTATGTACCTAGGTACTCAGTAAACAACTGTTAGGGAATAAAGGATCTCCAGCGACCACAAACCAGGACAATGCAGTAGAGGAAGGAAAAGACATTGTAAAGGTCTCAGGAAGTCTCTGGATGAAGACTGCTCAAAACTGTTCGTCGTGGCATTCTATTTGAGAATCCTTTGTACAGCAGTGGACTTCCATAGGCTGATGATGATGATGATGCTGTAAGATTTGATTGACTACAAATAATAAATTCCAGAAAGATAAAAAATAAGCTTTATAATATTCTTTCATAACTTGATAAAGTTTATATACTGCGCCCGTAGTTTCACCCACGTGAACAATGGTAGAAAATGATGATGATGATGATGAAAAGTAGCCTATGTACTAGTCCAGGATATAAGGTATCTCCATTCCAAATTTCATTCAAATCCGTTCAGCCGTTTGAGCGTGAAGAAGTAACAAACATACTCGCAAACTTTCGCATTTATAATAACAAGTGGATTTCAAAATTTGCAGACTTCGCTAGACTTGCGTGTGAGGTTGAATTATGAGTTTCAGAAAAATAACATCTGAATTATAAACAAAACTCAAAACCAAGTTCAATTAAATTACAAAAATACCGACACAAAATGCAAAAAAATAACAAGCATTTCGCCACTTTGCGACATAACAAAAGAAATCGCATGTCGGTGTCGCGCCGCTAAAATCAAATTACCCACACCTATTTTTTACCCTTGTAGGGTAAATACAGTTAGCCTTCGTCGTGGTCGCCAATATAACACTAATTTTTCCCTGTTAAACCAGTTGTACAGTGAAAGCGAAGCGATAGATGGAAAATTGCTCTAGAGCAAAATCTAATCACACAATAAGTGTGTTCTCAGAGGGTATTACTAACACCTCCCTTATGTATAAGCCTAAACCTATAACTCTAAGTATATTATTATATTGATGACCTCCGTGGTGTGGTGGGCGAGTAGCCGGCTGAGACGCAAGAGGTGCGGGTTCGATTCCCGCTGCGGTACAAATGTTTGCATGATCTGCAAGTATTTGTTCCGAGTCTGGGTGTTGTGGTACCATGGTACTCCTAGTTCCTGATACCCACGACACAGATAATCCTAGTGTGGGATCAGGACTATGTATGTGACAGTTGTGGGGGTTATGTTATGTTATTTATATAATTATTATAATTATATATATAGCTGAACCCTATAATTTGGGCCTCTTCAAGGCAAAAGTGCCTTGAAAAGACCCAAATTCAACCGGACTAACAACCGGACTACTGTTACAAGAGGAAATTATAAGGTTCAGGAAAGATAGACGACGGTAGTGTTCCACTCCTTAGTGAATAGGTACCTTCTAGACCTCCGTGCTCCATCATCAGCCGCATCGTCACTAACTGGTGATCGAGGGAAAATAAAAGTAAATAGATGTAAAAAAGAAGCTTTGTAGATTATTATAGAAAAGCTTCTAGTGTAGTAACACTTTACGATCCCAGACTGGACGAAACAGGAAATTAACTTTCACCCTCTCGCGTGACAAGTTTATTAAGAATACCTTCTTGTTTATTCTTATATAAGCGACGTCCTACGGTTTCGCTCGCTTTCTACCGGGTTAAAATGTATCATAATCCGGGTCATAATCTATTTCTGTACCAAATTTCGTCAAAATCGTAATTGATCTATTACGGTTTTGACGAATAGATTATGAACCGGAACCAAACACATACAAAAATATCCTTAACGTCTAAACTTTCACATATATAATATTACTAGTTTCAGTCCGCGCAATATTATAGAAAATTATTATAAATAGTAGCTTACGTCTGAATTCGTGATCTATCTGTGTACCCCCACACAGACCAAAGACACACAGTGTGTGTGTGTGTGTGTGTGTGTGTGTGTGTGTGTGCGTGGCGAGGACGACCTCTGTGGCGGGGCGGGCGAGTATCCGGCTGAGATGCCAGAGGTTGCGGGTTCGATTCTCGCTGCGGGATAAATGAATGTTAGTATGCTCTGCAAATATTTGTTCCGGGTCTAGGTGTTATGGTACTCACGACACAGGAAATCTTAGTGTGGAATCAAGACTACGTATAACTGTTGTAACTGTTGGATGTATGTTATGTGTACCAAACATCGAAATCAGTTCAGTCATGGCGTACTAAAGTAACAAACAAACATTCAAAACATCGCATTTATAACATTAGTATGATTTTCCGCCTTTGTTTAACGAGTTATAGGTATAGTATCGTTTGCTTGGTTTCCTCATTAATTACAATTAACTATGGAAAAAATCTTGTTATAAGTTACACGAGCTAACTATGAAACTATTGTTCTTAAAAAAATACCCAAATTGCGTTATAATGTTTCAGCCCATGATCTAGTGTGATCCTTTAGTCGGAATCAGTACATCCAAGAAGGAGATGGAAGTTTCTTTTCTCAGGCTAAACACACCACGGCTCACCAATCACAACCTCTGAATGTAAATGTAATTTTGTCCTCAAAAGTGTGCAAAGCTCTTCAATGCTGTTATTTTTCAACTCTTTGCAAAGTCATACGTTTTCCCTTTACGACTGCATTACGACCAATTTTGTCCTTTACAAAATTCGACCATTGTTGGCTGTTTACCGTCATAAAACGCATCCATTCGCAGTCAACATTGTAAAAGGTTTTAGCGATTTGTACCTACTTGTGAATGCACCGTTGGGTATTACATGCACAAGTAAAAATCACTAAGAACTTTAACTAAATAGAGTTTTTTAAAAAAGGATACAATGAAAAGGTGTTGCAATGCTCAAAATTAAGATTGTACTAGCCAATTGACCAGCATTTCATTATAAATTAAAAAATAAATGCTGGACATTTCACACAACATTATCTAGCCCCAAGCTAAGCAGAGCTTGTGATGGGTATAACTGATATACTTAATATTATAACATACATAGATATTTTTTATTATGCATAGAAAATACTCAGAACACCCTGAACAAATATTGCAGATTGTACAAATATTTGTTCCGAGGGGGGAATCGAACCCGCAACCTCCTGCGTCGCAGGCGTACCTTCGCCCGCCGCGCCACAGAGGTCGTTACATACAAACAGAGTATGCTAACATCGCGAGTTATGGTCGTAGGTTTTGTGATTGATTCGGCTCTGACTACATAATAATATATGGTCGTGAGTATTCAACGTGACTTACATAGTAACTATTCACCATTCTGTGCCGCGCAGTCGATAGAAACAGCACAGTTTTTATTAATAGTTACTAAGTAAGTCACGTTGAATATTCACGACTCGCAAAGTGATTATTGCAATGCAAAACTCGTAATAGACTCTCAGGTGCAACCTTAATCACGGCACCCGTGGCAAGTGGCAAATGTTTTTATATGGTACTCCTTTTTTTTATATGGTATTTTGGTTCTAGCCAAATCTGTTAAAAAATTGTTCCAATTCAATCATTATTTCGGCGATATTCAGGAAATTTTTATATAAGCGTTCTCTGTCGCACGTCTCAGCTAGAGACATAAGTAATCCATGATATACAAAGATGGCTGTCTCCCAATGTTCATTACCCACCATTAAGCAAGATTTAGCCAAACGCAAAACCACATTCTATTAAAAAAGTAAGCAACAGCCTGTAATTTTTGGAAGGCTGAGTTTAAACCCTAGGATAAATTTTATTTTGAAGTCTCACTACTGTAATTTCAATATTCTATGCCGCCACTTGGTGGGTTTAGCGCGAATTGGCCCGCTTCCGCGTCATAAATCAGTTTTACGTCTTCTGAGGTGCTACGTGGAACCGCTGGCCAATACTCTCTGTTCGCACTATCTTTATGTCTTTAGTTTCGGTTCTTTAAGGCAGTTGTCCCACCGCCGCCGGCGACGAGCGATAAACGAGTAGAATTTGTACGTAGAACGAGTAGCCCAGCGATGAACTATAAAATATAATCTCTCTCTTTTATTTAAACGGGAGCGATTATCTTTTGTTCGTTTCTTGGGCGAGAAAATCGCCGATAGCTCATCGCTTACTCGCCGGCGGTGGGACCAGTGCCTTAAGTTCTGACTTTGTGTCTGTGAGACTACCTTCAAACTGACTTTGCAGAATTGGTTATTGCAAAATTCTGACAAGTTCACATCGATCGCTCCGACTAATACACAAACTAGATTAGCCTAGGGCTTGATTTTCTAATGCGAACTATAATCTACCTTGGTAGTTGGGGTAGGTTCAGCCTAGACCAAATTAATTTCGTTCCGATTTAATCAGACCGAAGTAGGACGTTTTGAAGTTAACAAACGAGGGCATAACTGAACATAATGGGCCACTTTGTTTATTTTATTGCTTTATTTACAGACAAAATAACACAAATAATACAAGTTTATACAAAATTAAAAACTACAAATTGAGCAGTTGTGTTATCTAAAGACTGTTGCAAATGATCTAAAGACAGCTAAACCGATCCATATAACTACCAGACAAAACTGTCTCTCAGACGCTGGCTATATACATTGCCACGCTGAATGACAATACGAATGCCATGACCTAAGCTGACTCTTATCTGGCATACCAGATAAGAGTCAGCTTAGGTCATGGCACGGGTCGCTTCGACAGATGCCCTGAAAGAATGAATGAATGAATGATTACCTACTAACTAGTGGTTCGCCCCGAACTGAGACCTCGCGATAACACCTTTATCAGTCCGACTACTTAACCAAGTAATTGCCATTTTTCTATTATTATTTTTGAAAATTTTCACCTCGAGGTCTACCAGTACAGTACAGGATATATCAGTAACAAGTCTAATTTCCTACACATCATCGAAATAACCTTTGAATAGGGCTAAGCAATGGGGCGTAATACTACATACCTGTTAGTACCTATATCAAGTACCTGACGAATTAATTGATAACTTCCTATTGACGAAAACCATAGAAATCCAGCGTCATTCAAATTCCTAGAAACGGGAGGTCAACAATGGATGCTATTTTGGTTTCTGTTTTACAAGTTGAACAAGTTTCTAAATTTTTCAGTTTCAGACTTTTCCCTGTAGTTGTGACACAAAAGCCACAAGCATACCAAATTTCAGCATTGTGGGATTGCTGAAAGTACCCTAGAATTTTTGATTTTTACGTTTTTTATTTTCCCTAATATCTCAAAAACTGCTATGGCTAAATACTTATTAAAAACAGTTTTGAAATGTCCAACTAAAGCGCTTTCATTAGACACCCCACTTGATCTGACTGTCTCACTTTTATTTTTTTTACCCCCTCTTGGACCCCAAATTCCCAGCAACCCCCTGACCGATATAGCTCATAACCTTACCTACAAATTGTACCAATACTATCTACCTCCATACCAAATTTCATGAAGATCGGATTAACGGTTTGGAAGTTTTCATCGGACAAACATACATACATACAAACACCGATTCTTACAACTTGACTCAGAGAACTCGCTTCGCTCGTTCAATTATTATTTGGGAAGACCTCGGCGTACTTATACTTACCAAATCTAAGACGTTCCGGAGAAAAGCCAGGTCGAAAGTACCCTAAATATAGGTTACCCTAAACCGAAGCGCATGTATAAAGAGTGTGAGAGTGAATTGAGCTTAAAGTATGTCAGGATCGTAGCAAGTGAAAATCCGTAATCTCTGCCTGCCCCACCGGGAAACAGGCGTGATTTTATGTGTGTATTAGATCGTTTACTTATTCAATTAACTTACGCAGTTTAACTATTGATTGGCTCCTGGATCGAATCAAAATTGTTATTCATGTTATTTTCGATCGTCAGCTCAACTGTTTTTTTTCTGTAGATGAACTGTAGCTGATGAGAGGTACTCTCGTTCCAACCAAAAGTCAAATATTAATCCTGAACGTACATTTTTCCAAACATTCCCGCCATCCGGTGAGTGAGACAAACATCAGCAATCTGTTCTTATTACAGAAGCGCCGATATTAATTCCGGTGTTACGGCGATGCTTTATTGCAAAAAATATAAAAACAGCCGAGTACTGACATTTATTTTCATTTATGTGAAACTAGCTTTACATTTTGGTTGAAACATTTTGCCAAAATGAAAAGTATTTTATTCATTTAAATCACAAGAATCATTTTGAATCGTCCTAAGAACTAGGTAGGTAAAAAATGTATTTACTCCTGTTCTAAAAGAATCAGACAAAACAGAAATATCGATATTCGATTTTAAATAGGTAAAAAAAAAATTGCTGTAATAACCCTCTGATTTCCCATCCCGCGGCTTATCTCCTGTGTCCAATTCATTATCATTAGGCTATGGAAGTCCGCTACTGGACATAGGTCTCCCCTATAGAATGTCAAAGTTTTGGCCTGCCGTCATCCACCAACTTTTTGGTATCTTTGAAATGTCTTTGATCCATCCAGAGGAGAACCTTTACTCCCAACGACTGTGTTCTGCGAGCTAAATGGCCCGCTCAATGCCATTTCAACTTGCTAGTTCTGAGAACTATGCCAGTGATCTTGGCAAAAACTCTTATGAACCCAATTTAGTAGTTTTTTTTATAAATTAATAACTCCAGAATAAATCTCGGAACCCGAAAAATAGCAGCTATTAACTATTGAGCCAAGCCGTGTTTGTTGGTTGATTCTTTTAGGCTTGGTCGCTTTGGGACAGGACTAATTTTAGTTTATAAGATGATTCAAAATGATCCTTCTGATTTCATTCTTTTGATTAGATTTGATTTATTTAGACTGGCAAACCAATGCAACCCGAATAGTATTATCAAGATCTGGCATAATTGGTTGTATTTGATGTGATATTGATTTAAATTAGCATAAATACTTTCCTTTTGTTTTATTTGTGTTCAATCATCACTATAAGCAAACTCATCGACATCGTTACCTTTTATTAGTACGAACATAACAAGCACTAACATGCTCTCTCCGTGAGGTTTTAATTAAAAACCTTATGTTAAACTTTGAAAGTTCTTTGTTAACTAGACATACACGATCGAAACAACAGAATATAATCAGGCCAAAGTTATTAACAAGGTCAAGTTATTGCTTGGAAAATTAATAAGTTTACAACTTAATTAAGGAGAAGGCTGCGTGGAACGTTTTAGAATGTTTGGCCGACTATTAGAAAATTATAATTTGAAATTCATGTTATTTTCTGACGTGAAAGCTCTGTTTTTCGTCAGACGACATAGCCAGATGGCCCCAACCGTGATAAAAAGTGACTTCGATCAATTCCTAAGTGCATAAATTAAATGAATATAAATCATTCGATACTTGACCCAGTAACGGTTTTTCCAGCAGCACATTAAATGTTTCCTACCTAATTATAAACCAAATCTAATTTGATGTTTTTTTTTAAATCACTGAGAAGCCACACGCAAAACCACTGCCATCAAAGTTTAACGACTCCAAATCGATTCGGTAGCTGAAATGCAAGCCAGCCAGCAAAAAGGGCAAGGGGGCAAACGAGTAAATAGTGCCCGCGCGCTGCGGGTAATTTACCAATTTACCCCAACTCTGTTGAGGTGAGGGATGCTATCACTGACTGTTTGAATCTCTCACATTTAGAGTTTACAGCTAACAGTTTTTGTTTTCACGTCGCTGATAAAAAACCAGTACCTACACACAATGATTCAGGCGTTGTAAGTACTGGTTTATACTAAGAGCTTATATAGGAAAGCACTGGGGGGCTCTTACAGTAAATGGTACTCCTGCAAAGGTGGAGTGATAATCTGTATCAAGCAGCTGACAAACATTGTACTAAATAACTTTTCATTTAAAAACTGACTTCCGCCATTGTATTCGACTAAAGATTTGGATGAAAAAAATGATGAAAGAACCATAGTGGTGAAAGGATTATGATACTTTCTGAATGCAAATACTTGGTTTGTTGCTGAAAATATCAAAATCGCCATATGTTTGCCTACAATATTTTAGGAGTTCCCTCAATTCCACATGGATTCCATCATCAGAACTGGATTCTAAAAAAAATGGGACCAATCTGGAAGTATATCTATTCAAATAAAAAAAGAATTTTCCAAATCGGTTCATAAATGCCGGAGATATGAGGTAACAAACATAAAAAAAAATTGGTTGTCTGTAAAGTCGGTTTACTGACGATAGTTGAACGTGACAACGTCATCGATTGTGCTTCTTTGTCGCTCGTTCCGCGCTCTCGCTTGCACTTCAAGCCTTACATGGAACGCCTCAGAGCGAGGCAACGCCGCATGAGTCATGTTTTTTCGTGCGTGCAGCCGGCTTTATCGAATTATAAGACGTTGCCACGTCAAAAAGCCTTTAGTCGTCCACTGTTGAAAGAGGCCTCCCCCATAGAAAGCATTGCGGGCGGATTTGCCATAATCACCACGCTTGGCAGGTGGATTGGTGATCGCAGTTTGGTGTTGAGTATTCGTTGGATGCTGCTGGCCATTCCCTGGTGTAATCCCTTAGTCGAAGACATCCACGAGAGGAGACGGAGGGTCTATTCTTAGGCCAAACACACCACAGCTTACCAGCACCATGGGTAAGTTTCTTGTTAGTCAAGATTTTAGCATCCCTTTTTCCAGCATTGTGAAATAGCTCATTCCTGGGTTTCTCGAGGCTGTTTTTTCTGAGGTTCATCCGCTATGTAACGAAAAGGGCAGCCTCAAAAAAAAAACGGGTATGGATTTTATCGACATTACCCCCAGGTTACCAGTTGTCTATAAGACCACTTTACATCAGGTGGGAAGTAAACTAGTTTGTTAATTTCTTAAAAAATGCATGTACCTAATGAAGTCTAGAGAGCGAAGAGAAGTTGCTAGACTTCTCATTGCTTAACTAATCCTCACGTGACTTACGATGACAATTTTTAAAATCATTACTCGAAGTTAACTCTGCATAATATTTATCACAAAACATTGGGCAAAACCTACCAAGTTCATCGTTGCTGTGGTAGTTTGCAACGGTTTGAAGGATAGTCAAACAGAATAATATCGTCGACGCCTGACCGACTCCAATTACCGAGCCAGCCGCGGATAATTTACCGATTCGATCATAAACTTGTAAATGCTGAATTAACACAATTTTTCAGCTCACAAATCTTAGTCAAAGTCAAAAATATTTTATTGAAACCACAAGGATATTATGAATCGTGTTAAAAACTAAATTTTCCTGTTCCAACGCAACCAAACCTATAGAAGAATCAAGGCAACAAACATTGCTTGACTTGATTTGATGATCCTTCTTAATAGCCGCTTGTACACTGCTCAAAAAGAGATATTCATAGACAACAGATCTATGGATCTACCAGTTTTTATGACGAAGATAAGATTGTTATTTGGATCAAACTTTCATACTGATGATTTCAGGTAATATAATGTTCGGGATAGGAGATAAGAGGCTCTTGAACATTGAGTGAACATTTGTGGTTGGAAACTTTCTACTATTAAAGATTACACAAGCCCTTGCCATTTACTGAAATCCTAATAAAATAAGGCATTTTTTTTTGTTATTAATAGTAGTTTTTTGTTAGTATAGCTTTTTGTGATAGAGTTGGTACGGGGAAGTACTCCCACCAATACCTATTTCTAACGCCAAGCACTCACATTTAATGGGTATGAGCATATGAATAGCTAATAATACAGGGTGCTGGTGATCTTTATGTCCCAGGGTGACGGGCGCAGTTCAGTGTCACGTTGGGCGCGTCCTAGGTGGGTATGACCTAAGAGATATTGCAATTGTTATGGGCTGGGCTTACCACTTAATCAGGTTGTACCAGGTACCACTTTATCAGGTGGGACCCAAGCCAGTTACGTCAATTTCTCAAATAAAAAAACACTCCGATTTGAACTCGTTAGGAACTAGCTCCTAAAATCTTTCTACCACTGATACGTTCTCTGTACTCAGGTACATTAGCAAATTCCTGTGCATTCACCTCACATTAAAATAAACCAATTAGTACGGGACATGAAAACTTAATCAGTCTCCATTGTCTGAAACCCGGCTTACGTTCCATAATCTCGGTGGCGGATGGTGGATGGTAGGTATTGTGTAGGGAGCAAAAATAAACAAAACGTTATTCAATATACCCTCGTGCTGTAAGCAATCACTTGATGGGGAGATGGTGTACGCTGAGGCTATGAAGTAAGGAAAATGGGAAACTGGGAATAAGGAAAATATGTAGTTGCAAAAAATATTTAGTTTAGATTACAGTCATTTATCTATTTATTAATGAGTTCCAGTTTCTCTTCTTCATTAGATGTTAGATGTCCACTGTTGGACAAGGCCTCCCCCATAAAATGCAATGGGGGGATTTGCCATAATCACTACACGCTTAGCAGGCGGATTGATGATCGCAGTATTGGTGTTGAGTACTCAGGTGGATGCTGCTGCCCATCCCCTAGTGTAATCCCTTTGTCGATTTTTTAAGACATCCAAGGAAGAAGAGGTGGTGTTTATTTTTAAGCCGGACACACCACGACCACCACGCCACGCCGAGTTCCCGTTTATTAGAAGGAAATCCGTAGAAGATCTAAAGTCTCCGATATAGCAAATAAATAAATAAATAAATAGCTCTCAAAATAAGCAAGATGATGTGGCAATGGGCAGGCCAGATCGCTCTCAGTACCTACCGGCAACCGCTGGGGAATAAAAGTTCTCAAGTGGCGACCACGAACTAAATGATGTAGTGTAGAACGGGCCCATACTCGATGGAACTACCAATTCGTAGGAAGTTGCCTCAAGATCGTTCATCGAGACTATTATAATAGCCCCCCAAAACACAGGGTACAGGGGTGTCCTTGCTTTGACGACCTCTGTGGCGCGGCGGGCGAAGGTTCGCCTGCGACGCAGGAGGTTACGGGTTCGATTCCCGCCTCGGAACAAATATTTGTACAATCTGCAGATATTTGTTCAGGATGTTCTGGATATTTTTCTATGTATTATAAAAAATATTGATCTATGTAATATATTGTATTAAGTATATCAGTTATCTAGTACCCATAACACAAGCTCTGCTTAGCTTGGGGCTAGATAATGTTGTGTGAAATGTCCAGTATTTATTTATTTATTTTATTTATTTATTTATATATACCTATACCTATCTTTTATTTGGGTTTGATTGATTGGCATGAGTATATTTCTTACAAATAAATGAAAAAAAAAAAAGATCCGGTAAAAATCGCTACCGCTTCCAGCTCTCGCCTCTTATTCGATAGCCCCACTCCCTTGTTCCTTGACGTGACAGCCTCACGGCATATCCGAAATCTTGAGACATTCTTTCAAACACGCCAACAATGCAACGAGGGTTCTGACGTCACTGCCGACTTGTCTCGCTGCTCAGCCCCTAACAAATAGAGCGTAATGGAAATGGGGTCCGAGCGAACCCCTAAGATGGTAGGGATTCCTTAAGTAGTAACAAGGGTCTTTAGAACTCTGCTGTGGATTGTGATGAGGGTATATTTTTATAGGAGTGAAAACGATCTGTCTAAATAGCCATCAAAGTATCACGTTTCTGTAAAACATTATCAGTTAGCTAAAAACAACACGGGCATCATCTATATACGTAAGTGTATCTTATTATAAAATTTTCTTACTAGATGTTTTTTTTTAATTAAGTTTATATATTTTATTTACAGAATGAATAATAAAATTTCTTCAAGTAGGTATAAACAACAGTACCTCGGTGAACGAGCTTTGCTCGGAAAACTCTGAAAAACGCGTTTTCCCAGAGATAAACCAGCTAGAACGTTTTATTGCCCCCTTTTTGGGGGTAAAAACCAAAAGATCTTGCTAGTTCACTTATAGCTATACCTCTCTTATAGCAAGTTTCATCGAAATCGTCAGAGCCGTTTTCGAGATCTCAAAATATGTATTATTATATTATATATACAAACAAATATTGCTCGTTTAATAGCATAGGATTTAAAAAATACAAATGAAACAGTCGATCTATCTAAAGACAGTTGCAAACGATGTAAAAATAGCTTAACTGATCCTATCACTACCAGACGGAAACGTTGGCTGCTTTGCGCTTGGTAGGCGGGTTGGTGATTGCCAATGTTGAGTACTCATGGTGGATACTGCCGCCTTTTCTTTGTGGGTGAAATTACCCACACATAAGTCTTAAAGTCTCTGGGTGGTGGGCACAGTGCACCAAGGCCAGGTCCTAGGTGGAAGTGACCTGAGGTATTACCAGCCCATTTTAAGCCCATTTTTCGGTAGTTCCCAAATGTTCTATTGAACATGACGTCATCGGACAGAATAAGATATTTTTTTGTTATTTTGTACTATAGAACATTGTAATACTTTTGTTTCTCAAATTGTTATAGAACAATTTGAGAAATAAAAGTATTATAAGACATTATTGACAAGGTTAATAAGACCTCCAATATATTATACAGTCAGGATAGTTCACTTCTATCACCAGTGTTGTTCTTTCTGGTTCGTATATTGGAGATGGTTGTCGTTTACATTTTTTGTGAACTGGTGGTACTAGAATGCTCTGAGACTGAGAACCCTCTATATAATCTGGAGTGTCCTCCCGCCCGCGCAGCTTCTTGCTACGAATATCCATTCTTTCGATTTTTAGGTTTCTTTTGTAGGATTATTTTACACAGGCAGATGTTTGATCAGTGGTATGACAGAATAATTGTCATTATCAGTGTCATTTATCTTTTCATGGAAGATTTTGGGAAAGTCTGATTCTTATTTTGTACTATGGCATGCAACTCGAGTGAAAAGCTAGCATATGTATAGAAAAAATTGGGAAGGAAATGTGTAATTTTGATCGATGACGTCATGTTCTATAGAACAAATGGGAACTACCTCATTTATCTATTTATTCAAGAAAATATAACGTAGCTTTAGTAAGGTTCTATTGAAGCCTTGAAGATGATACCTTAACTCTATCTCTTTTAAGATGAAAATAATATCGTCTTTTGTTCACTACTTTGATGCATCTTTCTTTGCGCTTCTCTAAGCCTACTCAATTGGAAACTATTGCACTTACATTCAATGGCTTATGCACGCATCTCGCGTACAATCAATAACACAACCTCGCACTATCCATCAAGCTAGTCTCCTTGCAATAAAGTGTATTTTCACTTGGCATTTTTCGCAAGGCTGTACCAGGAAGAGTGCATGGAAATGCATACAAATGCCGTGTTTACTGTCTGGCGCCTGATGGATCTGTATTTTTGTGAATTCCGGCTCAAAATGTAGAAAACTTGGTAATTTTCTATTTCATGAAAAGTTCTCTTAAAGTCTCGTGGTGTGTCTGGCCTAAGAATAGACCCCTCCTTCTCCACCCGTAGATTAGTAAAAGCCTTACTAAGGGATCACAGCAGAGGACTGGACAGCAGCATCCACCTGAATGCGATCACTAATCCGCCTGCTACGAGTGGTGATTATGGCAAATCCCCCATTGCATTCTATGGGGGAGGCTTCGTCCAACGAAGAGTGGACATCTAACGGCTGTTGAAGAGACTCTTGAAGAGGGAAATGCTGTGTTATAGCCTGTATAGTGTATATGTTAGATGGATGTCTGTATGTTGTCAAGTATATGCTGCAACACGGAAGGGTAGTAGCCATTCGCAGCGTTCCCCTCTGTCAAACTACAAGCCAAAGTAGGCATATGCGTTCAATAAAACTAGTTGTGGTTAGTTCTTATTCTGAGGAGGTGTGCAAGATTTGTTAGTGTGAGTGTCGTCATTACAGTGTTGTATTTGGATGTGTATATGCGGAATTGCGCTTGTGTGCACATTTCCCCCGCTAAAAAAGAACTATTTGAATATATCGCTAAGGCTACTCCCTTCTGGCCCGCGGCAGGAAGTCCATGTTGCTCGAAGGCTGTATCTTGTACAAAATCACTAAGAAACATCAGTAGCTAGGTAGGTCAGTACTAATTACTAGTACCTCCTATAGGCATAATATATATAACATATTTATATGACGACCTCTGTGGCGCGACGGGCGAGTAGCCGGCATAGATGCAAGAGGTTGCGAGTTCGATCCCCGCTGCAGGACAAATGTTTGTATGATCTGCAAATATTTGTTCCGGGTCTGGGTGTTATGGTACTATGGTAGTCGTCTGATACACACGATACAGGGAATCCTAGTGTGGGATTATGACTGTTATAATGTTCTGCTATATATGTAATAATAACAACAATAATTAACTCATTAAAATAATGATTACAAACTAGAACTGTAACAAGCGCACCTGCATTCAAATACCTAAACCAATATTGATGATACTCTCGCAAACAGACCAACTCCCCTCGAGCGAAGAGGCTTGACTCAGTCAATTTAAACGCCACAAATTGCCAAGAGTTGCTAATTAACGTTTGCTATGTCAGTGTCAGTTGATGGCTGGGGCTATGAATATAGCGATAGCATAAGCGGAAAAGAGAGCGATTACGCATTTACAAGTTCTAACTTTACGCGTCTCGCTATCAACTCATTCTTCCATGCTATCAACAATTCAACATGTGCCTTCGCAGATTTAGTTTGTAGATAAAAAAGTAATGATTAGAATAGTTTTATTTTGTGTGAAAAACTCACTTAACATATAATTTAGTTGAACGAGCGAAGCGAGTTCTCTGAGTCAAGTTGGAAGAATCGGCGTTTGTATGTATGTATGTATGTATGTTTGTCCGATGAAAACTTCCAAAACGTTAATCTGATCTTGATGAAATTTGGTGTAGGGGTAGATAGTATTGGTACAATTTGTAGGTAAGGTTATGAGCTATATCGGTCAGGGGGTTGCTGAGATATTGGGGTCCAAGAGGGGGTAAAAAAAATAAAAATGAGACAGTCAGATCAAGTGGGGTGTCTAATGAAAGCGCTTTAGTTGGACATTTCAAAACTGTTTTTAATAAGTATTCAAACTTAGTAGTTTCCGAGATATTAGAGAAAATAAAAAACGCAAAAATCAAAAATTCTAGGGTACTTCCAGCAGTCCCACAATGCTGAAATTTGGTATGCTTGTGGCTTTTGTGTCACAACTACAGGGAAAAGTCTGAAATTGAAGAATTTAGAAACTTGTACTCCATAAAACAGAAACCAATATAACATCCATTGTTGACCTCCCATTTCTAGGAATTTGAATGACGCTAGAGTTCTATGGTTTTCGTCAAAAGGACGTTATCAATTAATTCGTCAAGTACTTGATATATAAGGGTAGGTAGTATGTACACCCCGCTGCTTAGTCCTATTCAAAGGTTATTTCGATAATGTGTAGGAAATTACCTAGAGGTGAAAAAATTATCTCATTAAATTTTAGAAGTTGGTAGAAAGGTAGGCAAACAAAGTAAAATATGCAAAAAAATATCTCGAAGATACTTCAAGTTCTCTGGTAATGCTGAAATTTATTATGTAAGTTATGTATTTATATTTTGTTCTACGGGGAGAAGTCGAAAATTGAGGATTTTTTCTTTGTTATATCCATTTTTAGAGTAGAAAATTTAAATATTTAAAAATTAGGTAGCAAAACTACAACTAGATGGCACTGCTTAATTAAAAAAAACTTTTTTCTTGCTTCACAAAATCTCTCTCATATGAGAGAAATTGACTCGATAGTTTTAGATTTCTGATGGATCAGGATCATCCATACAAACATACTTACATAGCCGTTAAATACAAAACCCTTTCTTCCCCTCTTAAATTAGTCGGGCTGATAAAGGTGTCATCGCGAGGTCTCAGTTCGGGGCGAACCACTAGTTTATTGAACGAGCGAAGCGAGTTCTCTGAGTCAAGTTGGAAGAATCGGCGTTGTATGTATGTGTGTATGTATGTATGTATGTATGTTTGTCCGATGAAAACTTCCAAACCATTAATCCGATCTTCATGAAATTTGGTATGGGGGTAGATAGTATTGGTACAATTTGTAGGTAAGGTTATGAGCTATATCGGTCTGGGGGTTGCTGATATATTGGGGTACAAGAGGGGGTAAAAAAAATAAAAGTGAGACAGTCAGATCAAGTGGGGTGTCTAATGAAAGTTATTTGGTTGGACATTTCAAAACTGTTTTTAATAAGTATTTAGCCTTAGTAGTTTTTGAGATATTAGGGAAAATAAAAAACGAAAAAATCAAAAATTCTAGGATACTTCCAGCAATCCCACAATGCTGAAATTTGGTATGCTTGTGGATTTTGTGTCACAACTATAGGGAAAAGTCTGAAACTGAAGAATTTAGAAACTTGTACTCCATAAAACAAAACCAATATAACATCCATTGTTGACCTCCCATTTCTAGGAATTTGAATGACGCTAGAGTTCTATGGTTTTCGTCAAAAGGACGTTTTCAATTAATTCGCCAGGTACTTGATATAGGGTACTAACAGGTATTACGCCCCGTTGCTTAGCCCTATTCAAAGCTTATTTCGATGATGTGTAGGAAATTATAGTTGTTACTGATAGATCCTTTACTGTAATGGTAGACCTCGAGGTGAAAATTTTCAAAAATAATAATAGAAAAATGGAAATTACTTGGTTAAGTAGTAGGGCTGATAAAGGTGTTATCGCGAGGTCTCAGTTCGGGGCGAACCACTAGTTGAACGAGCGAAGCGAGTTCTCTGAGTCAAGTTGGAAGAATCGGCGTTTGTATGTATGTATGTATGTATGTATGTATGTTTGTCCGATGAAAACTTCCAAACCGTTAATTCGATCTTCATGAAATTTGGTATGGGAGTAGATAGTATTGGTACAATTTGTAGGTAAGGTTATGAGCTATATCGGTCGGGGGGTTGCTAAGATATTGGGGTCTAAGAGGGGGTAAAAAAAATAAAAGTGAGACAGTCAGATCAAGCGGGGTGTCTAATGAAAGCGGTTTGGTTGGACATTTCAAAACTGTTTTTAATAAGTATTTAGCCTTAGTAGTTTTTGAGATATTAGGGAAAATAAAAAACGTAAAAATCAAAAATTCTAGGGTACTTCCAGCAATTCCACAATGCTGAAATTTGGTATGCTTGTGGCTTTTGTGACACAACTACAGGGAAAAGTCTGAAACTGAAGAATTTAGAAACTTGTACTCCATAAAACAAACCAATATAACATCCATTGTTGACCTCCCATTTCTAGGAATTTGAATGACGCTGGAGTTCTATGATTTCTTCAGAAGGACGTTATCAATTAATTCGTCAGGTACTTGATATAGGTACTAACAGGTATGTAGTATTACGCCCCGTTTCTTAGCCCTATTCAAAGGTTATTTCGATGATGTGTAGGAAATTAGAGTTGTTACAACAACTCTAATTTACGAGGTCTTCCTCGAGGTGAAATTTTTCAAAAATAATAATAAAATAACTTTTCATTTAAAAAACCGACTTCCGCCATTGTATTCGACTAAAATATTTGCTTGAAAAAAAAATGATGCAAGAACCATAGTGGTGAAAGGATTATGATACTTTTTGAATGCAAATGCTTGGTTTGTTGCTGAAAATGTCAAAATCGCCATAATATGTATGCCTACAATATTTGAGGAGTTCCCTCAATTCCTCATGGATTCCATCATCAGAATTGGATTCTGAAAAATGGGACCAATCTGGAAGTATATCTATTCAAATAAAAGATAATTTTCCAAATCGGTTCATAAACGCCAGAGATATGCAGTAACAAACATAAAAAAAAAAACCATTGAGAACCTCCTCCTTTATTGGGAAGTCGGTTAAAAATGGAAGTTACTTGGTTTAGTAGTTAGGCTGATAAAGGTGTTAACGCGAGGTCTCAGTTCGGGGCGAACCACTAGTAAATTAGGTGATAGTTTTGATGTCTAAATAGAAAAAAATGGTGTAACTTTTTTAATGCAAACAAACATGCGTAATATTAGATTTAAAATTATTTTAAGACATGTAGAGTTCTTTGAAGAATTTTCATTTAAGTTTTAAATAATTTAAATCGTTTTAGTTTTACGGTAGAGGCATAGTTATTCATATAGTATAGGTTTACCTATTCATTTGTTCAATATTTTTTTTTTAATTTGAGTAAAAGATAGATTATAAAAAAATATTTTATTTTAAAAGTATAATAGCCTCCCGAGCCGTCATAAGTATTAGGCAGTGAAATTATTCGTTTTGTAGTGTCTAAGGTTTTTATTCACGCAATAGTGAAACTTGAAGGTGTAGACCATCCTACAAGTGATCCTCATCTCAGTTCCAAGCACTTAAGCGATAAAACCACCCAATGAAATTTTAATTATCATGTTAAGTTTATTTTGAAGAAGTTTTTTTAGGTGTAGAATAAAGCATGTCCTTTTTAAATTGTAAAAATGGCTAATTAGTAATTACCACTGTTTTTCGTCACTTTTGCTGATGTTTCGAGGCTGAGTTCAGAAGCTTCTTCATCGTGATAGTATATTTATTTATTTATTTATTTATTAGGACACCCAACACAAGTCCACACTTCACATTCCAAAAATAAAAACAAGGTAGTCTAAGTTCATAGTGTTCCCGTAATTATAGGGCATCACAGCGTGCGCAAAAATAAAATGACAACTTATTTAAGTAGCAAGCACAAAGCATAAGTTCAGAAATCAAAAGATAAGAATAACAATTCAAACAAATATTAATTACTTAGTGCTAGATTTATAACAGATATTTACGCTGACTTATTGTTTACTATTTGTGTAGTTAAAAGTAACACGAAGGACTCAAGACAAAAGTTCTTTTAATTGTTTTCTAAATTTGGGTAATGGGTCAGATATGTCCAAATCGCTTGTTTTTGAAATCGTATTATATTGCTTACATATCCTTGGCATAACGGAGTGCTGACCGTGGTTCGTTCTCGAGTACGGCAAGCTAAACAAGTTAAAGTCTCTTATTCTAGGTAAACGAGATGGCGCGGCAATACTCAAGCTGTTTACAAGGACCGTACAGTCCACATTACCATTAAAAACTTTATGTAAGAAAAGCATATCGATTTCTTTTCTACGGTTATATAGTGCAGTCATCTTATAATGCTTTAGTCTGTTACTATAACTAGGCATATTCTTAGGTGGTCTTTATAAGTTAAATGGTACATTAAACGTCGCTGAATGCTTTCTATTCTTTTTGAGTAAATTTCGTATTCTGGGTTCCAAACAACAGAGCAATATTCTATTGTAGGACGGACTAGTGTTTCAAAAAGTTTTATTCTGGTTGCCGGATGTTTGAAGTCCTTGCTGTTGCGTATAACAAAACCTAGCAGCCTAAGACATTTAGACACTGTGGTTAAAATATGTGTATTGAAACTAATTTTAGGGTCAATAATAACTCCTAAATCCTTAACTTTATCTACATTTTGCAATATCTGTCCGTTTATAGAATATTTGTTGGGTAATTTACTGACAATACTCCGAGTGAAATGTATGTGATGACATTTATTAATATTTAATGACATGTTATTACGGTGACACCAAGATGATAATCTATTTAGATCGTCCTGCAAAAGTTCAATGTCAGATGGCGTCGCTATTGGTCGCATTATTTTAAGGTCATCGGCAAATAAATAAACATTAGAATTTACAAAACAATGTGGGATATCATTTATAAAAACGTTAAAAAGCATTGGGCCTAAGTGTGATCCTTGTGGCACCCCTGAGGACGCTGAAAATGAGCGAGATAAATGACCACTAATAGCCACTCTTGATGATCGGTTTAGCAAATATGATGAAAACCACTTCAGCAAGGAGCCTGAAATACCAAGATGGGAAAGCTTGTGTAATAAAAGCGAGTGGTCAACTTTGTCAAAGGCCTTGCTGAAGTCGGTGTATACGGAGTCTACAGGAATTCGATTATCAAGGGACTTGATCAAATCTGAAGTATAGCAAACCAAATTGGAAACAGTGGAGCGAGACTTCATGAAGCCGTGCTGAGAGTCAGTAATATGTTGCTTCAAGTGCCACGTTATACGTTCAGCAACAAGTTTTTCCAGTATTTTCCCGAAAATAACCAGTATCGAGATGGGCCGATAGTTTGAAATTTCATTTTTATCCCCTGATTTATGAATGGGGACGACTAGGGCTTCCTTCCATAAGTCGGGAAATACGCCTTCCTCAAGTGATTTATTGAAGATACATTGAATTGGTTTCGTCAGAGGTTTTGCACATCTTTTGATAAAAACTGGTGCTAACCCATCGTTGCCTGCACCTTTGTTTGCATCTAGTGATCTCAAACAATTCCTAATATCAGCTTTGTTTAAGGAGATAGTACATATAGTCGTGGAATTAGAGGAATCATCATCGATGGATGGGCTCGGATCTACCAAGGGGTCATTGTAAGCCTGAATAAAGTTATCAGCAAAAAGATCACAAATATCCTCTCCTCTAGACGCAGTTTTATTCGCAAAATGCATTTGGGCAGGGTAAGTTCCACCACCTTGTCTTTTGCTCTTAACAAAAGACCAAAAGAATTTAGGATTTTTCTTAATGGAATTTTCGACATTGTATATATGTTTGCTATAGCAAATTTTCTGCAACCTAGCACAGTCATCTCTTAGTTCTTCAAATCTGACGGAATCTAATGGATTATTGTATTTTTTTAATTTACAGTGTAATTTATGTTTTTCTTTGTACATTCGTATTAATTCCCGTGAAAACCAAATAGGGTAGCGATATGAGGGTGTTATTTTTAACGGTACGTGTTCCTTGATTGTGTTCCGAAGGATTGTGTAGAAGGTCTGTGTCATCTCGTTAACCGATGTACAATTTTTAAACTCTCCTTCCCAGTCAATAGAGTCTAGAGAACTTATAATGACATTATAGTCTGCTTTAAAATAGTTTGGCCTAGGAACGGGTATAGCTATATATTATAGCCCCATATTATATATATATATAATATGGGGTATAGCCCATATTATAGTTCCAATTCTAAAAAGTACATTCAATTCTTTTATTTTCTATTCTTCTTAAAATCTTCTTCCAATCGCTTATTTAGTAGCCACTTCGGAAGGTGCAACAATAATTGACGGCTCCCAGTGGTTCTCCGAGACACAGTCGCCCTGTTATTTCATTTGAAAACGTTGACAGGTAAAGTGTATGATGGCTTTAGAATACTTGCTGCTTACCTACTTAGTTTAAGAATAGTTTGCTTCATGCAGGAACACTTGCTACGGGCGTTTGGCCAACAGAAAGAACACGTTCCGTAATATCAATAACAACAGTTTTTTTGGCCACTGCTATTTGGTTCTAGAAAGGCATTATCTTAGTGAACATATTTCAATTTAAATTGTTTTTGTTAATTTTTTCGCCGGTAGCGACCCAGATTCATCTGGGTCGCTACCGGCGAAAAAATTAACCTTCCTTCTTTCAAGCAGGAAGGCCCCACTTGCGATAGACCTTAGACATTGCAGAGGTCGAGGAAATGGGTGGATGGAGGCGCCTCAAGACCCTTAGTCAGGGGATTATAATGGGGTAGGCCTGCGTCCATCAGTGGTCTTCGACCGGCTGATAATAATGGTGTGTTAGAGAGCACTGGGACTAGTGGTGTAGTACCTTAAGAGGACACTATACTACAAATTAGCTCCCTCTTTAACGTACGCGATAACCCGCGCGCCATCTCGCTCGCGCTAGCGAGTGTCGTGCACAAAAATGAAGTTTTTTGTTTATTATGGCGAAAATAAAGTGTTTATCAAAAAACTGATTTTAGCATAAGAATAAATAGTTATTACGTACTTGTTGTAGTAAAATTTATCTTAAAAAACCGTAGGGTTCCTGAGATTTCTTTCAAAACGTGTGGGAAACAAGGATTTTTCATTAAATAAAACTATCGAGGTTTTTTTTACATATCGTGTTTTCACCTACAGTATGGACTGACAAACACACAGACAGTCGGGCACACAGGCAACCAGAGAGTATATAACATTTTGTATCTTAGCCAGACTAAGCCAGCGTTAATAGTTAGCTTTACAAAATAAATGCAAAAATATAAAATTTTCATATTCCAAAATATTTAACTCGTAGAACCCGTACATACCGAGTTATAAATCGATTTTGTTGGGCAAAATCACATATTACGCCTTCTTAACTTCTTTTCACCACATTGGTTTTTCCATCATCGGTCTCAAGGTTTTTTTCGGGATCAACGTACATCAATCAGAGGTTTTACTATGAGCTCTTATAGCGATTCAGTTAAAAAACTATTCGACAAATTCAATTGAATAACTTTAATCGCAGAAGTCTATAGACCTTCTGCTACTGTGCCTTTAAATATAGCTGCGGACATCACGGTACCGATATTTTTTACTGAATAGTTTTTGAACTGAATCACTATAAGAGCTCATAACAAGGCCTCAGCAGGGCAATTCTAAAACGTCGGAAACGTTTCCGATCGGATTCGTTAGTTTTTCATTTCGATGTGGTAAGTAACTAAAACAATTTTCTAACAATTTTCTCTAGTAAAACACAGTAATATAATAACATTTATTGTTTTTTACCGTGTTTTACTAGAAAAAACTGATATAGTTACTTACCACATCGAAATGAAATAAGCACTAACAAATCCGATCGGAAACGTTTCCGACGTTTTAGAATCGCCCTACAGATCACTGATCAGCAGTGATCGGAGTAGGTAGATTGATTTTTCGTACTTACGTCACATGAGTCATATCATGGATATGCCATATTTCCGGAACTGGTACCGGAAGTTGTTCCTGGTCCTGATTGGTCAGATGTACATATAGATAGCAACTTAGATAAAGTGACAAAATACCATGTTTGCAGAGTAATTCATACTTTGCTAGGCTTTTACTCCACCAGAATATTTTTTTAGGTATTACAAAATGTCAGTTACCTACACCACTAGCAGCATATAATTGAGTGAATTGATACGTTTTTCACTTTATACCCATCTTAATTACGAAATACCGGAAAAATAACAATAATTAATTTTAAAATTCCGGAAACTCGGAGGCTTATCCATATTCACATAAACGTTTAAGATCAATGACCTCAAATCAATCTACCTACTCCGATCACTGCTGATCAGGCTGAGTTGAACTCAGAACGAATGTAATATAATGTGGAAAACCCTGAAGTTAGACCTTATCGCTGATACCCATTCAATTGGTAGATATGTCAATTTTAAATTTCTGGTCCCAACTGTTCCATTAATCATGAAAACACAATCAGAGCAAGCATCGGTAATCCGAACATCGGCGGTAATCCGTTAATTGATGCAAGCGAGCCGCTCCAACCGGTGCTCAATTAAGCATTCATACAGATTTACTGTTTGCTGTAACAATTTTGAATGAACAAGCCTTAGGTACACTTTGGTACAGAACTATAGATATACCTTCAGAGCCTCGAGTCTAGAAAAGCAACTATGTAGTCTATGAATGTAACGAATAGATATAGTATACATTGTCACATACATAAACACACACCTTTTTCTCCGAAGGTGTAGGCAGAGCCTCAAAGGGCCACTTTTCATCGTGAGTTGCCCAAAATGCTTCAGAAAATGTATAAATAAATAAAGTTAAAATAAAATAAATAGTAAAATAATAGTAGTTTTTAATTAGTTTAACAGTTAGTTCAAATTGTAAAAATAAAGTAGTTAAGTACCTTAATTGTATTAGAATAAATTTAAATATAAAAATTACTTGACTTACTTATTATTTATTATTACTTACATACAAAACATCTACATAACCGTCATTCTTGCTACAATTTTCTCAACGTAACACAAATAAAAGTAGGTTTTATAGAAACGTTAACTAAATAAAATTTCAATTGTAGAAAATATTCCATTTCTATGAAAATAATCCTACTTGATGTCTTACAAACAAAACCGTATTTTCTTTAACAAAAGGTTCAAAGTATTATAACATTTCAATCGGCGACCAGTACTGTTACTATGGTAACGGCACGGACTTGTAACAATCTATTATCGGAAATGATTGCGCTCTTAATGTCATTGTAACAAGGTTTGAATTGTTTTTTTCTTAGTGAACGTATTATGTTTGTTGACAAATAACAAACTTCAGTGAAATGGACAATAGCATAAAACTGTTTGCCTCATTCAATGGGACTTAAGGGCTATTAGAATTGTCTACGAGTCGCATAAGGGCGTCCTCAAGAGTTTCGATTGTCCAACATTGTACGGTAGCCAGAATGTTTGCAGACGTTTTAAATATTATTTCCATGTTACTTGGACGTTTGAAAACATTGTAAAACTTGTTGGTCATTTGTGCTTCCAAGATATTTCAGAGGAATAAAAAAAAAGTTAATATTAATGTTGATTTCTTCCATGATAATTTAAAAACCCAAAGGTATTGTTTATAAGTAGGCTGGTAGTTTGTGATATTCCTTAAACCTGAATATGCCTGAATGGCTAGCAGTGTCATTTGTTTTTTTTATAAATGCACTAAGTTTGAAGTACTTGGTTTAGACTATCAAACTGACCTATTTTGAAAAATTGGTAGGATTTTTTTCATAGTACCTTATGGATTATTTAAGGAAATCATTGATTTAAGGAAAGTGTTCGACACAATCAGTCACAAAATACTTCTAAAAAAATTGTTAACTGTAGGTGTCACAGGAAAAGCATACCAAATCTTTGAATCATATTTATCAAATCGTCTCCAAATAGTCAAAATTAGTGACCAACAAAGCAGTCCCAGACTCATCACATATGGTATATATACCACAAGGGTCAATCTTGGGATCCCTCCTTTTCCTTATATATATCAACAATATACAGGATATTGGGCTCAAAGGGGATCTAACACTATATGCTGATGACACTAGCCTATTTTACTACGGATTAAAAATAGATTCCATAATACCGGATGTACAAAAAGATTTGGATCTTTTAAATATGTGGTTCCAATGTAATCTACTTACTATAAACATATCGAAAACAAACTATGTTATCTTTGCACCTAAAAACAAGAAACTTAATTATTTCAACCACCCTACAATTAATAACCAAACTATAAACAGGAAAACAAATGAAAAGTACCTAGGTCTAATTTTGGACAGCTACCTTACATGGAAGCCACATATGGAGAAGAAAACTAGTGTCATTAACAGGCGCTCTCCGTAGTATAGTTCGCTATCTTCCTCGTAGAGTCAAGTATTTTATATATAACTCGCTTGTAAAACCACACATTGACTATTTAGTTGAGATATGGGGAAGTGCAGCTAAAACTAATTTGAAAAATATACAAACGGCTCAAAATAAAATTATAAAAACTCTGTTCAACTATAACTTTTTAACGTCTACAGACAAAATTTATAAAGATACTGGGATCATGAACGTTAAACAAACATACACTTACTTTACTTGCCTACTAGTTCGTAAAATACTTAGCAAAGATATACATACACGCTTAACATTTACTAAAAAGCATCAAATACAAAAACAGAAACTACGAAATTCAGATAACCTAGTATTGCATTCTCATAGGACTAATTACGGGAAAAAAAGCATTATTTGCGAAGGTGCACAGCTGTTCAATAAATTGCCAAAAGACATCAAACAGACCAAATCCACTCAACTCTTCAAAAAGCCTTTAAAATGTCATGTTCTAAACAATGTTAAACTTTATGAATGATCAAATATCTATTACAATTATTAATAACTGTAGACTCTTTCTGAAAATATGTACGTAAGATATATTATATGTATATAAGTATAAATAATGTATATAATACATAATGTACGTCACAAAAATGCACATGTACCCAAACTACACTCAAAACCATAATACGACACATTTTTCTGCTTGAATCAGATTTTTTTTTAAACTCAGATGCCGCATCCATTTACCTCTTTACTCGTCTTGTCTACCATTGTGATCCGAATAACCCGATTTCAATGACCACGACTCTTTTACTTTAGTACTTATGTTATTTTTTAGAAATTGTATATCAACCTACCCACAATTTTGTGTATTTTTCTTAATGTGTTTTTTTTATGTACTTTCCTACACGCAGCACTGTGCGTTATAAAACTTTGTTTAATATTATTATGTAAGTTCTCATGTAAGTGAATTCTGTAATTCTTTATGAGAATAAACAATCTATAACCTGATTATTCCACGTTCACCTATTATATCCACGCATCAGGAACAAAGCTGCATGGGGTGGGAAATATCCGTACTGTGAATTACTTTACTTAATTACTTAATTTTTAACCGACTTAAAAAAATAGAAGAGGTTCTCAATTGGATTGTATGTTTTTTGTATGTTTTTATGTTAAAAGAGTATCTTATCGAAACTCATGAAAATCATGGCCTCTGGCACTGACGTTTATAGTCGAAAGCCGATATTCAGCTCTATTGTCATGACACTTAGGTTCAAATTGACATTACGGATATTTCCCTCCTACCCCGTCCAAGATGTGTGTGAAAAGTCCTTTTACTTTCCATCTTTTCAAAATCACATTTCTTTTTTTATCAAAATAACTGTCATCAAACGACCTATTTCATTTCGTAAAAAATAAGGAAAACCCGATTGAAAATATTATTTACTTCCTAAAACACTGTCTCTGACATTTCTAAAAGCATCTCTGGCCGCCCATCACAAAGCAGTCCAACCGAAAATTTGAATTTTTCCAGCGCTCTTTAATTAGCGGAAGGAAACCCGAGAAAAAAGTTTAAGCTCGTCTCAGTTTGAATGATACGGATTTAATTAAACTTAATTGTAGAAAAAACGACGGAGACAAAAAATAACACGACTGTGTTGTAGAGTTTGGCGATACTTTTTCCGACGGAATTATTGGGGAACAAAGTTATTTTTGTCACGATTTCTTAGTTGTTTGAGTGTTTGAACACATCATCATCATCAGCATCACTAGCCTGTAGAATTCCACTGGTAGGTTCCCCGATAATGTCACGAAGAACGGTCTTCAGCCGCCTCCATCCACCGTCATTTTAGATATAGGTTAGGTATACAATCAAAATATTTACATACCTAAATACTGGTTTTGTTTGTGTATATAATAGATCAAAATAAAATGTTAAAATGCCAAATCAAGGTAGGTAGGAACCTTACTTTCTACTGAAATGCTTTATTTCCTAAAATGTATGTTGTAAAAAAAGTATCAGCTATAAGTATAGTAGGTAGGATACATCAACTAAGTATAAATAAGAGGTATTGTACATAAAATCAAATTCCAATTCGTTTTTATTTCCCTTTCATAAGAAATTTCTCACATAAACGACACAGTTACTCACAACCGCAAGCGAATAAATTTTCGTCACAAGATTTACAGTGACGTGCACAAAATTGGTTACCATTGAATTACTCATTAAGACATCCGTATGTAAAAGTGAGTGTTAAATTTAGTTGCATTGCTTTTGTCTGTCTGTCCGTTGCAAGTTGCATTCAGTCATTAGTCAAACTAAACGTACCGTGCGTGAGTTCGTAGTACTTTCAAGATGAGAAAACCTTTTGATCTGTAGTTTATTTAGTTTCGCTTGGATTTTAAATATCTTTGGAATATTAAAATAAATATTGTATAAATTGACAATAGTAGGTAGGTACAGTCATTTAATTTGTATTAGTTTATTTTATAATCAAGCTCTTTTATTTACACAGTATACCTATACCCTTAGTGCGAGTGCAAATTTATATAGATTTCGTAACTTTCCGGCTTATCTTCTATTCTGATTTATGTAATAGATAGGTATGTATGTTGTTGTGTTTTATTCCCCATCATCATTTTTGTTTTTGTTGTTACTATTGTCGTGTTAAAATAACGTTTTAATTTTCCTTTTATCCATAGATAATTTACCACCCAAAACTACCAATGTTTTGTAAAAAAATTAGATGCATAAAGTTTGTCAAAGTCACAAATCGGAATATAATTGCTTAATTATGAGTACTTAGAGAGCTTCCAAATTTATTATTATCCCTTACTCTAGCTCTACTTTAAGTAAGGCCAATGACACGACAGTAGTAACACCTACCGCTAACTTTGAATCATTGGAGATTGTCCTAGATTTTTCTTGATTTACTAATTTACATAAATCAGAAACTAGGTCTATTATATAATTTGGCCTCCCAGTAGCACAAGTATTATCTGAATATTTTCCTTAATTATAACTGCCATCTCGTTTAATATCGCGAAAATATCTTTCAAATCTAATTTAGCACCGACTGCACGTCGCAATGTGTCATGCACATTTCTCAGACGCCCCTCTAATTGGTAACTGGCGTGCCGCATGCTCTTACTGGCCACTCCCGCGCAAGTATCGGGTTAAAAGACAGGATACATAAATAAATAAGATACAAAGATACATAAGATCAGGGCAGGATGTGTAAATTATTATTTCAAATCATTTGTTGTCAATTACATAGGTTATAATATCAGCCTGTGTTTATCCTTTGCCGGACGTGGGCCTCTTGTATTACACCTGATCTTCCTAATTTAGTAAATACTTAATAATTTAGTATAACTAAACGACCTGTGTAAATAGAAAATAAACGAACTTATTATTATTATTATTATATTCAGCCATTTGGATCACATTCCTGCCAGCTGCATGTTATAAGTAGTTTGTATCGTATCGTATCATACTCCATTCTAATTATATTTTACTTAAGATATTATGTAAAAACACGGTCCAATATTCCACATCACAATGTGTCATGCGCATTTTGGCAGACGTCTCTTTTATTGGGAATAAGTATTTTGCAGCCACTCCTGCGCACATACCATTTCTGAGTGATTTTAAATTTATTTCTGGGTGAATTTGACTCCACGTGAATTTTGTCATTTAAGTATCAAAAACGTTAAAAATTCCGTAAATTATTTAGTTTATTTTTGAATTACTTACCTACCTAAGAACTTGCAAAATTCGTATCTGAATCAATTTATGCAATACACATGGGACAATCTAATCAGCGTAGCTGTAGTTTAGCTTATATATTTCTAAAGATAGCTTGTCTTGTAAATTCTGTAAGATTAAGAGATATGGATTCAACATTTTAATACTTAAATTCCAGCACAACTGGTAGCATATAAATAGTTACTTTAAACATCGCATCCGCAATCAAAACACTACAACTCAAACTTCAATAAAAATAAAATAAACAAAAATCGTCTGCTCACACTGTCACATCACTTCGCGTGACCGTTACGGGCGTACATACTCACATTTACGCTTCTCTAGACTCTTATTTTAAGAAACACAAAACTTAATTTTGAATGGTTGTATCTTTAAGGTGTTGGCAGAATAAACAGACAACTTAATGTCACGCTGTCATTCGTGGATTATGCAAAGTAGCTTACGATAATTTCTTTTTTTTACTATTACCATAATGCATGGCAGAATGTTTGATGTAATATGAAGCAAACGTGGGAAAGCTAACAGTGAATTTTCCGAACTTATAACGTTTCAGTTTTGAGGTCTATGGCCATGTAATGATACATGTAATAGATACAAAAAAGTAAGTTGTAGTAATGGTTAAATGTGGATTGTACTCAAATTTATCTATTTCAGAGATATCAGTTTTTCTTCTAACGTGTCGTTATTTTTCAACCGACTTCATAAAAAGGAGGAGGTTCGACTGTATGTTTTTTTTGTATTTTTGTTGCGCGATTACTACTCCGTCAATTATGAATTGATTTTTGATGATTCTTTTTTTGTTTGGTAGGTAATACTTCAGAGGTGGTCCCATATAAATTTTATCAAAATTGATAAAGTGTTTTTTGAAAGGAATCAGCTTTTAAAATAACTTTATTTATTAAATTTAATTATTTATAGTTACATCAGTGACTTTAGGTCTTTAGGGTACTTTAGGTCTTTAGGTCGATGACTTTTGAAAATCGTACTCCTTCTGATATCCTCCTCGGGTAAAGGTATATTGTACATACCTCTTTGTGATAAACAATTTATAAAAATGGACGTAAAGTCTCAATAAACTCTTAAAATCTCATCAAAAGCCTTTACACGTCCACTGCTGGACGAGGCCAACCACATAGAGTGCAATGGGGGAATTTTCCATAATCACCACCTTGGCAGGTGGATTGGTGATCGCAGTATTGGTGTTGATTACCCAGGAGGATGCTGCTGCCCATCCCCTAGTGTAATAACTCAGGCCGCAGCAGTCGAGGGGCAGAGCGACTTCAGGCCACGCCTGAAGTCGCTCTGCCCCTCGACTGCTAAAATGGAAATTTGCAATATCTGTACTTATAGTACAGGCAAATTAGCGAAAAGTGTGGACCTATGTCGTGTAGTCGTGGATTCTTATGTAAACGTTAGATGACACGAAAAGAAGCTTATCCTAGGTTTGCACCGTTTCAGGCGCTTACGGAACCCTTTTAAATATTAGGTACAAACTTAAAAAGGCCGTAAATTTTAAAATAGGAAGAAATTACTTGATGCAAGTTAAATTACGTATAGAGAGACTGTTTTAGTGCATTATGATTTTAATAAAAACCACGTGCATGTAGGGAACACAGTGCTGAACAAATGCATCTTCCGTAAAAAAAAACCAGTATAAAACTTCCGGCAGATGTAGTACTAATTAAATGAATAAGTTTAAGTCAATTTCCAGACCTACATTAATTTTCCCCGAAGTAGAGCGACAATAAAATATGGAAAAGTGCCTTCCGTGAGACGCACCATGGTGAAAACCTGGTAATGTATTTCGAGCATTTTTCTGATAAGTCTATCAATTTGCACCGACTACCTTAATTTTCCCGGAGCCGTAATAACCACAAAAAGTTTTTTTTCTAAACGATTTTTTTTTGTATGTTCCGTATGTCGGATTTAAAAAATACTTGGTGCAAATGTAGATCATAACGGTTCAAAGTTTATGCCAAATTGCACCGACTACTTCTATTTCCCCCATTAAGTTACGGATATTTTAAGGTTTTTCACCCTATTTCATCCTGTTCCGGAGGACGAAATTACTGATGCTTATTATTAGAGGTGATTTTCAAGCCATACAAAACAATTAGAAAAGTTTTCATGACTACATCTAATTTGTTCCACACTTTTGCAAAAAATCACCTAATTTGACTGTACTATTACCTATTTACATGTTTGTATTAGATTATTATTTATAAGTATAACAAGCGTAGCGTGTGCTGTCTTGCATATTTTTGCTGATGTTTATTTACTTTTGACTACCTTCCTAAGGTTTTTAAGTTCTCATTTACTATGTATCAGCAACTCCTTGCTCCGAGGTACCACACAGGCGCTTCTCACCTAGTGGTAAGACGGACCATTTATGTAAGCTAAGCCGAGTTTGTTGCCTGATTCTTCTAGGCTTGGTCGCGTTGGAACAGGAGTAATTTAATTTTATATAAGACGATTCAAAATGATCCTTGTGATTTCAATGAATAAAGTTCTTTTTGACTTTGACTTTGACAGCTTTTACAACATCCACTTGAGGAGACGGAGGGGTCTGTTCTTAGGCTGGACATACCACGGCGTTAATACATATTTATTTACATAGAACGTAAAACAATGTATGGGAAAATATAATATACTTATGATTTTATAGGTTAAGATTATATTTTATGTTCGAAAATATTACTTGGCGAAATATCTAATCTTCGTACAAAACGCTCTTACAAACAGCAGCGCCGTCTCACTCCCTTCGAAATAAAAATGCAAGAAATACGTATTTGTCAAATAATGGATGTTTATTCCGAGACATCAAAGCGAAATTTAATAATGCACAGTTTTATTACCAAAACGCTGTTAGAGCTGTAGCTTCCCTTGTCGGGGGATGATACACAAATAGATTGGAAGTGTACACTCAATTAAAAGTTCAAGGATAAACTGTTTATTGATGTAGTCAAAGATTGTAGAAGATATACAACTATTTAACTCTAAACAAAGACTTCTGCCATAGAGTTTGTTTTGAATGATGTTTTCAGTGCTATAACATAACATAACACCAAACAGTTACATATACATAGTCATGATCCCACACTAGGATTTTCTCCGGTGTCGTGGGTATCGAGAACTACGAGTACCATGGCATCATAAGCTGATGCTGCCGATAGAGGTGAAGATGCTGGTTTGAATCCCGCTAACCGGATGGATAATATTTTAAAAATCTACATACTTCTTAAATTCATTAAATATACTTATCTTTTAACATCCCCTATACAGTAACTTTTAATTTCAGGCTTTCCTGGTATATTTACTTGTAAAGTTTACTTACCAAACTGCGCCTTTCCGGCTAGGGGATGATCTACGCAATTCCGCCGGAAAAACAAGGGGTTGCAAACAAATAACATTAATATAAAATGCACATCGATTGGTATCCATTTTGTCTTACTTATGTAACGTTTTTCCTTACTCAGGGTTTCCTGGGAAGAGTTTGATGAACTTTTGTCGTGAAAAATCTTCATTTAAACAGAAAAAATAGTCATAATAAGTTTGATCAGTAACAACCGTCACAAATGGATTGAAATGTACATAAAATTTAATTCTAATAATACATAGGTACTTCTGAGTTGGACTACATAAGTACGCAAATTAGGAAAAACGAGTAAGTAGTTACTGATAGATCCTGTGGTTTAGATATTGTGAACTTTGATGTTACTAATAGACCCTGTAAATTTTTAGGCAGTTTTCGAATTACTATTATTTTTTATTTTCGATCTTGTGATGAACTTGCTATTGAAGTACCTGCGCGTTTTAAATGAATGCATTGAGTTTCAATGCCTGTTTTATTGATCTTCCATCTTTTTAGGTTATCGTTAAGTACCTAAAAGGTACCTAGGTAACTCAGGCTCAAGTTCACGAACAAATAAAAAAGTGTTTACCGTAACCATTGGTCAAAAAGCATTGGTTAGGTTAGTTGTTTAACTGCCCGTTTATTTGTTGGTGAAATCAACCCTTTAAGAGACTTCAGTGTCTTTCCGTCCGTTGTCTGCCCGTAGCATTTGCGAGACAATGAGCGAGTGTTTCGCAATAGCTATTGATATCAAATTACTGCGACTCGCACACTAAATTCAATTTACATTAAATTTAATAAGTTGTAGAACGCTTAATAGAATCTATTCCAGGTGAAATAATTGAAAACTATTTAATATGTTTTCCAAAAGGTCCAGATCAATCACAACTCCACTTTGTTGTCTGGAGGTTTCATAATTACTATTTTATACCAATTTAAACCGGAAACTTTGATTTTTAGCCAAACAAATTAAAAAAAAACATGGATTCAAGTTACTGCCTTTAGGTTGCTATGTAACTAAGGTATCGCAATGCAAGGAATTTTTATACTAGTACTATGTATATCCAATTTTCCATGCCGCAATGTTACAAAAACAAAAATAAACATGATTTGTGAGTGTCTATTATTGATTAGTTTTTACGGGTGGCAAAACGTTTTTTATTTTTAACCGACTTCAAAAAAGGAAGAGGTTCTCAATTCGACTGTATGTTTATGTGAATGAATGTGCAGTAGAATACTTATAATTATATTGATGCCTGTACCACAGAATGTGATGTGATGTCATATTTATTGTTTTTGTCATAACTGGCAGGGCCTCAATATATTCTTTCAAACTCTGTATCTACCTAGCTATTCAAAGATTCATAATCCAGTTACCACCCAGAGTAATCCTGTAACGGTATGCAAATAGTTTTAGCCTCGGAATACATAAGTAGGCTCACTTGTAAATGAGTTACCGTCTTACGTTAACCATTAATTAACTAACTGGTTGGTAGGTATTTATTGGTACATTTTGGATCTAGGTAAGTTTGAAAACCAACTTCAAGCAAAGCTGTATTTTGTGTTAGTAGTAGAACTTCTTGTGAAAGAGTTCGTCCGGTAAAGTACCTACTACAACTTTATCTATTTCTGCTGCCAAGCAGTAGTGCTCGCATTACTGTGCTCGGGTTTGAAGGGTAAAGGTGCCGTTGAAATCACAGGCACATAAGACTTTTCATCTTTATGTCTCCCGTCACCCTGGTGACGGGTGCACTGCAATGTAGGGTGTGTCCTAGGTGGACTTGACCTTGCATTTGTTATGGGCTGGGGTTACCGTTTAACATCAGGTAGGCCACATGCCAGTTCCGATATTTACACAAATACTCTACAAAAAAACTGATCTAGCTTAGGTCTGCGCGGGCAACTGATAATTCATTGTTCCATTTAACAAAGAGGAATATTGAATAATATTTATTGATTGAATATTTATCATACTGCAAAATAAAAAAGAAAAAGAAACTATAAAACAGTAAAACTTTATCAATTTTAGCATCATTTGCGTAAACGTAATATTTTTTGGAGATTACTTTTCTCCGGAAAATCGTATATTTTGTGGTAAATAGAAAATTAAACAAAATGCGTTCCATATATCTATTTATTTATTTTATTAATTAGAAAGGCATCAAATTTAGTTACACTAATTAATTAACACACCAACTCATTTCAACACATAATAATTTAGTTTTGGACAATTATAATCCAGTCACATAAAAAACATTATAAATCATATTATAAATATATATATTATATTCATCCATATCATAAATATCGTCAAAGACGCTCTATGTCCTCTTTTAATGACTCTTTTTAGATTTAAATTGGATCAACTTTAGAACTATTTTTGAACTGTCTTGTACTAAAAATGTACAATGTAGTTTTCCAAGTATTATAGCAATCAGTCATTCCAGTTCTTAGGTTTCTGTTGGACAAGAGATGTAGATGATGTATGGATGTCCATGACAACTGAAATGTTAATAACAAGTCATAAATACTGCTGGTCTAAATCTGTGCAGGAGATGAGATATTAGTGTCTTAATTAGCTAGACTTAACTAGTCTTATTTAGGTAGGTAATACAGTAAATTTTCTATATGTGTAACTACCTATTTACATGGTTTTATTATGTTGTTATTTATAAGTATATCAAGCGTAGCGTCTCATAAACTTTTTTTGCTTTTAACTACCTTCCTAAGGTGTTTAAGATCTTATTTACTATGTATCAGATTTTCTCTGCTCTGAGGCACCGCATAGGCGCTTTCCATCTTATAGTAAGACGGATCATCAAATTAAACAAAGTCGTGTTTGTTGCATGATTCTTCTAGGCTTGGTCGCGTTGGAACAGGAGTAATTTTAGTTTATAAGACTGCCATTACACACTTATACTTAAGACTGACTGACTTACTGAATGGCTGATATTTAAGCCAGTCCTTAAATACTGTAAGTCCTCAGCCTTAGACGTCCACCGCTGGGCAAAGCCTCCCCCACAAAACGCAATGGGGAGAATTGCTAAAATCACCACGCTTGGCAGGCACATTGGTGATCGCAGTATTGGTGTTGAGTACTCAGGTGGATGCTGCTATCCATCCCCTGGTGTAATCCTTTGGTCGGCTTTTACGACATCCACGGTAGGAGAGGGGGGGGGGGTCTATCTTAGGCCTGACATGCCACGGCTAATATTGTTATAACTGGTGTATGGATTGTAAATTACATAAGTTCCGTTTATGTCAACCTAACTAGCTTAGTTTGGTTGACCACTAAATACTCATAGAGGCCACTTGGTTTGCTCGTGCAAAGAGTGACCGGGACCAGCTTCCGATTTCCTAAACGGAAATTAAAACACCCCGTGTGAAGCTCATGGACCGTGGTTCCGGAGCTAAATGGATTTAATTCACGACTACGTGGAAATCTATTTTGTGAGTTACTAACTTTGGTCCATTTGAATCATAATATAATTTATGAAAATCAACTGTAAATACCACTGCCAAAGATAAATCTCTGTCAAATGCCTAAGCATAAGCAATGGGCAATCAAGTGAACGAACCGGGCAAGATCTATAGTTCGCAGAACCGTCAACTGCAGGGGAATATAGGTTCTCAAGTGATGACCACGAACCGGACAACGCAGCATATAGCTCGCAAAATGGTTAACCGCAAGGGAATAAAGGTTCCCTAGTGACGACTACGAACCGGACGACGCAGCATATAGTTTGCAGAACCATCAACCGCAGGGGAGTAAAGATTTTCGAGTTACGACCACGAACCGGATGACGCAATGTCAGGTGGCCTCCCTATAGCCGGTAGGTGACTTGATGGAACGATGAAATTAAAAAGGTTATTGAAAATCGGTGGATGGAAATGGCTCAAGACGTACTATTATGGCGAAAGCCTGTGTTCCGTAATGTACTCTATATACAGTTCTGAAGAAATAGTCTTCTACTTCGTCGCATAACTGGTTTTTTCTTGGTGACATGCAAATATTTGTCGGAAGGTGAGAATCGAACTCAAACTGCTTGCGCCTCAACCCGCCTTGATTCACCACGGTGGCAATAACAAGCGTGAGTTTCGAATTAATTGCTAAAATGGCGACAGGTGCTTTTAAAAGCTTCCAACTTTTGTATTAGTGACGGGGAATGTTATTTATGGCAGAAAATCATTTAAATCGGATTGATTACACAATTATTTTATTTTGACTAGGTGTGTGCCCTTCGAGCAACACGGAAGGGAGTAGCCATTCGCAGCGTTCCCCTCCGTCAAACTACAAGCCAAAGTAGGCATAGGCTTTTAATAAAACTAGTTGTTATTCTGTGTTAGGTTTGTTAGTGTGAGTGTCGTCATTACAGTGTTGTATTTGGATGTGTATATGCGGATTGCGTTTGTGTGCACATTCCTCCCCGCAAAAAATTACAGAACTATTTGAATGGTAATATATCGCTAAGGCTACCTACCTACCCTTCCGGCCCGCGGCAGGAAGTCCGTGTTGCTCGAAGTGTGTGCCTATGTAGTTATTTCAAGGGAGAGTGGGTATTTTTGTACCTCAAGGGTGTAGAATGTAACATGGTTTTTGTTAGTAGAACAACTTCTTGTGAATGAATTCGTCCGGGGAAGAACTACCACCGTACCTATTTCTGCTGCCAAGCAGTAGTGCTCGCATTGCTGTGTTTTGGTTTAAAGGGTACGGGTGCCGGTGAGATTACAGGCATGTGAGACTTTTCTTAATTATTTATTGTACACAATATTACAGACAAAAAAACTAACACATAGGACACGCACAAAGGCGGCTTAACTTTATAAAGTTTTCTTCCAGCAAACCATTTTAAGGAGTGTGAGAAATGATAGAAATGAAACAAACATAATGAATGCATAACTTTTTATCTTTGTCTCAGGGTCAGAAGCGCGCTTGTGATGCCTCTGGTGTTGCTGGAATCCATAGGCTACGGTTACTATTTTCCATCAGATGGCCCGTATGCTTGCCAAAAAGTATAAAAAAAAATTGTCTACCTACCGTATAGTGTATAAAGTTAATTTTGGAAAAACATAAACCGACTTCAAGCCTGTGCCTATATTATATACAAACTTAAACTAGGTTTTTTCTATGGCAACCACAAAAAACCAAAACTGCAAAATCAATTTCTATACAATTTATATGGGACCACTTCTGAAGTATGACCTACCAAACAAAAAAAGAATCACCAAAATCAATGCGTAATTGACGGAGTAATCGCGTAACATACATACAAAAAAAAACCATACGGTTCGAATTGAGAACCTCCTCCTTTTTTTGAAGTCGGTTAAAAATCTGGCCTGAGTGATGACGTAATCAATGACACGTGGCTGAAAAGAAAGCTAGGAGTATTGTGTTGAAGCTGAAAACTTTAGAGAAATTCTCTACATAGATAGTTAGGAGTATACCAACAAGTTTGAATGTACCGATTACGTACAAAACTTTATTGCCGATGCAGCAATCTCTGAATGCCCGTAATTTGAGGGAGATCCTAACTGACTGTTTGTAACTTTGCCGTAGATCACTCAATAGTTCTTATTGGGTTGTGACTAAAAGGGTCGTTAGATGATCACTTATTGTATCTTTTAGTGCAATGAAATATGAGTGTAATGGTAGTTTGAAAGCACTGACTACTGCTGAAAGTCTACCGATTTTTGTATTCTGTGTTCTATTTTACTTACCAAAAAAATTATAATCTATTTCAGCGGTACTTTTCAGTGCAAACATTTGAGTGAGTATTATTAATTTCCGAAAAACATGTTTTCTTTTTAGTACAGTTTTGACTACGTTCCTACTGTTGTTTTATTAATAAAATAAATAGTGAATATTATGTCAAATATACCATTATAAGAAAACATTAAATTGATAACTATTTATCACAACTTTCTTATTTGTTTTTTTTAAATATGCCCGATATAGGGCCTCAGTGAATATGCTAATCAAAATAACAGGATATTTATGTGTTTGTAAACAAACTATCAAGTCAAACTTAATGTAATGGATATTCAATTATTTTCAAAGACGATGACGAATGATTCTGATTTTTAAGTTTTTGCCAATAGATATCAACTTTTTTCAAAGGATCCATTTCAGGATAGTTCTATGAAATATCGTAGAAAAAGACATTAAAATTGGGCAGGAAAGCTTTATACCCACACAAAAATAACATAGCTCTATTTGAAGTTGGATAATAAAAAAGTAAGACTGTGGTTCAAAAATGGCTATACCTACTGAACTCCATAAAGTGGGCACAAGGCAATCTCCTTTACAATGAAATAACCTTTCTTTTTTATTTCATGTCACTATTGTTCCATATCTTTTTTCGCAAAATACCAAAACATGTCTTCAAAAGCAACTGAGCACAATTCATAAAACAAGTAGTTTGTACGAACACTGTCGCGTCCATCAGTGGAATTCGTGCCGTTACCATAGCAACGGTTCCCCGACCTACCCTACAAAGGAAAAACCTAATAAAAATACTTGTGTAACCATTTTGTAAAATACACTTACCTACACCCTTATATCACGAACTGTAGGGGCGATTTTTAAGTAAAGTAAATTTAGTTTGGTAATATTTTAAGACTAAACGCATAAACTGTTTTCCCCTCCACTTGTTTAGAAATACAATACATTTGTTTATCAAAGAATTGTATTTTTCAGCTTAGTTTTCAGTTGAAATTGTATTGTGGTTGGCACGAGGATAAATGAGCATGAATATTTTTATTTGCCTGGATTAACTTGGAATTGTGCATAAACTGATGAATTTTTTAAGGTCGCGTGGATGGAGGCATTCTGTGGAAGGAGGTCGTTCAAGACCATGTTTGCAGAAAGTCGGTGGATAGAGGCGGCTCAAGACCGTTTGTTCTCTGGCATTCTATGGGGGAGGCCTATGTCCAGTACCGGACATCTATAGGCTGATGATGATTTCTTCGTAATGATTTACGTACCTACGTATGTAGGAGAAAATGAGTAAAAATACAATGATTAGTATCTAGACGTGACAAGTGGTGAGCTCATAGCCACCATTGCTTTCCACGACCAACTCGGCTAACGTTTTCTTCCAGTAAAAAAAGCCAGCAGCCAAGAACAAATCTTGTAATAACGAAAATTACCCAACAAGTTCTGGCGTATACGCATAGATTTATAGTAAAGATACGCTTGACAGACAAAACAATAAAGCAATGTCTCCTTATAGCAAAATCAGCGCCATCTCTCGGATAACATTAAAACTACGTTGAAATGAACACAAAAACCCGAACGCCATAACCTTCTTGCTTATTGGGAGTCTGGTTATTTACAACCAAGAAACTCGCACGCGTATCAATTAACATCCTTACAAAGTTATAGCGTTTTGCTTGTATGGCGTCTCTTTATTGAATTGGAGAGCGATTTACCAAGGAAATAAAATTGTTTTCTGTGATTAGGGAAAGTTCAACATACAAAATTTTGCCATACCGATGATAAGAAATGCCATATTTTTTTAAGCTACACTTTGCAAAGTTGTTTTTGCAGCCTTTCACCACTCACCCTTTTGTTAGTAGTAGAACTTCTTGTGAAAGAGTTCGTCCGGGGAAGTACTACCACCGTACCTATTTCTGCCGCCAAGCAGTAGTGTTCGCATTGCTGTGTTTCGGTTTGAAGGGTACGGGTGCCGGTGAAATTACAGGCACATGAGACTTTTCATCTTTATGTCTCAGGGTAGGCAGCGCGCGTGTGATGCCTCTGGTGTTACAAGCGTTCATAGGCTACGGTAACTGCTTTCCATCTGGTGGGCCGTAAGCTTGTCTGCTAGCCAAGTAGCATAAAAAAAAAAAAAAAAAAAAACACAATACGGCATTTTGTGGCCGAAACGATCGCGCGCGGTGTACGTCACCGACTGATTATCGTGGTGTCAGTCAACTGATTTTTGACACCGGTTTATTTGGCGGTTATTTAGCGAGCGTCCGCCGTGTCCTTAGTGTATGCCTATGCATATAAGTCTATTTACTTGCAATTTTGCAACCCGTGGTAAAAAAATGCCCTTTGAGGGTCTGCCTACCCCTTCGGAGGAAAAGAGTTGTGTTTATGTATGTATGATTAGTAAATATACAATTATATAATGTGTATTATTTTCAAATGCAGGCCAATACTCTGTTTCCGGTTTTACACCCGCCACCCAATTGCAGTAGCAATGGTAATGGGGAACGCAACAATGGGGATCAATTTGATAGCCTTCAGCGCTATCTAAATCTTATGAAACTTGAATAGGGTACATTTTTGACGTGTTAACGTCTTATAAATCGATGGAGCCGGCTGCACGCTCGAAAAAACATGACTAATGCGTCGTTACCTCGTCATACGTCGTTACCTCGTCATGCGTCACCTCGCAAAACGCATGCGGTGGCGCACCGCATGCGCTATGCGCATACGCTATATATGCTATATATATATATATGCGCATGCGCATAGCGCATGTGATATATATATATATATATCGCATGCGCTATGCGCATATATATATATATATATGCGCATGCGCTAACGCCGCATGCGCGCGAGCGCGGAACGAGCGACAAAGAAGCACAATAACGACGTTGACACGTTGAACTATCGTCAGTAAACCGACTTTACAGACAACCGTTTTTTTTAACCTAAATATTCCTCCTTTCAAGTTTCAAAAGATTTGAAACTTGAAAGCGCTATGGCTGCCAAAATGATTCCCATTGTTGCGTTCTCCATTGCCATTTCAAATTCATTTTGTAAAATGGGAAATTTACGTACCGATATGTTGGTGGAAGCATTTCGGTTTCGACCCTAATCGAGTCTTCATCCGGATGAGTACGATCCTCGCTACACTCTCTCGTTCCTCCTCGCTCTGAGTCTCGCTTCTCTCGGCTGAAGCGAGAGAAGCGAGCTCAGAAAAAAATCCCGTGCTAAAACTAATGATATAATTCACGAAAGCCATTAGCTACTGTAATTGGATTGCCGGTCAGTTTCCATTAGACCCATCATTATTTTACCACACGATTTCCATACCAGTTCGTGACAGGTTTTGTCTGTCGATGACAGTCATGCCCTATCCCCTCAGATTATACCCCTCGATGACTATTTACACACTCGCCACAGTCACCACGTCTGTTTCTAATGATGATGACACGTGTCACGTGACTGGAGGGTTAGATTATTATGCAACTAATTTCTTGTTCCGTAACAACCTAAATGAAAGTAACCTACAATTTATAATGATAATAATAATTTAGGCTTTGGAGAAGAAAAGCTCAGGATTGCGAATTTTGATAAAGGCTGGGGGAGGCCTATGCTGAAAAGCAAAACAATCAAATTAGATACCGATGTATAAAAGATAAGATATTATAAACTAGAATTAAGATTTGTTTAATAGACTATTAAAATTAAAATTGAAATAAATTGCAGACACAATGATCCATAGTACATAATTACATATTATGGCACACAAAAATAAAACCGAGGAGTTACCGTAGTTTATTAACGCCTGTAACACCAGAGGCATCACACGCGCGCTGCCGACCCTGAGACATAAAGATGAATAGTGTCATGTGTCCATAGATTTATAGTAAAGATACGCTTGACAGACAAAACAATAAAGCAATGTCTCTCTCAGATTACATAATAACTACGTTGAAATTAACACAAAAACCCGAACGCTATAACCTTCTTGCTTATTGGGAGTCCGGTTATTTACAACCAAGAAACTCGTTCTCTTTATTGAATTGGAGAGCGATTTACTAAGGAAATAAAATTGTTTTCTGTAATTAGGGAAAGTTCAACGTACAAAATTTTGCCATACCGATGATAAGAAATGCCATATTTTTTTAAGCTACACTTTGCAAAGTTGTTTCTGCAGCCTTTCACCACTCAATCGATCGCGCGCGGTGTACGTCACCGACTGATTATCGTGGGGTCAGTCAACTGATTTTTGACACCGGTTTATTTGGCGGTTATCTAGCGAGCGTCCGCCGTGTCCTTAGTGTATGTCTATGCATGTGCCTGTAATTTCACCGACATCTGAACCCCGGTTCCTTCAAACCGAAACACAGCAATGCGAACACTAACTGTTGGCGGCAGAAATAGGAACGGTGGTAGTACTTTTCCCGGATGAACTGATTCACATGAAGTTCTACTAAGTACTAGTAATTGTGGATCGAGGCGGCTCGAGACAGTTCGTTATGGCATTATTTGGCTCTGGTAGTGGAAGACCTAGAAAAGACAAGGGGTGAGAGATAAGATGAAATTTTCTTATAATAAAAAAGTAAAGTACCCTCTCTTTGTGTTAGCTAAAGGTATCTATTCTGTGGTAGTATGCTACACGAATCTGCCTGGGATGGCTGTCAAGCACAGACTCGAGCATTTTTACTTCGCTCTACTGCGTGATTGTTTCCTATTGTTGTATTTTTCCTTTATTTTTTATATTTTTCCAGATGTTATGAGAATTTTGGTCTATTGTCTATCGGATTTAGATTTTTTTATAGATTTACAAACAGAAAATAATGTTATAAATCTATGGGTATTATATAATATAAACTTCACCCAACAGTCACTACATAGTCCGATCCACACTAAAATTCCCTGTGCCGTGGTTATAAACTACGAGTACCATGGTATCAACAACATTGCTTAGTGTAGTTTATTATTTTTAAGAAAAAATCTTACACGTCAATAAAGACCCGTTACAAAAATGTACAGATCATGCAAACATTTTGCCTCGCAGCGGGAACTGAACTCGCACCTTTTGCGTCTTAGCCGGCTACTCGCCCGCCACGCCACGAAGTTTGACATAAAAGTAATCGACAAAAGCAGGGAAAGTTTTTTTTTTACTGTACTATAATTTGCTTATTAATGTTTTTGAGTCATTTTTTGACTGCCTATTTTGTTACAAGGCCTTCCACACAATAGGAACAAGAAACCAGGGTAGAGTTGTTTTAATCGAAAGCCATACAAAAGTAGAACTGCGGATAAAAATTCAATACAAGCTGGATTTTTAAATCTACTTTAGTTTCAAAATTAAACAATCGTCAGAATCGATCAACATTCACCAGAGCGTGCTACTCAATGGCGCGATTTTAATGCAAGTGATGTACGATTGGTCAGTGCACACGAGCAGAAAAACTGCTCAATTAGTTTAAATAGTTCTATGGCATAGTTGATAGTCTGATTTGGTGGTGTTTCCAAACATTTTATTTTGTTTTAAATCGTTTTTAGTGTAAGTTTACAAGACCTAAAACTTGGTGACTTTAGGTGGCAATGGGCGAGCCAAATAGTTCGCAAAACTGACCACCGCTGGGGAATATAGGTACCTGAGTGGCGACCACGAACCCCTACTCTCGATAGGACGGCCCTTACTTGATGGACCGAAGACATTCAAAACGTAGTGAGTCAGTGGATGAAGGCAACTCAAGACAGTTCATAGAAGCGCTTTATGAGGGGGAGGAGTATGATTTGGGGCTATGTCCAACATATCATCTGCATCATGATGTCTAGTGGCTGATAATGATGCAGGTTCTTCAGTCATTGGTGCTTCTGAAGATGAACTTGGTGACGCCCAAGTTGATGACCAGCTTTTTATTTTTTTATTTTACTAGGCAAACAAACAAGCTTACCTGATGGAAAGTAGTTACCGTAGCTTTATGGATGCCTGCGACACCAAGGGTGTTATTATAAAAAATATCCTTAGTCTGGGTTTAAACCAGGACTACCAGTCTAGGCTTAAATATCGACCTAGGGTATATACGACTGTAATACAAAAGCAGATGGTTTGTTTTCCAGAAGCAACTTTCGAGCTAGACATGCCAAAAATGATATAAGCTTGGACTCTCTCTGGTTTATCTTAAACCAGGCAGCCCCCTAGTTTAGCAATGGACTATAAATTGACAGTTGATTGCTTGTTAGAGGTAAGAATATGGACATCTCAATTGTGATGTGACACAATCCGTCAGTTTGATACTTTGGAAAGTAGCGCGAGAATTTATTTCGGAAAACAAACCATCTGCTTTCGTATTTAGAGTCGCATATGCCTAATGTCGATATTTAATCCTAGACTAGTACGCCTGGACTAAATTCAGATTTAGTCCATGTTCTGTAATAAGGCCGCAAAGGTTTCTTACGCGCACTGCCAACCCTGAGACATAAATATGAAAAGTCTCATGTTCCTGTAATTTCACTGGCACCCGTACCGTACCCTTCAAACCAAAACACAGCAGTACGAACACTATTGCTTGGCGGCAGGAATAGATACGGTGATAGTTAGTACCTATTTCTCCGGACAAACTCATTCACAAGAAGTTCTACTACTTACAAATCCAGTATCGCTACTAGGGCTCCGCCCGTTTGCTTGATACAGATTTCTGTTCAACACCTGACAGGCTTTATCTGTTTACTCTTCGTCTGTCATATTTCCTACCATTTGTCTACAGTTTATTTTATTGCTATCGCCATCCGGTTATTGTGAAGGCTCTAAGTATTGTTCAATTTAATCAAGTTGGCGTTGTACGTATTGAAACCAAAATACTTAATAACAATAATTTTCAAAATACACTGAACAATGTATCTGTGTTTTTGCTTTTACAATAAATAAATTTCTTCCTACCTGAGTTGCACAATGCATAATACATATATGCAAAAAATTATAAAATACAAATGACACAGTTGAGCTATCTTAAGACATTTGCAAACTATTAAAAGGATAGCTCAACTGATCCAAATCATAACCAGATGAAAGCGTCCCCAAGATGCTGGCCGCATTGGCTTCATTTTAATACTAATGCGTTGAGCCAGATAAAAGCTAATAGTACTTTTTATGATCTATCTCACGAGTTGGTGGAATTGTCGGTAGTACCTATGTTCTACAAACTTTAAGCAAATTCCTATTATTAGCTTTGGAAAAAAAATCTCTGTGGTAACCCCTCGTATTAACCCAGGGTGGATGTCGGATTAATTTATTCTCCAAGCAACAAGGGTCCTTCTTCATTCGCGTGTGAAATTGGGTAGGAAATCATTAGAGTACTTACCGATTTTCCTCAACGCTCTATCACTGATCCTTGGTCAAACGGTATATTTTATCAGAAGAACAAAAGCGATTTTGTTTACTTTTTTCCTAGATTAGTAGTTTTTTTTATCACTATCAGTTTACTTGTTTCCGTTTGCAGGATTGTTCTTCAGAGTTTATCTTTTTCTGACTATATTATAATCTCACTCTGGCTTGTTCTAATTCAAAAACTCTGAATTATTTTAAAAGATTTACTTTAATGAACATATTGAGAAACCTGCCACTTATTAAGGCTGTTTTATAGGCTAAACTAGCGTCACCGTAATTATTTTTCTTATTATCACATTGAACAAAGGAATTTTCTAAAATCCATTGTACAGTTTTTAAGCATTTTTTTAATATCTCTAAAAAAATTAAGTTTTTTTACAAATTTAGGCAGAGATGCGAAAACAGAGTTTGGTTAATTAATTAATTTCATTAACTAAATAATTACTTGTAATTTAATGAAATAAAAACTTCTTTGCATATGAATTCACAAAAAAAATCTGCTAATTTATTAATGTTTAAGAATAAAAGTTCAACAACCACACAAAAATCAGACGTTATTTAATACTTAATAAAATTAATTTATGCAAATATTGTCATCTAGATTCTAGAACACAGTTTATGATCCGTAAGTATTCCAATGAACGGGTTGTCCACAAGTCGGGTCTTTCCAAATCGAGTAGTCAAATTTGCCAATTTGACTGCAGTCAACAATACTGTTGCTGAAAAGAGAAATAAAATTATTAAATAAAATAAAACAATACATAATGACAGAACTACATTCAGGTTGCACTAAATTAGAATTCTCGAAATTTTTTAAAATCATGAAAGTTCTATCATGTAAGTAGATTCTTTTATAAATGAAAACAACAATGAAAAACAATGATTTTTAATTTAAAAAAAAAGTAAGCGAAGAAGCAATAAAATGTATTTTCTTTATTTCAGCCGATTGACGTTCACTGCAAGATCCTAGAGAGAAGGCCTCTCCATAAAATGCCAAAACGAATGGGGTTGAGCCACCTCTATTCATCGAGTTCCCGTGACCGCGTTGGTCCATGTCGTCTGGTTAGTGGGCGCCACGAGAGAACCATTATTCCTAAACGATTGAATGTATACTTACTCAGGTCCAATCCTTGAGAAAGCATTAGGTTGTATCTTAGAAACGGAATCGCCTACGTCGCATAAAACACCTGCAATCGTTCTCTTCCTTATTTCCAAAAGTTGAGCTGAAACGAAATGGTTTTAGACTGAAGATCCGAATGAAAAACAACAAATATTACAGGCAAGCCTCCTTATTCGCTATGACCAAACGTAACATAACGCGGGCTCGTTACGATATCTGCGTGGAATCATCGCTGAATCGTATGGGTGACACGTTATTGACAAGGAATCTCTTAGGTCATAGCAAATAACCACCCTGATCGTAAATGCAAGTAGTGATCAACCATTTTGAAGGAATTTAGTTACTTACGGAAAGTAAAAGCGTTCGGACGGTCAGGTCTCTCATACCAGTGCCTATCAGATACTATATTCCTCAAGAGCTGGTCTATTACCAAGCAGTAGAACGTAGCTGGAGCTGTGCCACCAGGAATGTGCTTTTCCAACCAGATACCAGCGAGAAGGTCAATATCCTGAATACTTTCATAAGTGTTCTTGAGAATTTCAATTCTCTGGAAATAGAAATATTAGTTTTAATTATTATGTTTACAATGGAAAATAAAAGTTTGCATGATTTGCACAAAATCATGGAGCAATCAATATACAATAAGCAAACGTAACAATTCAAAGGAATGTGATTTCCACTTAACTGCACTAAACTGTTAATTCACTCGCTCTGTTTAATACTAACAGAACCTGTCTGAGCTTCAGAATCAGAATCTTGATGATAATGATAAAGACATAATTCAAGACTTCTTACCTCAGGATCTATGATACCCTTCAGATCACCCCAGCCACCAATAGCTTTGCCAAAGCAGAACTCTCTGTATTTGATGTAAGGTTGGAAGCCAAAGTATCTGCTCTTGGCTAAGTCATTTGTTGGTAAATCAGAAGCTTTTTGGTGAGGTCCAAGTCCAACTTCAGCAATCTGAAATTGAAAATAATAATGAAATCAATATTAGCTCATGTAAGTATGCCCTCAAAATAATGTAAACATTGTGTAATATTGAAAAAAGATGTAAGAGCTTTGTTAGATCCATAGCATCTATCTTTCAAAGACTCTCATCATCATAATCAGCCTGTACAAATCCACTGCCAACTGTTGACAGCACTATGACTGGTCTTGAGCCACCCCTATCCACAGACTTCCTGCGATCTTCAAAATGTTGTCGGTCCATCAAGCGGGGGCCTTTTTACATTACGTTATCTGGTTCTTGATCGAGAAACATTATTCCCCAATAGTTGTCAGTTCTGGGAGCTGTTATGGCTTGCCCACCGATCTCAGTACCGTAAGTCATCACTTGCAATACGTCTGATTTTAGACTTTCTTATTTGAGGATCTGCGGTATCTGAGACGAGAAGATGTGGCGTAGTTTCTCGAAAACTGCCCCACCCGAGTTGAATTCGTCACCTGACCTCTTTTTCAAAGTTTAAACTATCTCGTTAAAGCTTCAGACCCAAATAAGAAAAAAGCGTCAACAACTTCGATGATAATTTTCGTTCATAACGTTATACCCGATTTAGTTATTGAGTATCTTGCCCATATTGTGGAAGACAGTACTGACCATTGTGCCCAAGGTCGATTCTGCTATGGCGACTTTATCGTAAGTAACTCTCAATTACGTTGAATTCTCTTTCTATAAGTTGATTCGTACTTACATCAGGATCAACCACGTAATCAGCAGCTGCACCTCCCTGCCTAAAGCTGCCCTGTGTCATGTATATCATGTTATCATCCACCTCGAAATAGCCAGTTCTAAGCGTTAGATTAACTATGGGTATTTGTTTCAAGTAGGCTCCCTTAGTGTCGTACATTCTGAAAATATTAGTTCTGATTACAATTTTGCTCATTGACTTCATCAATTAATTAGTATCTACAACGAGGTAGTATTTATTAAAATCTTCTTCTTCATCAGCCGGTAGTCATCTAATGCTGAATGAGGCCTCCCCCATATAGCATGCATAGCGTGCAATGGGGGGATTTACCTTAATTCTATGTCCAACAGTGATGGATTTGTTTTGGCTGATGATAATAACAGGGGAATTATTTTAGGTATCGATGAGGTTTTAGTTGAGTATTGCTGATTCATGTTTTAACTAAGAATCTACTTCAGAACTAGTAAAATATAATTGACTTACTTCAGAGCTCCTTCCTGCAAAGTATGCAGCCATCGAAGTACATACGGGTATTCCAGCGACATTTGCGGTAATACTTTTGAGTTATAAATATCTCTGAATCCTAACGTTGGAGTTAATACTCCATCCCTTTCTAAATTTTCTTTTCCTGTAGCAGGAGAAAAACAAAACAAATTTTAAATCACAAAAAATGTTAAACCGATGGTCTATTTTCGTCTGCATCACTGGATCTTTCATTGCAGCAGGCGATGCAACTTCTAAGTGGATAGAAATGTCAATAAGTGAGCTATAATTATCAACAGCCTGCAGAAGTCCACTGCTTGATATAGGCCTCCCCATACAATGCCACGATGACCAATCTTGAGCTGCCTCCATCTTGCTGCAACCCTAAAATGATGACGGTCCATCGAGAGGGTGGGCCTTTCACACTGCATTGTCATTCGGTTTGTGAACTAGAAAGTTGAGAATTTGTCTGTTTTCTTACCTAGTAGAAGTGGCATCATTTCGTAATAATAGATCTGCAACGCAGTAGCGATATTGATGTCCCTTGCAGTATCAAATAGTTTCTGGTCGTCCCAGCATGGATTTACTTTAACCAGTTCTCCAGCAATCAGGTTGTGATGTCTCCAGGACCAAATAGAAAATAAGTTGATACCAGCAAGAGTGTTAGTGCCATCATCAGCTAAAAATTTGAATACTTAGTAAGGTCATTGAGCACATACGTTTTTAAAGAAGATCGGTATTTCGTTACTTTTATACTGATAATGAAGATAATAACTGAAATACTGTAATAGGGTATCCCATAATATTTTTTGACATCCTACTAGGTCTGGCTATTCTACAACTTTATTAAATTTTCTGAAACTGTCCTCGGTATGTTGCTTTATTGATTAATTTGCAGTGTTACAATATTTATGTGTAGGTATTCTTCGTAATTTGGTAATTATGTCAGTATTTATGTCAGTACCTTAGTTCAGTAATTTTTTATACTACTAGGCAAGCATACAGGCATACGACCCACCTGATTGAAAGTAGTTACCGTAGGATATGGATGCTTGCAAAACCAGAGGCATCACACGCGCGCTGCCGACCCTGAGACATAAAGATGAAAAGTCTCATGTGTAACTTCACCAGCACCAAACCGAAACACAGCAATGCGAGCATTACTACTTGCTTACTTGGCGGCAGAAATGTACGGGTGGATAAGTAAAAATTAAAATGGCAATACCAGCCTAGAACCCAAGGAAATAAAGTGTTCAGATATAGCCTCAAGATATCATACATTACATTGACATAAGTTTTGGAACTTACGAGTGTCATGGCATCTTGTCTCAGTTGGTCGATCATTTAAGAAACAAACACTAACATTGGACTTAGTGCTTGGTGGCCAAATTTTGCCGTCCACTAACTCATACTTGAGAAGACCACCTTTTAACATTCTGAATTTTTGTGATAGGACTTTTTCTGAATTTCCGTATATGGTAGACAAATCAAATAAAGGTGTTGATGACACAATCTGTAACAATAACACAACACAACATAACACCCAACAGTCACATACATAGTACCATGGTACCATAACACCCAGACCCGGATCATACAAAGATTTGTCCCGAAGCGGAATCGAACCCGCAACCTCTCGCATCTCAGCCGGCTATACCTACTCACCCGTCACACCAAAGAGATCGTCAAACAACCATAGATAAAAATAGATTTTATAAGTACTACTACCTACTGTATACTATATAGATAATAGATATCTAATACGATAAAAAAATAAAAATTAAAAGTAACACTGCCACAAGATATCACATTCAACGGATACTGTATATAGATTATTATGGTTACAGATTATTTATTTCACAAAAGAAATTTACATTTCACTTATATGAGAACTTAATTTTAAAGTAAGTACGTACTTGCTTCTAACAATTCGATTGTATAAAATTAACTACCAACTAGTTAACTACTGAAATTAATTAACAAATTACCAATAAAGATGATAAACTTTATACTTCATATAAGTAATTTATTTTGGCAAAATATTTAATAAACTGTAAGCATAGGATACTAGTAGGTACTGCAAAATCATAGATGATAGTTGTGAACATGTTTTGACAAAAAAACTTACTCTTTCAGGAGAAGACCCCTTCCCAATGCACCCAACAGATTGAAAAGTTGCAGGCCTCGTCATGTTCAGGCACCGTATGTTAGAGAAGCGATGGACAGGGTCGTCATCAGGAATTTTGTTGGGAACGCAGGCGTAGTCAGTCTTGCCTTTGGCTGCACAACAGTATGGTTTCCATGCAATGTAGTTAACTGGAAAAAATTAAATTATAAAAATTTTGCACCTGATTATAGTCTTAACTATTTCTAGTTTTTAAGAAATAGTTTTGAAATGTCCAAACAAAATCCCTTTTATGACACGCACTAGACCTGATTGTCTCACTTTTTTACCTCCATAACTTTCTCTGTCTTTCTTCTTTTTTCGACCTAACAAGAGGCCGACACCCGACAAGTGGGAACGAGCTGTTAGGCCTCTTGTCTCACATCTGCGCTCATTGTCATGTCTTACTTATTTCCTTAGAAGCACTTATTCCTTGGCTAGATGCGCTCTCTCGCACCCCGTCTCGCTCGTCGTGAAATAACAACAATATTTGTTACGCGGCGCTGAAGTTTTCTTACTCCGTGCCATTATTAGTTAACCAGTCTTCGAAATAGCATGGCCTTAACCACAAAAATTAAAACAACACACATTTTAAAACACAAAAATATTAATAATAGAAACACTGCGTTCGAAAATAGATCTTACCAGTATCTTGTTGAGAGACAATATCGCCTGACATGAACACCAGGTAATGGATAGCGAGCTGCGTGAACCTCTGACTCGGCACGTGACCTTCAGCCAGAAAGCGCGTACGCAGATGACGAGCTAAGGGTAGATCGTTGCCGGACACTGCTTTCCGTGGCTCAAAATCTGAAAAACGTGATGACTTTGGCTCGTTTTTATTTACTACCCTAGTTTTCCATCCATTCATAGACCGAGCAAATCAAAATATCCCAAAATGGGCTGGGCTGTGTCATCTGCATGCCCGTAGTTATTTTTCGCGAGAGTCAAGTTAAGTACCTCCTCCTCCACCGTTCTCTCATTGTTGAGGATCGTGACTCCTTTGGGGAGTCTGTTCACTGCTTGCCTCCATCGGTTTCGGTCAGTTGCCTGATGCATATCCGCGCTTACTGGCGTCTACCAGATGCTCAGACACCTGATCCGCCCATAGTTTGGGTTCGAACCTATAACTTTTTCCATCACTATGAGTCGCTCCAGACTGTCGCAATTAGGTATAAGTACCTAGTGACCATGATGTATCCGACCCAGACCCCTCCATCTCCTCTCGTGGATGTCGTAAAAGCCGACTAAGGGATCAAATCAGAGGGCAGCAGCATCCGCCTGCATGAATACTTCGATCAGCAATCCGCCTGCCAAGCGTGGTGAATTTGGCAATTCCCCCTAATGTACTTTATGGGGGAGGCCTCGTTCAGCAGTGCACGCCCAAAGGCTGTTGATGATGATGATTATGATCTGGTGATATTTTAATTTGTCCAGTCTATAGATCATACTGTGTAGCTGTAGGAAGGCCATCACTCAATGGACTGACGACATTTCAAAGGTCACAGGAAATCGGTGGATTGAGGCAGTCCAGATCATTATGACGTGGCATTTTATGGTCTATTTCCAGTGCTGCATTTCTACTGGCTGATGATGATGATGTGATGATAGATGGTAAACTAGGGCTACTACAAAACTATAGTGTATCGCTGTTTTATAATTGCAAAATCGTGTTTTCATTCAAGCACCAGTTATTTTAATCACTGTTATTTTCCATTTGTAGCAGGAAAGAGTAGGTAAGTAGGATATATCGTTCAAGTTATACGATTGGAGAAATTAAAGAGAAATCCAAAAATGGAGTTATATCACAGTATCTATTCTGGGAATGCATAGATAAGACAAAGATAAGCCCGTGGATTGTTATAAAAATATAAGGCTAAGTAAGTAATTGAATACCTTTTTCAAAAACAGCAGGCAAGACCCTCAAGAATGCGGTATGTCCTGTTCCTTTAGTCGGGTTGTCTAGGTTGTTGCAAGACCCATCAACCCTTCTTCCTTCTTGAGGGTCACAAGGAGCTATGTCAATTGTGCACCAGCTAAAAAAAAGACTTATCAGACTCTTGGACAAGTAACGTTTTAATTTTCACTTAGGCGAGAAATTGCCCACGTAGGCTCTATCTATCTCGGCATTGTTTTTCACCACACTGATTTCTTAATTTATTTATCAATGTCTCATATTTTTTTTTATACTGCTTGGCAAGCAATCAAGCATACGGCCCCTACTGATGGAAAGCAGTTACCGTAGCCTATAGACGCCTACCAACACCAAAGGCATCACACGCGCGCTGCCGACCCTGAGACATAAAGGTGAAAAGTCTCATATGCCTGTAATTTCACCGGCACCCGTACCCTTCAAACCGAAACACAGCAATGCGAGTACTACTGCTTGGCGGCAGAAATATGTACGGTGGTAGTACTTCCCGCGACGAACTCTTTCACAAGAGGTTCTACAACTAACAATAAACATGCAAAGGAGCCTCAGCATGGCGCAGTGAATATTTTCACCACACTGGCTGTTTTACCAGCTATCACAAAGTGTTTACAGGGTCACCATACCTTAACCTGATTACTGACCAAGCAGGGTAACCAAGAAAAAGCCAGTGACAGGACGAACGAACGAAACTAGAAAGTGACTCTATAGATAGTATAGTAGATTTTTTATAACAGGATAGTTTCTGCATAACTATTAAAATGCTTTCGAAATACTAATGTCTCTTTTTTTGGATAAAAAAGGCGAAAACATTTTTTTTAACCGACTTCACAAAAAGGAGCAGTTTAGCAATTCAACTCTATGATTTTTTATTTATTTTTTTACGCTTGTACTTCACCAATTATTAATATATTTTAATGATTCCTTTTTTGTTTGGTACCTCATTCTTTAGAAGTGGTCCCATATATGATCCATATACATTTTATCGAAATTGATTCGGCGCTTTACGGTTTTTCTTTATTTTTCTAAAAATTAATTATAAAATCAATAGGCTCCTTGTGTAGGAGTACATAATGGAGTTCTACCACCATCTTTTCTGCCGCCTAGCACCATTGCTGTATTATTTATTTATTTATTATATATTTATTTTTATTTTTTCTGTGATCCGGTTTATAGGTGCCTGTGAAATTAAGGAACATGATACTTTTAGAATAGAATAGAATATTTTTAATTGCACATAAACAAATAATGTATAAAGGCGAACTTAATGCTGGGGAGCATTCTCTACCAGCTAACCTTTATGTAGTTTGGTTAATTAATGTAGATGGTGCATAGCGTCCTAGGCGGACCTAACCTCATGCAGTTATAATAGTCAGGTGGGCATAGCAGTTCAAACATTTACACAAATAACTAAAACACTCCTTTTTTTGAAGTCGCTTAAAAATAAAAGTGATGTACAAAATTACTTACAAAGTAGTATTCGATTTGTCACGGCGTTTCAGTTCATCTCTAGTTATAGTAGTTCCGTGGTAAGAGTCATAGAATATAGCAGAACTGTGATAGATCAAAACCAAAAGTAATATAAAATGTTTCATGATTTCCTTTAACAGAAAACAATGTTATCTCAAGTGATATAAATAATATTTAACTGTTTAAAATAATATTTATAGGCGTTTACACACAATGAGCTCTCTCCAAAGAATAACTATTTTTGGAACGCTTGGTATAATTTTTATTAAAAACGGTAGTTTTGCTATAAAATGAACCAGTATCTACGTATATATTAATAAAGGTGTGCATGTGTATGTGTTTCAATTTAAAACCAAGGATAATACTATCGTCATAGGATCTTTTGTTAGTATAATTCACACGTTATTATAATAGTTTTTTACAACAAATACATTTAAAAAAACTTTTCATTTCAAAAAACCGACTTCCACCATTGTATTCGACTAGGTATCTAAATAATATTTTGATGGTGAAGATACCAGTGTAGCAAAAAGATTAAATTAAGGCCACACATAAAATACAAACAACGCAATTTGAATGCGGGATAGTACCATTAAAAACATTCATAGCAAGAGTGCATTTCATTGCAATTCCAATAAACCCAAACACGGCTAAGATACATTGTTTTATGACAAAGTTCTGGTGCCTTACTTCCAGTTTGATGGTACTTTTTTTATCAGAATTATTCATTTAAATTTACTTCATAATAATATAGTCGCTTAACTATCTTATCACCACCCGTGAAGTAATTATCATTGAGGAGTTCCGGTGGCCATTTGTGGTCTTCTTCATCAGTTCCACTTTACCAATAATTATACTTTATAATAAATGCAAATGCTTGTTGCAAAAAAACATCAAAATCGCTGTGTCCTATGTATGGGTAGTTGCCCTCAATTCCTCATGGATTCCATCATTAGAAAAAAATGGTTCGTTTTTATTCCTCATCTGAAGAAAATTCATGTTGTAATATATTCCCCTACCAGCTTAATCCGTGTTGGTATCCCGTAATCCCTTGGCCAAACCGCAATATTTCTTTGGCCGACTTTAATATTTGGCCTCATCCGCGACGAATCCGCTGAGTAAACTCAGGATTTAATAACAGTACAGATTTCGGTGTTGAATCGGTTTTTATTAAAAAAATACTGTAGCATGTACTTATATTTCTGGCCTTATTTTTACAACGTAGAATTGTGGAACGCCCCTGATTTTGTTGGCATTAACATACAAACCATAGGTACAATACATAAGACCCAACAGTTCAGATCCCACACTAGGTGTCCATTATGCCGTTAGGTATTATAATAAGCTGGCGAAACTTGGCGTGCAATTAAATATATTAATATATTATATATAAGGTACACTTAGAAAAACCACAGTCCTACCTCTTAAACTATGCAAGATATCGAATTTAAATAAAAATTATATTAAAATATATTTCCTAAGGCATTAAATACAATAACTTTTGTAAAAAATTACATAACATTATATATAAAAAAAATCATAAGTAATTTTCTACAGTTACAAAAAATGAGTTTGGGAGGTATTTGTGGTATTTCTAATTGAACCTATTTCATTGCTCACCAAGGACCGGCATGTAATTAAATTATAAAGGTCCCGGAATCCTTATAATAAATATGAATAAAAAAATCAAAATTAATTGCTCACCAGATTTGACATGATTTTTATGAAAACTGCATAGCCTCTTCCTATTTGTAGTATGTAAAAAATAGCGAACTTTCGGTAAACATTAAATCTGCTTACGATTCGAATCTCGTACTATGGAAATCGAGACACATTTGTGTAGCATTGGTTGCTTTTACGTGACCGCGGTCCAATAGTGGGAACTCTTAAAGGCCTTTGTCACTTCAAATCAGCTTTTAATGTTTGCTTTTTTAAGATTCAATTAAGCTGGGATTTGATCAATCCAAAGTACCACGGAACTACGGTGCTGATTGTATAAAACTTATTTAGACAGTCAACAACGTCTAATTTTACCAACTAAATGCTCTACAATAAGTTTTTTATTGAAAGTCAATTTTACAAGAATTATTAGTGCTCTTGTTTTGGGCAATTTACGTTGCTATAAGATTTGTCCTGGCTGCTGGCTTATTTATGAGTGAGTTATTTTTGGAAGAAAGCGTTAGCCGAGTTGATTGTGGAAAGAAATAGCGGCGATGACCACCATTTGTCACGTCTATATTCCTGTGACTGTGCCCCACACTGAAAAGAGGCCCTTTGAGGCTCTGCTGCTCTATTAATTATACTGTTTTAACCTAGGATTAAAAATACTAATCCATGTGATGCTACTGGCACTTAGTTTCTGCTAAAAGTAATATCGCACTAATAATAGTGAATTGATGGTAAGTTGCACTTTACGAGCAAAACTCGCTAGCCTGTCGCTATAGGTTTGTAAAAAAAAATACAACCGAATTGAGAACCTCCTCCTTTTTTTGAATACGGTTAATAAAAAGTCCGTGAAGTTGTCATGCAAGTCGCATACGTGGTATGTATATGTATAATATAGATTCCAAAACTTTTGTGTTGATTTTGGTGACGCCTTGGAGTGAAACTTTTATACTTTATTCCTATTTATTCTGTGGTTTTGGACAAATGTTGAGAAAATGCGCTAATCTTTCGATGTGTTCGGTGGAATGACCCTATTACGGTAATAGGGTCATTCCTACGAATCGTTTCGATAGCGCTTTATTTTTGGAAAACCGGTTTTGAAATCGGGTTTTTTATGAAGAAATCTTGTCAATATTAATAAGCAGTAAACACCAGTCTAATTTTAAAACCTTTGTATTTACTATCATTACCTTTAATGAAAATGGTAATTTTAGTGATTTTAAGTTTGTTTGATTTAATATACTTAATTAAAACAGACAAATATTGCCTTTGAGCATTCCACACGTGCTGGCCATCGATCTATCTTCTTCTTAGCCGTGAGATTTTGTATAGTTAAATGGCGCCGCGCTGACCATCAAATGCATCTGTCATCCCATAAAAAACTGATTTGGATGGCAGCGGTGGACTTCTACAAGCTGATGATGATGATGATGACAATGAATCATTCAAGCATTGTTCAAGAATTATCCAACGAAGGCACGTTTTATCTCCATAGACGTCCAACAGAGCAACATAAGATACCCCATGCTCTCATCTGAGGTTAATGCGCGCGCGCAATAACTTAAGCGTCAGACCTACATGATTATGGTATACCACTTTGGAATGAATTACAAAACAGGTTAAGACAAAGCTATTTGAGTTCTGGTCATAAAAGAAAATGGTATTGTTTCATTGTTTATTTTTATGACATTATTAAGATGGCATGTAAATCAATTTACGGCGTGCTGGCTCAACTTGGCCTGGCACTGCCGTGCACTTGATTTTAAAGGAGTCTGATATAGTAGATTGTATCATAAGGGAGCAAAATAATATTTTTACGGCGAGGGCGCTTTTTTGAATCCAGAACGAAGTGAGGGATTCTAGAGTAGAATCCCGAGCATAACGAGGGATTCTTTAGTAGAATCCCGAACGTAGCGAGGGATTCAAAGTACGTCGCCCGAGCCAAAAATATATTTTGCGCCCGAGTGTTACACTCTACTTTTCATCACCCACTATGAGAAAATAAAAGGCGCCTCATATTTTATTTCAAAACAAAACCATGAATTTCTAACAATCCGTGAATAACTTATCATTTAAAAAAAAGACTTCCGCCGTTGTATTCGACTAAATATTTGGATGAAAAAAAAATTATGAAAGAACCATAGTGGTGAAAGGATTATGATACTTTCTTAATGCAAATGCTTGGTTTGTTACTGAAAATATCAAAATCGCCATATGTATGCCTACAATATTTGAGGAGTTCTCTCAATTCCTCGTGGATTCCATCATCAGAACTGGATTCTGAAAAAAATAGGACCAATCTGGAAGTGTATCTATTCAAATAAAAAAAGAATTTTCCAAATCGGTTCATAAACGCCGGAGATATGAGGTAACATTAAAAAAAAATACAACCGAATTTAGAAACTCCTCCTTTTTGTAAAGTCGGTTAAAAATGACGAAATCGCGGGCCGTCGTTTCTAATTTGTTTTTTTTTATTCAGCCGGTGGCGCGACTATGGGCCGTCGTACCAGCCAGTATTTATTTAAACAATATTTGCGTTCGCCTTCTTTGGCGCTGAACACTAAGATGATCCAAATTTAAAAAGGGCGCGGAAAAGATAATTGCGGCGCACTTATTTGTGTTTGATTCTTTTCAAGATGTTCCAAATTCAAAAAGGGCCGTAAAAGATAATTGCGGCGCACTTATTTGAGTTCGATATATTCCAAATTTAAAAAGTGCGCGGCAAAGATAATTGCGGCGCACTTATAGAAGCTTCATACAGAAAACACCACCTTTGGGTGCACTTAAAGGCGAACCAAGTCGTCCTTTTCGAATAGATGGGATGAAAATGATATTGTAAATTTAATCTGATTAGAAGCATACATAAATCTCGGTATGATCCTAAAATCCAAACATCCAAAAATCCTTTGGAAAATCCAAAAGGCTTTGCTTATAAAGTTGAAAATCGCATGTCATATTTGAAGATGTTTGACACTGGTTTGCATTTCAGACTGTATTCATTCATTGAGAGTTAATTAATCTAAATATACAAATCATATCCAAACATCCAAAAATCCTTTGGAAAATCCAAAAGGCTTTGCTTATAAAGTTGAAAATCGCATGTCATATTTGAAGATGTTTGACACTGGTTTGCATTTCAGACTGTATTCATTCATTGAGAGTTAATTAATCTAAATATACAAATCATATATTCCGAACTTTAAAATACAAGTGTAGCTATTTAATTCGTAAAAAAAATCCTAAATTGTGTTGCTGCCGTTCAAAAGAGTATTTGAATGTTAAAGCTTTTTAGGGTGGACACTTTTGTGGTTTTTGTTTTGCAAAACAAGACGTTATAACTTTTGAAACTATCATGGTTATTAACATAATTATCACTAGAAACGGGATACTTAATAAAGCTCAAAAATCATGGTAAATATCCCGTTTCTAGTGATAATTATGTTAAGACAAGACGTTTTTAACCGACTTCCCAAAAAAGGAGGAGGTTCTCAATTCAGTGTTTTTTTTTTTTTTTTTTTATTGTTTGTTACCGCATTTCTCCGGCGTTTATGAACCGATTTGGAAAATTCTTTTTTTATTTGAATAAATATACTTCCAGATTGGTCCCATTTTTTTTCAAAATCCAGTTCTGATGATGGGATCCATGAGGAATTGAGGCAACTCCTCAAATATTATAGGCATATATATGGCGATTTTGATATTTTCAGCAACAAACCAAGTATTTGCATTCAAAAAGTATCATAATCCTTTCACCACTATGGTTCTTTCATCATTTTTTTTTCATCCAAATATTTAGTCGAATACAATGGCGGAAGTAGGTTTTTTAAATGAAAAGTTATTTCTAAATTCTGTTCGGTTACAACTATTATAAGTATATTGTTCTAACTTCACTATTTTTTGCATCTCATCATTTAATCTCGTTACGTCGCACTGGGCGTTCAAAAATACTACCTTAATTGACTTTACTTGACAACAAAAAATAATGGAGCCATAAATATGTATAATCATCTTGAAACCGTTGGATAAATCAAGTAACTTATTAATTTACGGCCATCAGTGACACCCGTAAATGGCATCTTCTATCAAGATATTCATGTAAACCCTTGCAATTTTATATGAATATCAATTTTCAAGAGAACTACGCATCTTTTATAATACTATAGTAGAGCAAAATCAAGCTTTGCTTTACTAAAAATAAAGAAGAAAATTGTGTGGAGGATTACCATCATCATCAATTGCATTGAAGTCATTTTCAAACACTTACAAACATATATATAGTTCCTGTCCTGCAAAAATCTTGACCAAACAAAACTGTGTCTTATACACTGCTATATAAAGAATTGTTTAAAAAGTTTGTTCGTTTTATGACGGTAAGATTATTTATGTTGTTGGTACATGAATATGCAATAGGTAGTATGAGACGTTTGACTATGTGCGCCTAATGACTTGTAGGCTTTATGGAAATTAATGCCGGTTTGCGGTCGTTGGTAGACATCAGTATAAGCAGTAAGTTGCATAGAGCGGTTGAGGAGCTATTCGTCATCGGGTAATTGCGTTATCAAAAAATGTAGGGTAAATTCGTCATCAGCCAATTAAATTAAATTAAATTAAGTATGTTTGTGTAAACTCGTTCTCGATTTTTTTCCTGACGTGGAGTACAGTCGGCTCACCTTCCGCGCGTCATATGTGCAACGTTTGCACATAAAGCTTAGGTCCCAACTTGCCCGATCGGGCGAACGTAGGGCGCATAAGTAGAGCTTCGACCGCCCAGCTTAGCTGACCCGCGCGGCGCACTGACGTTCATATAATATAGAGCTCTAACCGCGATTGCGCTGCTTTTGACTCGCGGCTCTACTTATTTGCTCTACTTTTTTTTATTTCTCCTTGTCGCCTGAGAAAATTTGGATTTAAATCGTGTCACGGGAAACTACACACTGTTTTGGCAAGCGGGTCCGCAGTCTAGTGGGAGTTTATAATACGTAGACCACGCGGACATTAATCTCGAATCAAAAATCTTGAACTATAAATCATGCATCGAAAAACTCGGATGAAAAATTTCGAATGAAAAAACTCTAGGTATGCAAAATTATGTCTATATCAAGCGTTATGAAATTATTTTAAATCGAGAGTCTTACGAGTTAGTAGGTGGATCAATTACATCTTAAGGGTAGCAGGAAATAGGTGGATGGAGGTGGTTAAGGAGCGTTCGTTATGGCATTCTATGGCGAGTCTTACGTCCAGCAATGGACGTCTACCAGCTGATAATGTTCATGGTTAAGTTGGTAAAATTCACAATAAAAAAATAAAAAATGGTTCTTTATCAAACAAATTTTTATTTCCTTGACTAATTTGGATGCAGTTTTCACTTACGTGCAGGAAAATTTAACGAAGATGATTTTAGTGTCTAGAACATATCTGTGTAAGGACTCAGGTTTTACACGGGTGGAGCCGCAGGCAAAAGTTAATTGCATATAAAACCAAAATTAGACGCTCCATGCCACGGTCTATTGGCAATAGGTAACATTAGTTCAATACATACAAATAAACAGAGAATGGGCGGAATAGAAATGTTTGTCGCATCATTTGGGTGCAATGGAGCGTGCGGCCAAATGTGCCGAGGTTGCGTCCGATGAAGTAGGCTTATTTATAAGTAGACCTTTCTACCGTGATTGAATGCTTTGGTCGATTGGGTGTGTGTAATGTCAATAGTTTTATTGTTTCCGGGGGCTGTTACAAAAGATTTACCTACATATATGTTATACTACATAAATCTAAATTTAGATAAATTAAGATAATGTGAGTCATATTAAGTTATTTATAACTTAAATCATTATGATATCACTTTTTGTAGATATCAAGCGCTTATATTCGTATTTGTTTTTGCTATCTATTGCGACATGCAACATAGAAATACATACATGTTTTTTTTTATCCAAACTCTTTGATCCGTGTGTAAAAATTTTCGTTACAATTAAGATAATCAAAAAAAAATTATAATAATTTTATTTGTAAAAATATACAAATAAAATGTTCCTCATAAAAATAATGATTATAACATATTAAGGAGTTGGTATCGGTAGTGGCACTTTAGCTGAGTTTTTTTGGCTGAAGTGTGTTTTTATTGTTATTTTATTATCGAGACGAATCCCTAGACTCGGCTTGAATTGTTCAGAAAATTAATAAACCCGTATAAGAAAATAATTAAGAATTAAATATCGCCATTTTCAAAATGATATAAACGCAATATTAGAAAGTTATTTCCTCAGCACGTTATATCAATGTGCCTTTTTATTATCTGCGACGTAGGTAAAGCTATGAAAAGCATTTTAATTTCCTTTCGAGAAGATAATTTACGGCTTTTACAGGTAAAGCCTGGTGCAGACACTTAAGGATTTATGTGGTTATTACGGAGAACCTTGGAATTGTTTCCAGTAATGGATTTTATTGAATTGAAAAACAGAATTAAAACCATTCGAGAAACTTGCTGACAACCAAATTATGTTATGTTATATTGATATCTAATATTTTTAGTCATATTTTATTGATATGATGTACTAATTTGTATTTATGTTCATCATGTATATGTGCCGTGGCGTGTCCGTCCTAAAAATATATCCCTCTTTCTCCTCCCGTGGATCCATAAAAGCCGACTTAGACATTACATCTGGAGATGGGCAGCAGCATCCATCTGAGTGCTTAACACCAATACTGCGATAGCCAATCCGCCTGCCAAGCATGATGATTATGGCCAATTTGTCTATTGTATACAATGGGGGAGGATTCATCCAGCAGTGAACGTGAACAGGTTGATAAAGAAAAAAAAATGTATATAATTTATGGTGTTGTTTATCTTTAGGTATTATTTATAATGTAACTTGATTATGTATCTAATTAAACATGTATCAGTTTTTCAATAATAATAATAATTACAGCTTTACGCGTCAGTGTGGGAATTGCGATAGTAAACCGTGCGTTGGTTTGCTACGAAGCAAACCTTAGAGCATTTCATTAAATGCTCTAAAGTTTATGCTCTGTGGTTTGTTAGGGTATCTATGACACGTAGCACGTAGCATTATGCACCAATTAAAGCTCTTTTCTGTGTGGCTTGGGCCTGAGTGTTGGCACAGCTATCAACCCATACATAGTTCATTTATCAACACGTCTTTGGCTGAAAGCTTCAACGAGCAAGATACAAAGTGCATTTTTTTAGAGGCGAGGCTGATGTGAAACATTATAGGAAATATATTCTTCAAAAAAATTTTTAAAGAATATAAACGTGTTACCAAACCATATTATATAAGGTGTTAAAGAACGGCTACCGAATACTGAAGGTATAAAGCTACCTATGCCATAGTTATATAAAATAGCGGCAAGTTCACAGAGCTCATCGGCCGCGCGAGTTCAACGCTCTCGGTCAGCTGATCGACGCGCAGCGCCAATATTTCTTATGTGGTTTTCATTGCTTTTTTGAAGTTATTATTTATTAACGTATTTTTAATGATTGAAATTAGGTTTTTGTTTATTTTCTATAATATTTTATGGATATTTGTAAATAAAACACGATAAAAGTGGCCCAAGAGTGAGGTTTTTTTTTCTTGTTTTTCCAGTATGAATATTTTCAGAATCATGGTCTAAATGCACTGTTTCAGTTTTCGGGAGTAGTCTTTTTACATTCGTTATTGATTCAAGTAAAGTACTATCGATTTTAAATTCATGATAACAACAAAAGTGTTTTACCAACAAACGGGTATCTGTATAATGTAAATTATGTACCTACTCGTATAGTATAGGGTGGTACACAGACAATATGCATATTCTGTTCCGTTCACTAATTGTCATCAATTATCACCAGCATATTAATTTGCTGATTTCCCGCCACCTGCTAGCCAATATACCGATAAGGGTTGCATTGTGGTTGAGCATGTTAAGCTTCGATCTGGCTGCGAGCGAGAGCGTAGCGGGTGGCGTAGCGAGTGGCGTAGCATGAAGCGTAGCGGACAGCGTAGCGTGAAGCGTAGCGGCTAGCGTTTAGGCCCACCTACATGTATAAAACGTGTAATATATTTTTATACATTTATGGTCCCAACGCTGATACATATTATTTAGAACAGTGGTGGATTTACCAGCAGGCTAAGTAGGCTGGAGCCTAGGGCGGCAGATTTTAGGGGCGTTTTTTTTTTAATGTCTTCTTCATCATCATTATATGATTGTGAACTAGGGTATCGAATTATAGAGGTCTGTAGAGGTGGCAAAATTTGAATAGCCTACTGGCGGTAAATGTGTAAATCCGCCACTGATTTAGAAGTCTGGTGGTATATATCTACATAGTGACTTTATTGGAGCAGGTACTATGCCAAATGATAATTAAATGATGGACTACAATATATTTATATTATATTATGTTATTTTATGTTATTATTGTACTAAAAACGGCATATTTTTATAAATTTTGATGTGGGAAATCAGTTGATTTTATAAGGAAGAATTTCCATCCATTATCTTAACACTAAACTTCTTTCGGTATAAAATACATATTCAGACACATCATATTGCATAAAAACTTATACAACCTATATTAAACTTATATTCCTTTTTCAGTATCAGCTTAAAAGATAATAAATTTTGATACATAATGAACTTTACCAAACTCTTACATCGTCACTTTCACGGGATATTAATTCATCTAGTGAATTGGGTAAATCTAATAGTTTATATCTTCCAATTTTAAGCTCTATTACATAAGCAGAAAGGTGATATTCCCATGTAAATTTCAAAAATATCATATATCACTAATGAATCAAATCTGGACTCTATCAGACTATGTGGTAAGTCTAAAATAGAGTGATGAAGTTGTAAGGGCAATAAGTGGCGATCAAATTGAGATATCTAGCGACACGTGCAAGTTATTGGTTCACAAGTGTTTGGACAGACCGGGATATTGCTTATTTGTGCAGAATGCCATCCAGGGGTTACTACCGAGTGCTCCGAGACAGTTCCCAAATATGTACAATTAGGGCATGCACATAAAGCGATAATGCACAAGTTCGATCAATGAAATGTCGCTAACTAAATTATGGAGATGATATAAGTGATATACAAACGTCGCACGCCATCCCTTTCTCTCCCGTAAAACCGTTCGTTATTAATGTTTGGTTAGAGATCCAGGCTGAACGCAATATCTAGTATATATGAGTATAACCATAAATACTAACCTATAGCATATTATATGTATATATATTTATATGTATATGGGCCGGTTATAAAAAAATAATCGGTTTTAATACACTGGAACGTGTTCACGCGAGCTGCACTCACTAGTTGGTCTAGGCCACCAAAGGGCGCTAGACCACTAGTATAAATATATAATGTAGTAGTATTAGCATATATAGTGGCTTTGACAGCCACGAGAGCGGCGTCCATTTGCGATATCATATCATGAGAAACAGCGCACGCACGCACTTTTTTATATACTTACATCAATGTACCTATGTTTATATATACTGCTTATTTCGAATTAAATTAAATAACCAGTCGAAAATCTTTATTATTATAAGCAAGATAGCAGAGTTTTACCCGTACACAACGATCCTAAGAGACCAGGGACCTAGAAGTTTACCTACAAAAAGTAAGAGAATAGGTACACGAGCCGCATTCCAAACAAACGTTTTATTATTAAGTATTATTAATTTACAGCGATTTCACAAGATTAGGTTGGTTAGCATACAATTCACCCGTCTTCCACCATTTTCCACAGCCCGAACTACTATTCATCATTCAATACATCAGATACTTCACTCATACGTTCCGATCCATGCATACTACATGTATTAGAGCTTATTTGTGATTGATTTCGCCCGGAAAAGGTTTACCACCTCATGTAACATCTGCCGAAAAGCAGTAATGCTCGCATTGCTGTGTACCTGTTTGAAAGGTGCCAGCAAAATTATAGGCATTGAGACTTCGCATCTATATGACTCAGAGTGATGGCATTCTTATAGGCAGAGGTCGGGCCAATTCCAGCCCAGTATATACCCATAGAATTAGTAGCTAGCTCTATCGAAATAATTTCGTCGTGAAATAGCTGTTGCTTAATCTAAATAAGAAATAAGTAATTACTTATGTAAGGTCATGGCTTTAAATCTTGCAAATTGGGCAAGTTTCTAATTTGCCAATTGCAACGAACTGTGACTCTTAACGAGTATTTTGCTAGTTTTTTTTCAATAATTAGCATAATCTTGATTCTTATTAATGAAAATAAAGACTTACTAACTTTATTACATCGGGATTTTTTCCTAAAAATATTTTTTCTTCTTTTCAAAATCTTCTGCTGACCATAGCCAAAGCTTTAGTGTGCTTAAGAATATGCTTTACTCAAGGATGTCGACCATATGAAGATGAATAAGCGGAAAATACGTTGAAAATAAGCGAAAAACGCTACATTCATTCTCGTATGGTCACCCTACGGGTAGACAGTTCTATTAGTGCTGAGTCAGTCATTTTTGTGATTTATTGAGCGAAAAGTGCCTTAATGCAAAAAGTTCTAAGTAATCTTATTAGTTTGTCATAGTGATGTTTTTACTTACATGTTTGACTGTTAGACACCGACCGTTGTATATTCTGTCAAATCTATACTTGCCACTGTTGACAAAAGCATATCGATCGTCAAACAAACTTCAAACAGTAGTCATCATCAGACTGTAGAAATCCACTGCTGGACAATCACCCAAGTAGAATGCCACGTACGGTCTTAAGCCGCTTCCATTCACTGACTTCCTGCGTTTATAATGTCTTATGTCCATCGAATTGATGTTAGATAGGTTTTCTTACTTATTATAATTATATATGGTGTATGAGATCATTAATATTAAATTATTTATTTAAAACATTCCCTTTTCCTTCCCAATGTGTTTATAGTCGTTATATCCTCACTTACATCTCCAACAAAAGCATTTCAGTTTCCGAGAACTACAAATAAACACATTAATTTACTTGACAAGAAAAACATCCGTCCCTGGAAACTAGGAATAGCAGAAAATTGTACTAATACATAAAAGTTTCACTCTAAGGACACTAAACTAGATTATGATAAACAGTAATTGATAAATTGATAAATGATAATATATAATATAATTATAACCGTAAATGTTAATGTTTATCAATGATTTGATGACCACTGTGGCGCGGCGGGCGAGTAGCTGGCTGAGATGCGAGAGGTTGCCGGTTCGATTCCCGCTGCAGGACAAATGTTTGTAAGATTAGCAAATATTTGGGTCTGGGTGTTATGGTACCATGGTACTCGTAGTACGTGATACCCACGATACAGGTAATCCTAGTGTGGGATCATGACTTCGAATATGACTGTTGGGTGTTATGTTATGTTATTATGTGACAAGGTCACGTCAGCTTTCAGGGTTAGCAAGTTGAAGTGGCAATAGGCAGGCCATATAACTCGGAGAACGACAACTGCTGGAAAATAATGGTTTCAAGTGGTGATCACGACACACCGGTAGACACAGTGTATAGGACTCGAAGGACCTGTGACATTGTAGTGGTCGCAGGAAGTCTATGGGTGACGTTTTTATCCAGAAGTTGACGTCTTTTGATGATGATGATGACTATAAATCTGAGGCTAGTACGCAAACAAATTGAAACCCACTATCTGCTGGTGACAGCTCAAATTTATGTGACAAATTCGCCTTCTATAGTGTCATTGTTCACTCTCCTGAAGTTAGGTGGCCCTGAAATGAGCTAAATGTAACAGTTGGTACAAGAACTAGATTCTTTTTTCTACAATCAATGAGCTGCGCTAATAGGCTCTAGGTTTTTTCAAGATATTATAATCAATCGAAAGTTTATTACAATAAAACTCATTTTACGTTGACAACAAATGTGAGTGGCACAAGCCATCCGTTTGAAACAATTTCGCAGTCCATTACTGGGGTAAGTTGGGCGTGCGTTCAAAGACTGCCAATGGGCCGTGCCATGTAAAGCTGAGTCAAAGGACCGAAAATACTTCGATATCCATACAGAAGTCACCCAGTATAAGCCAGCTCTACCTAAGACTGTTTATCTAATCTAAGACTTAAAGGTATGTATTCTATGCTTAAAGTTCAATATTTTAGGGGTAACTTTGCGACAGCGGTTCTTTCTTGGTTACTCTGATTTCAGAGTAACCAAGAAAGGTCTGGTCATCTCTCAAACTGGTCAGAGACCAGTTTGAGGGATGGAGGCCCTGACAAGAGCCTAAGACCAATGGTGATGCGAACCTGTGTGGTGAAAGGATTATATATGCACCTCGTCTTATATAAGCTGAGTTTTCATACACAAGTGGGGTGATAGGTTTTGAAATGCTTTTCTCCTGCTTTTTTTATCAGGCATCAACGCACTCAATAGCATCTATGTAACTATCTAACAAACCTTCAATCTATAGATAACATTTAACATTCATGGAACTTCTGAAGTAAGGAAATCACATGTGGTAAATAAGACTGTGGCTTTACTCATCATCAGCATCGTCAGATGTTGACATCCACTGCTAGACAGGCCTTCCCTTAGAATGCCATAACAGTCTCGAGTTGCCTCTATACAACTCTTACACTACGTAGTTCGATTAGTGGTCGCCACACGACAACATTGCAAAAAGTAACTGAAAAATATACCTACTGAAAATGCATTTAACATTGTTCAAAAGGGACTAGGTAGGTTAGGAGGTATCTATTTGATGGGCGGAGAAAATACTTCAATTACTGTCAAAGAAAATAAAGCCTTCATCAATTCCATCCAATTTTCTACACAGGCAACATTTGGCCCTTAAAAAGGACACAAATGTCATTCCTCGGGCCTTTATATGGGACACTCGAGAAGGTTGTGTCTTATCCCAATAAATTGTAAAAGAACTCGTCACTTCACTGAAGAACCCTTCTCGTGTTAGGTTTTTCCTCTACACATCGAAAACAGATGTTTTCAATGAGTTTTGTGGCTTTCAGAATCGAATTACTTTCAGGGAAAATTTCAAAAGAATTTTATCATTCTGAACGATATGTTTTTGCAATTAAACACTGATTTCAAGGATAATGGTTATCAACAACAAACAAGACAGAGTCCTTCAAGTCAATGACAAGAACGGGTTGTAACCGACACCGAAAGCGGAACTTTACGGAGTAAAAAAACTGGCAAGCCAAATTATTACCCGATTAATCTTTAAGTCACCCAGGCGTTAACAATTTACTTAGTTATACACCAATTTTAAATGACCCTTGTGATTTCAATGAACAAGATAGTTATTGGTTTTCACTATAACTTCCGATAACTAATCGATCGATTAACTATCGATAATGTTCGTTTTTAGTATAAATTGCCTTCCGTCGTGGCATTCGTCGTTGGCCTATGTCCAGCAGTGAACTTCTACAAGCTCATGATGATGATGACTATGACTTTTCCGATGATGTTGGTATCGATGATCCGTTAGCCAATACGACACCAATACGCAAACGCATTTAAAAGACAAAATAATTGTAGGTATTTATTGTAATCACCAGGATCATTTTGAATCGTCTAATAATAAACTAAACTTACTTCCAATGCACCTACAAGAATCAGGTATTATACTTATATTTGGTGACATACAAGGAAAAAAATCGGTTATAAAATATTGAAATTAGCCCCTATTTCAAAAGATTCCTATCAAATTCACATAATAAAAGAATTTTACGATTCCTCGTCCCACCATCTCAAATCAACCAAAAAGTTCAGGAAATGACTTTGTCCCGTGAACTCCAACACGTTGATTTTCTCATTCAATATTACATTTATTTCCGTTCATGTACTTTAAAAAGCCAATTTGGAATTGTCGTCGGAACTCCCCTATTCTTGGCGAAACTCGTTTCAACCATAAAATTGAGTTAGCCCACCGCTTAATACATTTGGCAAACAACTTGGTGATTCGTTTACTTGCACGTATGGTTTGACCTATTTTTCGCCAGCTGCGCCTCAGGAAAGGTCACCTTATTTCATAGAATGTAATGTGAAACTATGTATGCTAAGAGAATGCCAAAAAATCGTGTGTTAAAATTTTATTGTTCTGTCTGAAACTTTTTAAACCAAACGGGTAATTTCAGTTGACAAATACCTATAATAACTTTTCATTTAATAACTTTTCATTTAATAACTTTTCATTTAAAAAACCGACTGCCGCCATTGTATTCGACAAAATATTTGGATGAAAAAAAAAATGATGAAAGCACCATAGTGGTGAAAGGATTATGATACTTTTCGAATGCAAATGCTTGGTTTGTTGCTGAAAATATCAAAATCGCCATATGTATGCCTACAATATTTGAGGAGTTCCCTCAATTCCTCATGGATCCCATCATCAGAACTGGATTTTGAAAAATGGGACCAATCTGGAAGTATATCTATTCAAATAAAAAAAGAATTTTCCAAATCGGTTCATAAACGCCGGAGATATGCGGTAACAAACATACAAAAAAAAAATACAACCGTATTGAGAACCTCCTTCTTTTTTGGGAAGTCGGTTAAAAAAGGATGATTCATTCTAAACAATTTATGAATTCAATTTGATAAATTTTTCAGTGTCGTGGTGTGTCCGGCCTGAGAATAGACCCCTCCATCTCCTCCCGTGTGTGTCGTCTCTGACTTCGGGATTACGCCAAGCAGCATCTACCTGAGTACTTAACACCAATAATGCGATTATCAATCCACCTGCCAAGCGTGGTGATAATTGCATTCTATGTGGGAGACATCGTCCAGCAGTGGACGTCAAAAAGCTGCTAAAGAATTCTGAACACTGCATAGGTATATTAATGATGTAGGTACATATTCATAACTCTGTTAATTGTTATTATTATAATTTTTTTTTCAAAACAAACGTGACAGAAACAAATTTGCGCCCTCATATCTTTTTTTATCAAATTCGTGGACGACGGGGCTGATTGCACTTTTAGTACCTATATTTAAAGAATTATTTGTATTCTTGTTTTTTAGTGTAATTGTTTGTTGTTACTAATATAAAAAAAAAAAAAAAATAGGTATTTCAGTAACGAGGCTTAGGTGGAAGCATGCCAGGTGGACCAGGGCAGTCACAGAGTAGTGACCGAGTCAATTCCAAATACAAACACAAAATTAATTACTAGCATCCAGATTTATAATGCAAATCAATGTATCGCGATAAACATCTGTCGATATTCAGAACAATCCAATCCAATATCACTTAATCGAATCAATAATTAGCAATCGCAAACATTCCGACAAACATTCCCTGATTAACAATCACCAATTTCATAAATGGACTATTTGCGATATGTCTGAATTTATCTTTTGAATGCAGAATTAAGGGCTAGTTTACGTCAGACAATGCGGCATGTTATATATTGTAGCATGCGTCGTCGCTATGATAATAGAAACATTTGCGGTATATTGCCGCATGCGGCAGTCTATTTGACTCCGAGGCAACATCGTACTGTAGAGTTAGAATGTTTTTGGTCATTGATCGATTGTGACACAGTAGGTAAATGGCTCAACCATATGCATAAGTATTGCTTAAAAGTAGGTTTTTTGCCACGCAGCACAATGTTGCACGTTGTTGCTGCGTTGTAAACGAGGCTTTACTAAATTGCAAACGACATTCGGGCTACATAAACGTTTGGAGTTAAATAATTAAATAGATTTTCATACGAAGGCATTGATACATTTTGTGATACATTGTAACATCATATTGTTGATGCCATATGGTTGAAATTGTACTGTCTCAAGCATGCTGCTCTCAAAAATGAATGGAAAGAGCAGTTCCCCTTGCGTTAGAAATCTGCGTCGTCGAGCGAACTTTCAAATTTAGGGTTAGACATCTTTTTATTTTTTCTCTTTTCTAGCCTTTTTTGGTTTGCTGCTGTGAGGCTTTATGTTTTAGCTTGTATCATGTTTTGGTGTGTATGATTGCAATGATTAAGCCCTGTTTCATAAAAACACTCACGTTTTAACCCTACTGTTTAATTGTTGCATATAATGATTGAAAGCTAGACAAGCGTGGCAATTGTTGAAATGTTGGTATAACAAGCGTAGCGTGTGCTGTCTTGCATATTTTTTTTGCTGATGTTTATTTAATTTTGACTACCTTCCTAAGGTTTTTAAGGTCTCATTTACTATATATCAGCAACTCCTTGCTCAGAGGCACCACACAGGCGCTTCTCACCTAGTGGTAAGACGGACCATTTTTGTAAGCCAAGCCGTGTTTGTTGCCTGATTTTACTAGGCTTGGTCGCGTTGGAACGGGAGTCATTTTAGTTTATAAGACGATTCAAAATGATCCTTGTGATTTTAATGAATAAAATTCTTTTTGACTTTGACTTTGACTTTTGTTGAATTAAATGTTTAGCAGACCAAATTGTCATAGCATCATATGCCAGTAGACATCCACTAATGGAGGTAGATCTCCACCATATAATACCACGTCATACGGTTATGAGTCGATTTTATCCTGCGACATTTAAATTGTAAATGTTTTGGAAAAAAAAACTCACACATGTATGTGTCTGAAGTTCTGTGTTTGAATGTGTGTATTGTGACGACCTCTGTGGCGCATCGTGCTGAGATGCGAGAGGTTAGGGGTTAGATGATGATAAATGTTTGTATGATCTGCAAATATTTGTTCCGGGTCTGGGTGTTATGGTACCATGGTACTCGTAGTTCCTGATACGCAAGACGCAGGGAATCCTAGTAAGGGATCATGACTGTTGGGTGTTATGTTATCTTACCTACGTTATGTCGGTCAATCGAGTCAGCTAGTCCACTGTTAGTTGGCAAAATAAAATATGATGGTCTATTATACTGACTTGACTTATAATACAAAAACACTAGCTTGGCTGATCTTTTACACGCCCCTTTTTCTCACCAGGACAAAGCAAAACACATTGCACATCACCAGATAGGTACTGGGTATATAAGGGAACTTTTTAATCATACGAATCTTTTCAGCCCGACAGGAGTGAGATATTAAAAATAAAACAATGCCCCTTGTTTACCCCCTATGCGTTCTCTTTGCACTTTAATTACTTACCACTTTTTGTAGATGCCTTTTTTATGTCCTGCGTTTTAGTTGGTAATACATTAATTTAAATGTAACCCAAAAGAAATATGGCGACGTTCTTTAAATTTTTGATCCAACTTTTTGTTTCACGTTAACTTCAGTAGAGATAGTTTTAGTTACTGGTAATAATATGCTTAGAGAATCAATAACTTTTCATTTAAAAAACCGACTTCCGCCATTGTATACAACTAAATAATTTTGGATGAAAAAACAATTATGAAAGAACCATAGTGGTGAAAGGATTATGATACTTTCTGAATGCAAATGCTTGATGTCTTGCTGAAAATATCAAAATCGCCATATGTATGCCTACAATATTTGAGGAGTTCCCTCAATTCCTCATGGATCCCATCATCAGAACTGGATTTTCAAAAAAAATGGGACCAATCTGGAAATATATCTATTCAAATAAAAAAAGAAATTTCCAAATCGGTTCATAAACGCCGGAGATATGCGGTAACAAACATTAAAAAAAAAAAAAAAAAAAAAAAATACATCCGAATTGAGAACCTCCTCCTTTTTTGGGAAGTTGGTTAAAAAAACAAATTAATGAAGTGTGTAGAAGTTAAAGGAAAATAATTCATAGAGGTTATTTATATAAAACACTTTGCACACTTCGGTTGGAATACGAAATGCGTATGACACATCGACTTACATGAAACATCTACCATCAACTTTTGGTTATCAAGTTGGTTATTGTTTTTTTGTTAGGTTAATTTGTGCAAAACTAGCCTTTCAAGTATATTATATAACTATATAACACAATAGAATTGAAATTATCGTGGCTTGGTATAATTTTTTTAGTGTTTCCGTCTCACGACCTTTGAGCGTGGTCGCGGTCGGTGCTCATGAGGATGGATCTCTAAATGATCAACGAAACGGCACCAGGAGAATAGTAAAGTACGTGGTGTATAGTCATATTTTTTCTAAGGTCTAAAGTTAAACAAGTTTTTTATATAGGTTACTTTTCCTTATTTAGTATAATCAAGTTTTTGCTATAATTTGAATTAGAAGTAACTCTTGATTCCCTACTTCTAAAAATATACGAGGTCTATGGAAACATCGGTCAATAAAATATATTATTTAGAACAACACATTAGTATTTTTATGCAATTATGCATGAAAGGGACCTGGTTAATTTATTTTTGACCTGGGTCAAAAGTCACTTTCATTCTTTGAGGAATTTCAACTTTTCAACTTTTCCCTAGAGCGGGATGGTGAAGTTTGTATAGGAAAATCTCTACAAATTCACTTTAATTTGGCATGGTAGGATAAGTTATGCCAAAATAACAGTACGGAAGCCTTAGAGCACCTAGTCGCATTTGTCCGTATTTATTTAAGAACAAAATTATTCATATTTTCTGTAAAAAGTCATAAATTGTGATAGAATCAAGCAGGTCACTTCTCTAATCTGCGGCAGGTAATCGAGTGGAAAGGAGCTAACGTGGCACGTTCGACTCCCTCGGCTAATTGAATGAGGACCTTTTGTGAAGGCAAACGCAAATAATTAATGTGAGAAGCCATAATGGAACTGTATTTTAGAAAGAAACTGATAAACTGTGAGGTTGTAACACACACACCCACACACCCCGTCACTCTTTGTTGCATTCTGTCCAATAACCTTTTATGAAACATAATTTTCTATAAATGTCATGCAGCAAAGCAATTTTCTTTCGAATGAGTCTATCGCTGCAAAGTCCAGACAATAAACGTAATATTTTTAACAATTCAATAGAAAGTGAACAGTTTTTTGACAATGCACGATGAAGCATAACTTCCAAGGCTTTGAATAGTTATAACTGTCTGGCATCGCTGACTCCAGAACTTGGGTTCGCCTTGGGAGCCTTCGATTCAAGTTTATCTTTGTAATATTATCATTACTACATAATAGATTGATATTTAGTTAGGACAAAATGAGTCATCGATCATGAGCAAACTCTAAAGAGGCCTCCCTCATTCTTGTAATGGGGGATTTGCCACCATCACCACGCTTGAAAGACGAATTGGTGATCACGTTCCGTGGTTCAATTTCTAAGTCACCTTTAAACACATCCACAGGAGGAGTTGGAGGAGTTTTTAGGTCTATTCATAGGCCGAGAATACCACGGCTCGAAAAATTAAAATTAAAATTACATAGATTCATTTATGCTACAGGAAACTAATCAGATTGTTCAGTGATATTTTCTTTATTTTTTTTAATACTACTGGCAAGCATACAAGCATACGGCTCACCTGGGGGCTGTACGGGTTTTGACAGTTTACGAAACTAAATGAAGTTTCGTTTCCTTCCATACATTTACTTGCAGCGCCCCTAGCGAAAACGAGAAGAAAACTAAGGACGCTGTCAGTAAATGTATTGGATGGAAACGAAACTTCATATAGTTTCGTAAACTATCAAAACCCATACTAGACGTGATAGTTACCGTAGCCTATATAATAGACGCCTGCTGTGTCTCGTTTGTTAATAAATAAATAAATAATAAATAATAAATGCTGGACATTCCACACAACATTATCTAGCCCCAAGCTAAGCAGAGCTTGTGTTATGGGCACTAGATAACTGATGTACTTAATACAACAACATTACATAGATAGATATTTTTTATTATACATAGAAAAATACCCAATATAATATCGGAGGCCTTCTACGAAGAGCGCCATTTTGAATAGCACCTACAAAGTATCGTTAAAATCATATTATAGTAGTGAATAGTATCTACATCTTAATATTTTTTACACCTTAACTTATATGAATCTTTTAGTAATCAGATTAATTTAAAAATAAACATAATTTACGTCACACTTTTAGCAACTGTTACACACAAATATGTATTGTTGGATTTCAGTCCATATATAATTAGCGTGGGAAATAATATAGACACAATAATTAGTTACCTAATTATTTAAAATAATTGGATAATTAATTTTTGTTAATGAAATAAGTAAGTAGGTATTATATAGAAAACAATAAGATTTAAAGTGCAAAGTTTCGCAAGTCGCGCGAAATTAAAATTTGATTATGTTTTTTTACTGATTACATCTCATCAACACTTCTTGAGACGACGTCCGTTTTTATTTAATTTAAATTAATTGTGTTTTTTTAGTTATATCGTATAATTTTGGTGGCATTTTAACCGGTGTAGCTTATAAAGAGTACATGGTAGTGAATTTAAATAAAATAAGTGTATTGCGTGTCTTTTCGAAGGGGTGGAAATTGTACTGGAACATTCTTGTAAACCTGCCATCGCTTTACTAGAACATGACTGGACAGAGGATTTGACGACTTGACATTATTTGAATAGATCTATGCTACATTACACTGGCAAAATGGAGTATTTCCTCAAAGCCCATTAAAAAAAAAAAAAAAGAAAAAAAAACACTTCTTGAGATAGCGAACATTTATTTTGCAGGAATCAGGGGATCGAACACACATGTTTTCATATTATCTCGAAAATATAATTAGTTTAGCTACGAATGTCAATGAATGATTTGTATAGTGTTGTTCTTATTCACTGACATTCGTAGCTAAACAAATAATATTTTTGAGAAGTAAAACATGTGTGTTCGATCTCCTGATTCCCGCAAAATCAATGTTCGCTATCTCAAGAAGGCAATTTTCATTGGTATACGATTTGTCCAGGCTGCTGGCTTACTTAGGAGTGTGTTGTTACTGGAAGAAAGTGTTAGCCGAGTTGGTTGTGGAAAGCAATGGAGGCGATGAGCTCAACACTTGTCACATCTATACAGGGTGTTTTTTTGAAATGGGACAATATGGGGATATCCGAATCCATAAGAGATACGGGAAAACTGTCTTTGGAACCATTTGCTTATTTTGTATGAAAACGATTTTGGCATAGTTATTTTTTTGGTCAAGCGTGAGTTCTCCATAAAATGAGTTGTTTTGATCAATTTTTTTTTAATGCGTATTGTGTCAGTTTCATGTAAGGATTGTTTCATTATATCGGAAGAAAAAAATCTGAACAGCAGAAGCAAGAGAAAGGCCATTTTAAAAAAAAAATTGTGAAAGTTTTATTAACGTAGGTACCAGATTACTTACAAATTGTATGAGAAAACATTTTATTAAATTTGACTAACTTCTGCTGCTCAGATTTTTTTTTTCCTGTATAATGAAACAATTCTTACATGAAACTGAGTCGATACGCATTAAAAAAAATTTTGATCAATACAACTCATTTCTATGGAGAACTCACGCTTGACCAAAAAAAAAAACTATGCCAAAATCATTTTCTTACAAAATGAGCAAATGGTTTCAAAGACAGTTTTCCCGTATCTCTTATGGATTCGGATATCCCCATTCTGTCCCATTTCAAAAAAACACCCTGTATTCCTGCTACTATGTAACCCACGGTGAAAAAAGGCACTTTGAGGCTCTGCCTACCACTTCGGGGAAAAAGGGATGTGTTTATGTATGTATATATGTATATACACAGTCCACTGTTCATGTGATTGGAAATTTTCAGGAGGTCTAGTGAAGCAAATGCAATTATATTCATGCGTTCTTATAGCTCTTATGTTGCTAAAAACAAGGACTATTCTTGCTAGCAGAGATATTGTTAAAACATAGTCTTTCAGTCTTTGAGAGATAGTTACTTTTGAGACAATGACGTTGGAGTCTTACAAAGGATACCATCCGTTTGATAAAAGCTTGTTTAGATAGAACATTCTTGTTCGATAAAATATTTCCACCAGGAACCAGGTTGATGTAACCTATAAAACACGTGACATATATATATGGACGGTATTATAATTATATTTCCGGCGATGTTTTAAGTATTTTCTATTGTATAAATTTGTAGTTTCAACTAGAAATACAAAACAACGTCATTCCCCCTACCGTTTTATAATACTGACGCCAGTAATGCGCCAGTACGTCTGGCGGGGAAATTCCCATGAAAACAAATCAAATGACACCATGGAATAATGGGAATTAAATAAATTATTGACTTGCCGTCAGAAATTGTGAAGTTTTGATGAAGGGACAGGAACGTAGGTACTTACCTATAATGCTTCACGTGGAAAATACGAATCGTTAGAAAGGGTCGTGGTTGATATTTCATTCATAATTGCTCGTTTAATAGTAAAAGATTTGCTACAAAAACAAATCTTTTACTATTAAACGAGCAATATTGTATGTATAGATATATGTTTTGAGATCTCAAAAACGTTGCTAAAGATGTTACATCTTTTAGTAATTTTTCAAAGTCATCTTTTTTCCAACTCCAAAATTAACAAAAGTCACAAACAAACTCAAAAAAGAAAATCTTTATAACTTCTAACATATTCACAAATGAAAGTAACAATTTGTTTCCCTTACATCTTCCCAACTGGTTGGAGTTGACAATATTTTATGTAATTTACTCTTTTGAGGACAGAATAAATTTGTCCCCGAAACGCAAGTTGGATGTCCGCAACAGATGTTGGCTCTTTTCTGGAATTCTTTATTGTGACTGCTGATGGAGGGGTTGACAGTTTTGCAAATTTTAGTACGGCTATTTTTATTTCGTATCCCGCTGTGCCGGGGACAAAGTGTCCAACATTACTGCAACAAATGATGTTGACGGGCAAAGCAATGCTTTAGCAAGCATCAGAGAACAAAAATATTTGAAAATAATTCATATTGTTAGTAAAAAACTTATTATTTAAATACTTCGTCGTTACTGCTTCCTACTCTCCTGATGCCGTACCCTGAGCTCTCATAGCGATTCAGTTCAAAAACTATTCAGTACAAAATATCGGTTCGTCGTTGACATCCGTCATTATTGAATAACTTTATTCGCAGAAGTCTATATACCTTCTGCTACTGTGTCTTTGAACATAGCTGCGGTCATCACGGAACCGATATTTTGTACTGAATAGTTTTTGAACTGAATCGCTATAAGAGCTCATGGTACGGCTTCTGGTAGTATGAAAGATATTCTAATATTATTACCTCCTCGAATTTTTGCAGACTGTATGTATACCAAGATTCTTGTCTTTGTATCAGGTAGTAATTTGAAAACTTCCAAATAAAACGGATCTATTGTCACATCAAAGTTCGCCGGATCATAGCCACCGAATCTATCAGTAACTACTCAAATTCTTCGCTAGCGATGTTTGTTTTAATAGCGATAAAGTTGCATAAATACGTCATCCGTCTTCATATAGTGCCATTTTCGTCATTTAGTGTGTTATGTTTATGTACTTATGTGTAAGTTATATAAAATTTTCAAATCATCATCTCTCAAAAGTATCAATTTCCAACAAATTTTAAATTGTCATACATTTTCCTTGGCATGAGAATACAATAGTCCCTTTGTGACTATAACGAGATGTTCACCGGAAGCTACTCGCTCTCTTTACTTTGTGAAACTTTAGACGAGGAAACGATGGCTTCTGAAAAGGAAGTCTTGCCTTTAAGAAACTTCAAGCTGTGGGAACATATCTTATGAAAGTTCTTTTTTTTGTTAGCGTACCTACGTATTTATTGATGTACCCTAATTGAATTACAATCTAGCCGTAAGGCAGGCTAATAAGTAACTGAACATTCACCTAAATTTATAAAATAATTACAGCTAAGAATGTGTCCAATGGCACTTTTCTTATTGTCTCTATTTAAGGGGTGGACACTTTGTTCTAGTGTTCTTATATCTAGCACTAGTCTGCACTACATTACATTATTATTTACACTACACTAAACTACACTCATAAGGTTTCGTTCGTTTGAGTCTTCTCAAACTTCTTTTGGGAGTTATTGTTAGTTAGTGTTTATTATTATTTGAAGATACCTAATCTCTTTTGTATAAGAATCAAAGAAACAAAAACCACAGAATGGCATTTTGAAGAGCGACTGTTGAACGTTTGTTTGGATGGGCTATAGGACCTTTTTTTTTATTTGCGTAGGTAAGTGCCGGAACTGGATTGTGGCCTACCTGGTTTTAGGTGAAAACCCTAGCCCATAACAAATTCAATACCTCTAAGGTCACATCCACCAAGGCCGCACCCCCACATGGCACTGCACTACGCCCGTCCCCTGAGACATAAAGATGAAAAGTCTCATGTGCCTGTAATTACCCGGCACCCCCTTCAAACCGAAACACAGCAATGCGAGTACTGCTGCTTGGCGGCAGAAATAGGTACGGTGGTAATACTTCCCCGGGCAAACTCTTTCACAAGAAGTCCTACAAAAACGAGTAACGATAGCCAGTCACTAGCGAGCCAATGGTAAATGTCAAATATTAACCAATCCAATCACAAAAAATTCAAGATACCCCGATGTCATTGGCCAAGGTATTAACATTTGCGGTCGTCTTGGTAACGAGTCAGCTAATATGCTAGCCGTCTGAAGTGAGGTTTAGAATGAGATAAATTTTCTTGCATTATGCTAAATAGTGAAGAAATCTTTTCATTAAAATGAAAGTCACTAATGGTAACTTCCACTGTCTACCATCAGGATACTTAAAAAAACCTCGTATTATAACCAAGACCCTTAAAATAAACCACCGCAAAGAACCTATAAACTATACAGAGTAAGGTTTAATTAAATTTTGTATTGTCTTTAAATTGTGGTCCATGTATTGGGAAATGTGTTATACTTTTACCTACATAATTCCTAATTAACCCTTACAGTAGTAGGTACCTATGTCGTGACTTATTTAAGAGGATGTCACCGGTAGCTAGCAAAATGGCCTTTTTACTTCCGAACGAAATCTGCTTCTAATTTAATAGAATTAAAGTTATCGTGGCTTGGTATCATTTAAGAAAAATTACGACTATACACCACGTACTTTACTATTCTCCTGCTGACGTTTCGTTGACCATTTTGAGGTCCTTCCTCATGAGCACCGACTGCGACCTCGCTCAAAGTTCGTGCGACGAGAACTGAAGCAGGAGAATAGTAAAGTACGTGGGTATAGTCGTATTTTTTTTTTTTCTAAAATGCTTCTAATTTGGCTATTATTTCTTCTAACTCCATGAAACTTTATACACATTTTCAGTACACTAATATCTAGACCCGTGGTGCGTTAGTTTTTACATAATTATTATGGTTACCAAACCATAAATAAAAAAACAATTGTCAAAATAGAAGCAAACTTCGTTCACGTACAAAAGGGCGTAAGCGGCCTACCAAAATCTACCGAACCCAACCTACCATAGGTTGGGTTCGGTAGATTTTGGTAGGCCTAAAGGAACTATTTGAGAGAATTTTATTCTCAAGCGGGAATCGAACCCGCACATCTTGCGTCTCAGCCCGGCTGCTTGGCTGTCAGAGTGGCAATGCATGAATTAAACCGGTTTTCTTACGATGTTTCTGTGGTTGCGTTGGAACAGGAGTAATTTTAGTTTATAAGACGATTCAAAATTATCCTTGTGATTTCAATTAATAAAATTAATTTGATTTGATTTGATTTCCCTTCACCAGTTTTGAGCATAATATAGTATTCAAGAGTAGACATAAGAGTTGAATTGATGATGTTTTTCACTAACCAGTCGTTTGTGACATGGGCCATACATCTCAGTTATCGCTATACTTTGAAAGTTGAGGAACTTCTTGGCTTGGCTCGCTTCACTCCAAGTGGAAGCGTTAAAATTTAAATTTTCTCATTCATCATAGGTACCATGAATAACGGAAATCAATGTTTGTAAACATTTTATTAGTTTTGCAATGTTTGTGCTTTTTTCTTACAATAATTCAGCTTTATAACGTAACATGAAATAAATATATAAAATATTTTCTGTCATCATTTTGTCAATTATATAACTTTTCATTTAAAAAAACGACTTCCGCCATTTTACTCGACAAAATATTTGAATGAAAAAAAATGATGAAAGAACCATAGTGGTGAAAGGATTATTATACTTTTTGAATGCAAATGCTTTGCTGAAAATAGTAAAATCGCCATATTTATGCCTACAATATTTGAGGAGTTCCCTCAATTCCTCATGGATTCCATCATCAGAACTGGATTCTGAAAAAAATGGGACCAATCTGGAAGTTTATCTATTCAAATATAAAAAGAACTTTCCAAATCGGTTCATAAACGCCGGAGATAACGGTAACAAACATTAAAAAAAAAAAAAAAACTACCTAATTGAGAACCTCCTCCTTTTTTGGGAAGTCGGTTAAAAATAAGTTATATTTTATACAATTATGTATGGAAGTCTATACAGCATACATTCCAATAGCCTTATTGATAACATTTTGTATACCTATTTCTCAGTAGGGCTGAAATAAAGATATTATTATTAGTATTCAAAATTTCCATATAGGATTTGAATTTTGATTTGAGTTGAAGGTTATCATACAAACATTTTGTCTTGCAGCGGGAATCGAACCCGCAACCTCTTGAATCTCAGCCGGCTGCTCGCCCGCCAAGCCACAGAGGTCGTCAAACCCACAGATTATAAACCCAATGCCTAATCATAATACATAAAGGTCACAGGAAATCAGTGGAAAGAGGCGGCCCAGGACCGTTCGTTGTGGCCTTCTATGAGGGAGGCCTAATGCCCAGCTGTAGACTTCTATAGGCTGATGATGATGATAAATCTGACTAAGTATTGACTTGGGCTCATGGGCAATCATTTCGACGATAAAAAGAATTTTTCTTTAAAATTAGATAAAAAAACTCCCACAAAAACATACATAAACAAACGCCATTTTCCCCGAAGGGTAGGCAGAGCCTCAAATAGTCTATTTCACCGTGCGGGTTGCACTATTGCATTGCTTTCCACGACCAACTCGGCTAACGCTTTCTTTCAGTCTACTAAATAAGCCAGCAGCCAGGAGACCAACGAAAATTGCACAACAAGTACAAAAGTGGGTTACAAATCCACTATTTGATCTTGCCTATAACTACCTTCTTGTGGAATATCCTCACTGGATCTGTACAGAGATCTGAAGATCACCACGGGAATTAAAATCTTGATACGGTCATTAATTTCACTGAGAAATAATCCTAAAATAAACTAACAAACACATTTTATTATGAGAAAACTAAATTACCGAAACCAAATCCGAAATTGTTTATTTTATTGAACAAAATAGGTCGTTTTAGTCTTGGTCAAAGAAAATGACTCCTACTCCTCGCGTGGATATCGTAAAAGCTGACTTTGGGATTACGCCAGGGAATTGGCAGCAGCATCTATACATGGCAATCTGGTTAGTAGTAGAACTTCTTGTGAAAGAGTTCGTCCAGGGAAGTACTACCACCGTACTTATTTCTGCCGCCAAGCAGTAGTGCTCACATTGCTGTTTTTCGGTTTGAATGTTATGGGTGCTGGTGAAATTACAGGCACATGAGACTTTTCATCTTTATATCTCAGGGTCCGCAGCGATGATGATGATGATGTGATGCCTCTGGTGTTGCAAGCGTCCATAGGCTACGGTAACATACTTTCCATCAGGTTGGCCGAATGCTTGTTTGCTTGCCAAGTAGTATAAAAAAGCCCCAATTGCAATGGAGAGGCCACGTCCAGTATTAGACGTCTTACTTGATGAAGAAGAAGACTCATGTCCAGATAAATAGAACGTAGGTACTTCACGATGACTATGTCTAAGCCTTACTTTGAAATCGTCCGTCTCTCTCTAATACGAGTGTTTTAACATTTGTGTGACAGTGACGGGACGATTTCAAAGTAAGGCTTAGACTTAGTCACTGTGAAGTACATTCTATTTATCTGGACCTAAGATAGCAAAGTCATTAGTTAACTAACAACTCAATGTCTCCTTTCAACACAACATCTTTGGGCATCCTTTTATTAACTCCATCGACCGGATACACCCTATTTCACGAAGCGAGCACTCTAATATACCAAATGCATATTTGATGATCCTATAAGCTGGGACGACGGTATTAAGCCACATAAACTGAGATAAGCTTGTGTTAGTGTCCGGCCTATGTGTCGCGTTGTTTGGAAGTTTATAGGTATGAAAGTAACTTGAGGTTCTTCGATAATCTTAAATACTTACAAGTAAATTTTCAACATTTTTGAATGTCACGAGTGCCTTAACGTCAGTAAAATTCCCGTAAATCCCTGATTTCAAAATTTCTTTATACTTATTTGAAACTCATTAATGACTAAAATGTTTATACTTTAGATAACAATACAAGTGCCTCTTCCAGTAGTCTCCTGAAAAACTGTGATTTGCGACCACTGATTTGATTTTTTAATTATATTTAGTCACTCAGTGTTATTTAAAAAACGCACCCGTCTCTATTTAAAAGGCTCCTGGTAACACATCATATTATTATTTTCAAATACAAGAAGAGGTCCTATTATGAGAAGGTTATAACCGGTAGTGTGCTTACACGCTTTTGTACCCGAAAGAAATTCTATTTTGGCTATTATTTCTTCAAACTCCATCCAATTTTGTACACATGATCAGTACACTAATATCTAGACCGTGCTGCGTTAGTTTAAAAAAAATAGTTTTTTTAAATTTTTGATTTAACCAATTATATATTTTTAAGAAACTAACGCACCACGGGTCTTGATGTTAGTGTACTGATCATGTATACAAAGTTTAATGGAGTTTGAAGAAATAATAGCCAATATAGAAGCAAACTTCATTCTCGCTAGCTACCGGTAACCTCCTCTTAAGGGGTAATATAGTCAGATGCAAATCGCATATATTGCAAGCATCATCATCATCATCTCAGCCAGGAATCACCCACTGTCGGTCACCTTTAGTAGAACGCGGCGGTGTCTTCGCTTGGCTGTATATAAATTCCTTTCCGCTCAGGCGCCAAGGGCCACTACAGCTGCCCATTTTGGTATAAAACTTTGACATTTGGCGCTCGAGCGGTATTGCATGTTATATACGACAAAAAGAATGTGCGTTCCGTTCGCCATATTTAAATTTGTTGCTCTCCCTGACGAAGATAATCTTAAATGTACACTAAAACTATGTAATAATAAAGAAAATAAACAATAAGAAATTGTTACTATATTGTTTAGCAATATTTACCTATACATACTGTAAGTACATAGTGCTGGCCCAGGCTCCATACATTTATGAAACATTTCCTTAAGTTCTCTAAGGTATACCATTTAGTATGCTAGTTGATAGTCAGTCAGTGAGCAACTCATTCAGCTACGCAACGATTTTATGTTATTGATTTCAACTACAGGTTGGGAAATTTGTTGCTCAATCTTGTCGCCTAGTGAATAGACAGCTTTATTTGTGGAAAGATGTATTCGTCCACACGTTCATTTTATATTCCGTTTATGAAGGACACGCCTCAAATAATAGGGTCTTAGTACCGCTTTGTCAATTCCTTTATGTGGACACTGTATTATTACTGAGTGTTTATTTAAAGTGATTGACGATAATACGGTAATAAAGGAGAGGTGTAAGTATTTTCATAAATAAATAATCATTTCTTGATAGCAGGTGTATGTGCATATTTGTAATGCTTGAAATGGTGGCACTTCACTTGGTGTGTATTCGCAAATTTTTGCGTTATTTTTCCAATGTAAAATCAACCATGAGTCTATCGGTACATAATGTTGTTTTCCTTGGCAAAATAACTCAAACAAAAAAAAAACAAAAAAAAAGGTAACCCAGGTTAACGCAAGTGGAAGTTAGAGTAACCATATTCAGCCAGTTAACGTCCTCTATTGGACATTGACACTCTCCATAGATAAGATAAGATTATAAGATTTTATTGAGTTAAAAAAAAGGATTCAACTATAAATTATAGTCTTGAGCTCCTTCATTACCTTTCAGCGATTTTTACAAGCTAGGGTAGTATCTTGCAATACTAGCCGGACTAGCCGGCTGAGACGCAAGAGGTGCGGATTCGATTCCCGCTGCGGGACAAATGTTTGCATGATCTGCAAATATTTGTTCCGGGTCTGGGTGTTGTGGTACCATGGTACTCGTAGTTCCTGTTACCCACGACACAGTGAATACTAGTGTGGGATCAGGACTGTGTATTGTGTATGTGACTAATGGGTGTTATAGTATAATTTTATTTCACGTTTATCTGAAATATAAATTGACAGTGTAGTCTTTCCATTCACTACTCTTTGGCATCGCGATACTATTTAGAGAATAGTAAAAAAATAAAATAAAAGACATTTGTTTGTGTCAGCCTTTCATGTCACTTTTTTCTTTCGCGACCTCGCCGGCATCGTACTAATCTCTGGAAAAATTTAGAAAATCCTTTAGAATTCAAGTGTAGACATGCCCAGTAATAAAAAACTTCGAAAAAAGATCGAAAAATATGAAAAGCGTATTCACCGGCTTCGCCGAAAACAACGCGAACTTACTCGGAGCAGGAGTAAAAGTCGCTCAAGATCTCCTCTACGTCGTCATCGTGATCTTTCGCCTTTATTGGACCCACCTTCGGATACAACAGGTATTTTTTTTTACCGTGCTTGTACGAGATACAATTCGGCACGAAGATCAAACGTGGTACGAGATACCATAGCTTTGGTTCGGTACGAGATACCCAAAAGTACGCGTACGAGATACGGTACTCTCATTTTAGCCTACAAATCAGAACACGTGATGTCCTGGTAGACTAAATTCAACCTGTCTTAGAATATGGTTGATATTTTTCAGTTTTGCATGTGGAGGACACCGTAGTAGAAGCGTTCGACACACCTGCTGCCAGCACAGTAGCTGTCTTTCAGGACGCCTTAGGCGTGGTATATGAAGACTGCAATAAGTTTGAGGGACAAATTCAAACAGAAATCACCAAACGTTGGAATTACATTTTGGTAAATGGTCTCACCAAAGATGAAAAGGACATGATACTCAAAAGTTATAAACTACCAGAGAACTGCCAACTGCTAGAGGCACCAATCCTTAACGAAGAAGTTAAGTCTGTCATGACAGAGAGCTCTAAAATTAGGGACCGATCTCTTGAAACGGCACAACACCAGCTCGGCATGGCAACAACCATTGTGGGTCAAGTAATGACTAACCTAGTCGAAAATAAGGACATTGACAAAATACAAATGGTAAAGAAACTAACCGATGCCTCAAAACTTCTAAATGATTTAAACTTTCAGAAGACAAGAACAAGGCTTCTAATATCTCCGCTTCTAGATAAAAATTTCAATAGTTTAATTGAGAAAGTCAAGCGTGATGAACACTTATATGGTATCGACCTGGGGGCAAAGATAAAAACAAGCCAAGAGTTAAAAAGATCATCAACGCAAATTAAAAAGACCGTGCCAAGACCCGTACCAAACAAAACTGTTCTTACTAAACAGAAATTTTCGGAAAACCGATACGGTCCACTTCAAACCCAACCCATCCTGCAAACCAGAGTGGCGGCAGCACCACGAGGTGGACCCAGGAACCGTGTGACACAGCCGCCACGTCATCGAGCTGGCCTCAGCCACCCGCGCCCCGAGAGGGCTGTACAACGTGGACCACACAACAAACGCTAGAAAGTCAGGTACATGCTGACAATGTAGCTCAATATTTTCCCTGTTGGCAACATATTACTACAGACCCGGTCTTGCTACAGTGGGTAAAAGGCTATAAAATTCCTTTCCTTGAAACACCCCAACAAAGTATCATGCCTAAAAACAATATACCTGACACAGAACTCATTAATATGCGCGAGGCTATTGTCAATTTGTTAGAATTAGGCGCTGTACAAACATGCAGTCACAGTAATGATCAGTTTGTCTCAAAGATATTTCTCAGACCAAAACCTAACGGAAAGTTTAGATTCATCCTTAACCTGAAACCATCCGAAACGTTTCGAATTTGAAAAATCTCTTTATCAATTTAATGCCCTACCATATGGCCTTTGCACAGCTCCTAGTGTCTTTACAAAATGATTGAAACCCGTTGTAACTGTCCTTCGGAAACAGGGGTTTCTATCAACCATTTATCTTGACGATTACTTATGTATTGGTCGTTCATATAAAGAATGCATAGCCAATAGAGAAGCAACTCTCCATATGTTTAAATGTCTGGGCCTCATTGTAAACTATGAAAAAAGCAACTTAGTACCCAGTACATCTTGCAAATTCCTAGGATTTGTTGTCAATTCACACAATATGACTCTTGAGTTACCACAAGACAAGCGTGACTGTATTAAAGCTTTGGTATTCAAATTCAAAAACCTCAGACATTGCAAAATCAGAGAGTTTGCAAAATTACTGGGAACTTTAGTAGCAGCTTGCCCAGCCATACCATATGGCATGGTACATACTAAAATATTTGAAAGAGAAAAATATTTGGCCTTGAGACACCATCATGATAACTATAATGCCACAATGGAATTGAGGTCTAATATTTCTCCGGACCTGGAGTGGTGGTCCCATAACATAAACCTAGCAAATAAAAATAATGGTTGTAGACAATTCAAAATAGAAATATTTTCAGATGCTTCATTGACTGGATGGGGAATTTACTGCAATGGTGAGAGTGTTGGAGGTTTATGGTCACACTCAGAACAAAAACTTCACATTAATCAGCTAGAACTGTTAGCTGCTTTATTTGGCCTTAAATGCTTTGCAAAGTCATTAAGGCACTGTGATATATTACTTCGAATTGACAACACTACCGCCATTGCATGTATAAATAAAATGGGCAGTGTTCAATTCCCACACCTAAACAACATTACCAGAAATATTTGGGGTTGGTGTGAACATCTAAATATTAACATTTATGCTTCCTACATCAAATCAAAGGATAATGTGTATGCTGATGAGGAATCTCGTAACACAAATATTGACACTGAGTGGGAATTGAACAATGAAGCCTATTTATTTATAAAAAATCAGTTTGGAGCTCCTCACATTGATTTATTTGCTTCTAGAGTCAACAAAAAATGTGACATTTATGTCTCATGGAAGAGAGATCCCTATGCATTTAATATAGATGCTCTAACACTTAACTGGGGCCAATATTTTTTTTATGCCTTCCCACTATTTGCCCTAATTACAAAATGCTTACAAAAAATAAGGAATGATAAAGCCAAAGGCATTATGGTCTACCCGGTTTGGGAGTCACAACCCTGGTATCCACTTGCAACAAGCCTGATGATAACTGATCCAATAATATTTAGACCTAGTACTAACTTGTTGACATCCCCTTTTAGGACAGTACACCCACTGAGCAGTCACCTTACCCTGGCAGCGAGCATCTTCTGCGACAAGCATTCAGACGCCGAGGTTTGCCAGAAAGTTCATTAAATATCATGTTAGCATCCATATCTGCAGGCACTATGAAACAGTATAGTACTACTTTCAAAAGCTGGTGGAGGTTCTGTAACACACACAACCAGGAATCGATCTTGACCTCTGTGCCATTTGTGATACAATTTTTGACAGAAAAATTTGAGAATGGTGCAGGTTACAATACTCTCAATTGCCATAAATCTGCATTGTCCCTTCTCATAGGTGAGAGAATTGGCACAGATGACAGGATCAAGCGGTTCCTAAAAGGAGTGTTCAGACTGAAACCTGCTATGCCACGATATACAGAGATTTGGAATCCAAGTATTGTATTGAACCATCTAGCTAAGCTACCACAAAACTCTGCTCTGAGCCTTGAAATGCTCACAAAAAAGTTGGTCACCCTGCTAGCATTGGCGACTGCTCAACGAGTGCAAACCCTATCATTAATTAAACTGGGTAACATTTCAGTGTCTAATAATAAGATCACCATAATTATTAATGATTTAACGAAAACTTCCATAAGCACAAAGAAGCATATTAGCTTAGATCTGCCATTTTATACTCAAGAACCTAAAATATGTCCAGCCAGCACAATTCAAGATTACATCCAGAACACAGCTGCCATCAGAAATGAGGAAACACATCTATTTATTACCTTCAAAAAGCCTCACCACCGTGCGTCAAAACAGACTATCAGCAGGTGGATCAAATGCACCCTAGTGGAGAGTGGAATTGATACAAGTAAATTCACATCACACAGTACTCGCCATTCTGCCACCTCAGCGGCTAATAAAGCAGGTGTGTCCTTGGATGTTATCAGGAAAACAGCTGGCTGGTCAGAAAGCTCACTGACCTTTGCAAAGTTTTATAACTTGCCTACTCAAGAAAACAATAATAGTAATGATTTTGTTCAGTCTGTTTTCAACTTACGCTAGCTGATGCTAAGTTCACTCGTACTTATAACAACAATCTTTATGTGATCATAAAAATATTATTGTAAATAAATACCCAGGTATATAAGTAACTTTATATGATAGAAAAATCGTTACTTAAGTAGTAGTAAAAATACCACATACGCTGCTGTGTTATAAATTATATTAAGCACAGTTATTATGGTTAAGTGGTATATTAATAACCTCAAGAATTTCATGATTAACCTGTTAGGTAACTAGCAAAGGAGTACTAACCTTTTATGTTGAATTTATAATAAACAAAACAATATTAAGTTCCATGCTTTATTATTGCAAACTTAATACAAGCGTAAATTTACACATAACTTGAACCTAGTTATAAATAACAATACCCATTAGGCACTTAACTCTGAACAACTACACTGTCAATTTATATTTCAGATCAATGTGAAATAAAATTGATAATTGGACTAACTTACCTAAGTGAAGTCCAATTGTAATTTTGTGAACGTTGATCTGAAATATAAACACCCACCCAACCCAGTCAGCCAGAAGCTGACCCCAAGCCTAATGGGTCGCCCGGACTCAGCTCTAAACCAGTGACATGAAAGGCTGACACAAACAAATGTCTTTTATTTTATTTTTTTACTATTCTCTAAATAGTATCGCGATGCCAAAGAGTAGTGAATGGAAAGACTACACTGTCAATTTATATTTCAGATCAACGTTCACAAAATTACAATTGGACTTCACTTAGGTAAGTTAGTCCAATTATCAATTATGTTATGATAACTGTCATTGAATTCGTCACAACCTCAAAAGTGACATAGGGTATATAAAGTGACAAAACTATAAAATGTCGGTTGTACCACCATATTGGTCATTTTCTTGGCTTTTTATCTCCTGTTTGTACCCAGTTACAACCAATTTTTCTAATCTCTCGTAAAACGAAACTAAACAGTAAAGTTAAACCGTAAAAGCGCAATCTACAAAACACGGGAATGGTCTTAAATAGTCCGGAAGCCAATGATGATTTTAGCATGAATTCGGATAGAATCAATGTAAGATAATTGCTTCTAGTTCGCCCAACAAATAATGTATTAGACAAGACAAAAGCTCTAAGAAAATATACAGAGATGATGATGAGATGATGTTTGTGGGTGATGTCACTCGGGCAGGCCCTGTCTGAAAACCAGCGCCGCGCCGTTTCTACTTGTAGGTCCGGTGTAGCTTTATGCTGAGACAGGGACTTATTTGACCCCCACACAACATGCATTACGCCATTTGGTGTTTTTTTAGTTTTTTGTAAACTTACTACTTAGGTAGGTACTGTTGTTTTTATTTTGTTTCTTTTTAAGTGGGGACAAATAAACGTATTTTCTTTCTTCTTCTTTCTAGATGAGTATGGATTGATCGATATATTTGAGTGTTTTTAATTGACACGGACGTATGGTGGTATGGTGGTTAGTATAACAAGAATTTTGTACGGCGACACCGATGAGCGCCCCTAGCGTACACTCTGTGAACCTCATTTCCCATACAAAAATCCGTGTTACACTACACCATACGTCCGTGTCAATTACTTGTTAAAACACAGAATTAGGCCCCCTGGTGGCCATTCGTATAAAAATTCTACAACTTTGTAATTTTTGTGGTATATAGAGCAGCATAGTGCACAAAATTACTGAGTAGGCAAACGAAAACCAGAGTTTTCTTCTTTTTAATATATAATAATAATCATATATTTTTATTTCAGATAACTCGGATCCATAATCAGTGTAATCGGTGTCTAATGCCACTAGAGATGTTCTGAAACGTGCCCGTACCTGGAAACAGCAAGAGGGAGGCCATTTTGAAAATTTATTGCGATTGTTTTATTAACGTAGGTACCAGATTACTTACAATTTGTATGAGAAAACATTTTTTAAAATTTGACTAACTTCTACTGCTCAGATTTTTTTCTTCCCATACAATGAAACAATCCTTACATAAAACTGAGTCGATACGCATAAAAAATTTTTTGATCAAAACTACTCATTTTTATGGAGAACTCACGCTTGACCAAAAAAATAACTATGCCAAAATCATTTTCATACAAAATGAGCAAATGGTTCCAAAGACAGTTTTCCCGTATCTCTTATGGATTCGAATATCCCCATACTCTCCCATTTAAAAAAAACACCCTGTATACCACGTACTTTACTATTTTCCTGGTGACGTAAGAAATTCATCGCTGTCTCTTATACTAAAAGAATGAAGCCATAGCGTTAATTCGGGTCACGTGGAGACTCTGCGGCGAATACGAATCAAGTCACGGGAAATAGGTTAGCTAGCGTGTTTTGCACTTTGGAATTGGATTGGTTTTGGACTTAAAAAGTTTGCTATGTTTCGGTAAAGATATCTGTATAGCTATATTATTTCTGAGCAATCTTAAAAAGTTGCATATTCTCAGAAAAGATAAGATATTATACAGAATATTCCATGAAATAGGGTAAAGTGGAAGACTAGAGGTAGATATATTATAAAGTACCCTAAGACGTACCCGAATACAAACACCCTATCAAGTCGTGAACAATGTTTTTTGATGTAAAAATCATAATATAAATTCAATTTGGTAATCAGGTCACTGGCTAGGTCAGGTTCTGGCGTAGGCGACCCCTTAGTCGCCTTTTACGACATCCACGGGAAAACTTGGAGTCCTATTCATAGGCCAAGCTCATGGCTTAGCCAAATATAATACAAGCAAAAACTATGGCAATCAAAGGGAAGGGCCAATCCAGTGGAACCCAAAAATTGGCCAATCGATATTGGCTTTTTAATAAAAAAAACTAAATTCCTGCAATGCGAACATGACGTTTTTTTACGTAAAATCCTTCGGCTCGGACAGAAACGAGCCCATTACAGTTTTTTTTCTTAAAATTGAGATCTATGTGCGTATAAAGGATCTTTATACTTAATTTTTAGATTTTTTTTAACTGATTTTGTGAATATTATGACGTTTTGAAAGAATGGAATGGATGGACAAACAAACTTAGCGATCTTTTAGGGAACTGAGGAACCCTAAACAAATCGTTTCAATTTCTTCTGATTAGGATTCTGTATACATCAGAATTCAGAAAAACACCACAACAGTAGATAGTTTAGTTTATCAAAGAGCTTTCTAATATTAAAACAAAAACAACAATACAATAAAAGAAACCTAAACCGGCGGTTACACGATACACGGAACTCGAATCAAACTGATTCAATCACGCCAGTCTGGAATATCCCTAAGGATTGAAAGTTTTTGCGTTGCTTGAAAAGAAAAACAGCTGGTAGAGTCCAATACAATATAATATGTACGAGTCCAGATTCACATATCTACCTAAATTTAATGTTTTTGAACCATATTCTATTATCTTATAACAGAATACATATATAATATTGTTCAATAACGGATAGCCATATTTATTCAGTGGACAATTACAATAATAACACCCAACAGTCACATACGAAGTCCTGATCCCACACTAGGATTCCCTGTGTCGTGGGTAACAGGAACTACGAGTACCATGGTACCATAAAACAAATGTTAATACGTTAAAAAATCTACTAAAACTTAGTAGTTAGGTACATAGCACTATGAAATAATGAAGACCACTGTGGCGTAGCGGAAGAGTAGCCGGCTAAGATGCGAGAGGTAACACGTGTTCGATTCTCGCTGCGGTATAAATTGTTGCATGATCTGCAAATATTTATTCTGGCTCTAAATAAATAACGTTACAAAGTGACATTGTTTTTTTCATGAATTAAAAAATAAATGCTACGAAAATGAGGGACGCTGTGGTATGTGGTACGTATGAGTTGGCTGTGGTGGATAATTTAAAACTGAAATAAAATATTTAAAAAAAATTTACTACCTACTACTTGGGTCTACATATAAATAATAGTGTACTGGTTATGTGTACAAAGTTTCATGAAGTTTGACGAAATCATAGCCATAATAGAAGCAAAGTTCGTTCGCGTACAAAAGGGCGTAAACGCCTTACATTCTCTTAACGATACCCTATGAGATAGATATAACTTAGAAGTATAATCTATAGAATACTTTCTTATAATTTTATGAGAGATGATAAGAGTGTTGATATCACTATCAAGCTCATTCATTTTCTGTTTTGAGTGAAGAGAATTGACGTCTTTCTCACTGATCATTGTATATCAATCACTGTTACCAGAGTAATCACAACATCATTATTTTAAACATACGTTTGTTGCCCGTGGTACTACCAGTATTACTACTAGTAGTAACACGGGTAAAAAAAACCCGTAGAACTACCAAGCGATCCAGTAGTAGGTATACTATAGTAGAGTGATCGAGTTATTTTGGTTATGAGCTGTGTTCGTGCGTGGCTTTATTTCCTTCATAGTTTTTGCGGAAATTGATACAAATTACTTTAGGGTATTGAGGGAATTAGGGTTTGGCAGGAATTATATTTATTGCGGGAAAACCCAACTCTTTTTGTGTTTTTGGAACATTACTTTCTTACCCGCGACGGAAAGAGCCGATATAATGTATGGATTTGAGGTTGTTTGTGTGTTTGTTTGTGTGTTTGTTTGTTCGTTTCTCCTTATCTCCAAAAAGGCCTAAACGTAGCTTTTGCCCTGTAGTGGGACAATGAAGGGCTGAAAATAAATAAATTGTAGGTATATAGGTTTTACTAAAGTAACTTTCGTGAATTACATCATTCATTTTGAATAAGGGGGTAATTTTCACGTACTTACCGATATGTTGGTGGAGGCAGTAGGTAGGTACTTAAATAACATAACATAACACTCAACATTTACATACATAGTCCAGCTTGGTATTACGTAACTCTGTTGCTACCAGTTTCAATCAGTTTTAATGCTATTTCTATCCGAAATGACGCTCTAGCTTGATTGCAGCGGAACAAATATTTGCAGATCATACAAACATTTGTCCCACAGACGAATTCGAACCCGCAACCTCTTGCATCTCAGCCGGTTACTCGCCACAGAGGTCGTCAAATAAGTAAATGCATCAGCACAACTAAATTTTTATCTTTGGCAGAGAATCAAACTATTCTTTAAATTCCAAACTTTTATTAAAACAGAAGCATTGAAAAAATAAAACATTCAACCAGAAAATATAAATAAAAAGTCACATTTCAAGTAAACACAACTTTCAACAAATGCATTACAAAGCTTGAATTTAAAAGCATTTCTTCGTCGAAATCGTAATTTTGTCGTCAAATTAACAGACAGACGGACCAATTGCAAGTGATGTAGCACGCGAGCATTGTTGCTGATGTCTAAACGGATTTCGGGTATTTCTGGACTTGTTACTGATTCATAATGAGTCTTGAAGAGCTGTAATACTAATAATGTGACAATAATAATAATAATGCAGAGATATCATTTTGAACCAGTCACTAAAATACTATAAATGAGATTTTATATAGAATGATATACGATCTAAATTTTTCAGAGTTAAATTCTAAATTGTAAAACGGATACAGAAATGAGCGCTCCTAGCGTATACTCTGTGAACCTCAATTTATATACAAAATCTGTGTTACTTGACAGCAAAAGTCCCTGTCAATTGATTGTTAAAACTCGGATTTTGGTCTCTGGTGAATGCTGCCCCCTCAGAATAAAGACCTTTATTCTGAGGCTGCCCCCATCCCCTAGTCACTAGTGTAATCCCTTAATCGACTTACGATATCCACGGGAGGAGATGGAGGGATACATTCTTTGACCGGACACATCACGGCAAACGACAGTAGAAAAATAACTTTTTTTTTATAAAAACGTGTCCTTGAACTTTCCGTATTCTTTTGCGCCTTTTTTATTAAATGATAACACTTATCAAAGAACCTTCTTAAAGACATACAAAAAGAAAAAAAACTGGATTACAATTTGAATAATCTTTTTGTGACCCCACCCATGGGTGGAGTTTTCCAAAAAGTTTTTATTCCGCAGACCTAAACTAGGTAAATAGTCTTAAACCAACACAGCAACAACCAACACATAGTTAAACAAACCTCAGAACGACACGATAATCAATCGAACTTCTTACCTTACACCCGGTTGAAAAACTTTCCACGGTGATATCCGGATCCGGGTCAATCACCCCACCGCGAGTAAATAAATTAACCGCTATCGGATATCCGTACTCTACCCGGCTAGTAAGCCCGCACTGAAAAATGGAATCACTTTTTCACGTTTCAGTGACTTAATGGAATTTTTGCAAGGTTAATGCAATAGCTATGCATAAATATTCGCTTTGAACCTAAATTAAATATGCATTGTACATATTGGATTTTGTTGCATGTCATCACTATTACTAAGTTAATTTAAAAAAACAATGCGGTTTTTCTATATATTTTTATTGTCGTTCATGTAAAGATAGATTGAGTCACTAAAATAAATAAACTAAACAACATAGTCACTGATACTCCACTCCAGGATTTTACTGATTTTTTATTGTATTTTTTATTTATTTATATTAGTCCTAGAGAGAATAGTTGTGGTAGTAGAGCTCTTTGTGAAAGTGTTCGTCCGGGTAAGTCTTACCACCATACTGTTATTTCTACCGCCAAGCAAGGTAATATTACAGAGTATTGCTGTGGCCCGTTTTAAGAGTGATATTATAGGCACATGATACTTTTATTTTGTCTCAGCAATGACACGAAGACCACGTACTAGTTGGACATGAGCTAAAAGATATTGCATCAAATCATTAATATAATAGATTAGGGTTACCGCTTAGCATTAAGGTGGGTCAAAGGTCAGTTCTGTCATAAAAAAAAACAAATAACATAATAAGGAAGTCTTAAAATTTCCTAAAAATATTAATATCCTTAAAAAAAAAAGAAAAACATTCCTTTAAAAAAAACGTAGGACTTGTACGTTTTTTTAAAGGAATCTTTTTCGCAGTGCGTCTTCTTTCTTACCATGGTTATCCACCGGTTTACATGCGACGGAAAAGGTTAAGGAGTGATGTGTTTCGGACCTTATGTTGTACATGAATACATTTTCTTGGGGTAGAATTGAAAATCCGCAAAGCTATCTTTGGCGTTCTGTGCAAATGAGGTGTTATTATGCACTAGTTTCTTTGAATTTTGCTGTTTAAACTGTGCAAACCACGGTGTAAAGAGGCCTTTTGAGGCTCTGCCTACCCCTTAGGGGAAAAAGGCAAAAGTTTATGTATGTATACAGTTATATTGTTATTTGCATACTTCCTTCATGATCAATACAAAAGTAAAGTAAAAAAAGACCTCTGTCTTTTTACTTTAAAGCGGGCGAGTAGCCGACTGAGATACAAGAGGTTGCGGGTTCTATTTCCGCTGCGGGACAAATTTTGTATGGTCTGCAAATATTTGATCCGGGTCTGGGTGTTATGGTATTATACCATACATAGTTCTCATCCCACACTAGGATTCCCTGTGTCGTGGGTATCAAGAAACTAGTGCCATGGTACCACAAACCCAACAACAAATATTTTTAGATCATGCAAATGATGCAAACATTCGTCTTGCAGCAGGAATTGAACCCGCACATGCGTCTCCGTTAGCTACTCACCCACTGCACCACGGAGGTCGTTATTATGTCCAGCAGAGGACTTCTACAGGTTTAAGATGATGATTATGAACGCGGTTTTTTTTTTTGCTATTAAGGTATCCGTTTATGAATCTTTGATATTATGTAAGCCCCCATAACCGAAAAGATTGAAACTACACATTTCCCAGGGGAAAGCCGGATTCAATCAGCCCGCCCAATTAGTTGTTTGATTGACGTGACATTTGCGGGGCGGGCGGCGTTGTATAGATTCATTTGATTTTAGTTCTCTTGGTAGGTACAAATATGTAATAATAGGTATGTAATGATATATATGTTTAGGAAAAAGATTTAAGGAACTACAATAATTTTTTTTGTGTTTATAGCTCCTAGTCAAAGTGGCTTCTAACATTCAATCATCATCATCATCAGCCTAGAAGTCCACTGCTGGACATAAGCCTCCTTAGAATGCCACAACGTACGTTCTTGAGCCGCCTCCATCTACCGACTTCCTGCGACGTCTATATAATGTATTTAGTCCATCGAGTGGAGAACCTTCCTCTACCGTGTTATCCGGTTTATGGTCGCCACTCGAGAACCTTTATTCCCCAACGATTATCAGTTCTTCGAGCTATATGACCTGCCCATTGCCACTTCAACTTGCTAATTCTGAGAGCTATGTCAATGACCTTGGATCTTCTACGGCTTTCCTCATTTCGGATTCTATCACGTAGTGAAACTCCTAGCATAGCTGTTTTTCATAGCCCGCTGCGCGACTTTAAGCTTATCTATACGGCCAATAATTAGCGACCACGTCTCAGTGGCACACAGTGAGTCACATTCAATGTTGACTTTTTTATTCAAGTTAAAAAAGCCCATTTATTCACTGACACTATAAATACTTATCTTAGTTACAAAGGTACAAGTATAATATTAAAGATATAGGTAGATAGACAAGGTAGTGTAAGAGAAAAGGACGAGGGCTCAGCCACGCTGTTTTTCAGCCTCACCTTAGAATACTGCTGTCGTCACAGCAGCCATGATACTCGGAAGCTATCTGCAATTCAGCAAAGGAAACAGCAAACCTACCACCGAGAACTCCTTACCTATAAAGCTAGGCACCCAAACTGGCTTATACTTAAATACAAAAGGGTAAGTTGTAAGAATTTAGGTAAGTATATTCAGATAATTAAGAGTCAGTGGGTTAAGTTAGATGAATAGAGTAACACAAATCGGGGGTTAACAGCCATTTAAGCCTTTCGCTCAATTTAAATAAACATCTCCAGTAATCCTCAAAACATAACCCAAGCGGCTGTAAATCATGATTTTATCTAAATCCAATATATCCGAAAAAACAGGTTTTTCCTCCAAACGAAAAAATACTTAAGACACTGTATCGAATTCTTCTGGAATATTATCCAATTTACTCTATTGTTAAGCCAGAGAACTTTCAGGCTTATGCTTCTAAAAATACAGGTGTAGATGTTGGCAATGATAATGTGGTTTTTCAGCAGAGTGAGAAAAATACAGCACCCGATGAATAGGAAATTAGATCGCAAACGAGATGGGATATTATAATAGATGGTATTTTCTCAGCTAAACAGAAAAACATTATATTTTTGTTTTGTTTATCAATTCCCCTTTTTACAAATGAATGCGTGGAGGAAATTGTTAGGCGTTTTAAGATGCGTATTCATTCCATTTTGTTACTTTTTCCAGTCGCTAGGTATATATCTTGCTTCAAGTATTTCGAGGTATTCATTGAACTAGCGATTGCCGGAGGATTCACTTGCATTATTAACCTGTTATTACTCTTATAATGTATACGTTATTTTAATTCAGGTTTTGATCTATCTGAATATTTAATTTTATCAAAATCAGCTTAGCCTTTATTCCATGAAATCACGTCAAACCAACACAGAAATAGACAGGATTGGAAGGGATTGTATCTTTTAACTTAGAAATGAATCAATGTTCAACATCTTTTTTTCATTAATTTCATGAAGTTGTTTAGTTAAATAAAAAAACGTGTTGGTTTTAATTAAGTTACTAACAAATGAGGCTCAATTTTATTTGGCTACTATTTTAGGGTTCCGTATTGCAATGGCAAAAAAAGGACACTTATAATTTTGTCCTGACTGTCTGTCCATAAATGACACAGACTTTTTATATGTGAGATATGCGCTTCTAAAGTTGTAAAGATTGTGTAGTAGTGTGTAGAGGGGGCTCTAACTTTTTATTTATGGCGTGGAAAATTTTGAAAAATTCAAGGTAATAGAACTTTAAATGAAAATTGGTAATAATAAGATATTATGTTGTGTAGTTTTTGACACATGAGATATTCTTGGTTACACAATAATATTAACTTTGGATTTTAAATCTGAACGTTCATCCCGACTACGGAACCATCCCAGTGCGTGGTCCGACACGTACTTTGCTACTTATATTTGTTAAGGAGCTACCAACTTACAATTGTCACAAAATCTAATAATTTAAAATCATTTTTGACACACATACTAAATTTAATATTTGTTAATATTTAATAACTGTGTTATTAAATTAACACACACGTTCATTTAAAAATAAGAGCAACATAATAGAAGCATAGTTCCAAAATCGAAAAAGAACAACAAAAGTATAGTTACCTAAAAGGGAGTAGATACAAACGCACCTACCGACCCATCTACAAGTATTTTCATTCAATATCTCTAACCTGAAAAATTTCAATACGATTATTCCTAATATCTTTTTGCCCAGTGAACCGACATCTTTCAGCGAAATATTTCCAGTCTGCTCTCGACCCCAGCAATAAAAAAAGATTAATATTTTGTATTAATATTTCGGGGAAGTTTTTTCGTTGCGAATTTATTATTTTCGATGAAAAGTTATTTTAACTGTGCCCGGATTAGGTATTCTGTATTGTGGCTTATTTTTTGAGTAATAATGGCGAATCATTGGTATGTGTAAACTCGATTTATTCACTTTTATAGAGATGGCCGGAACTATCATGGTTACAAAATCAACCAGACATATAATACGTCTTTCAAACCATGCATAGTGTAGGGTTCTAAAGTTTTCTCAACTCAAGACTAGATGTCGCTACTAGTAGATTAGAACGCGCTATCGGTTTTATTTCTTATTGGAGAACTTAGAACTAGGGGCAAGTGGGGACTATATGATAAGGCTTTTGCATTTTTTTTCATCACGGACTGACAGACGGTCGGATAGCGTAGGCGTATTAATAGGGTCTCGTTTGTTACCCATTGGATACGGAACCCTAAAAAGAGGTTAAAATATTCTGAGCAATTTAGAATTCAAAACTATCACCATTATTTTAATTTTATATTATGAGTTCCAAAAAGACTTAAGCATAGGACATTGACAACCAATGTGTTCCAAACATGGAACAACCTTCATGTAGTTGTAGAGCAATGGGTAGTACAGGTCATTAGACCGCAGTCGTGTTTGAGAGCTATGAGACGCCTGTCGTACGTTTCTGAGGAGTTCTCAAAGGGCTGGGTCATAGTCGATAAAAATATCAGGCTTCTATCGATACAATTTCACATAAACTCTCAAGCTTTGCAAATCTGTTTACATTTTACAAATACACAAAATAACGATTCTCATCTGACTTCATTTCGGTCCAATTTTCCCTGCTGCCTAAAGGAATTATTTTTGTATTGTTTTGTCATATTAAAGACTAACTTTACTCATTATGTAAATGTATGACCAACGCAGCGTCAACCATAAATTAGATTATTGTAACAGATTGCTTGTTGCCTTGACGGTGGAACTTGGGCAAATGGCGCGAAATTCAATTTGTATTGTGTTTCACAGCTCATTGACATTTCTTGAGATAGCGTGAATACCTATCAATGAGCCAAAAAAACATGTAAAAATCATTGAGATTCATAGCTAAACTAATTACATGTATGAGAAAGAAAAAAAGAGTGTTGACTAGCTGCGATGAGAAAAAACGCGGTTAGAATTCGTATTTTTTGGCATTTGCTAACATTTCACATAAATTAAATGTCACAATGCCACATAACTATTGCAAACTAGATTACTTGGCTGTTAGAGGGGCCAAACTTAACATACCATGCCACGTTTAAAATGGTTAATGTATAGTTTTTAAAAGTTGGTGATGTCGATAAATTGATGTTTGTCCCTAACACATCACTAGCTCGCCTGAGAGTTAGCAGGATGTGTGACGGGGCTCTTGAGGTAATTGCCGTATTTCACACTGCACTCGCTCCCAACCCAATTCTGGTGCGGTGTGTGGTCGCGAAATCGTATTTACGTCGCTGTTTTACCGTGACGTACTGTTTAGATTTTATGAAAGAAAAATAAAGCAGAGTTATGTTACAGAAAAACTGAGAAATGTTTATTTACAAAAAAAATCCTTTTAAGGTTGCAAATATTAATATACTTTAGATAAATCCTAATTTAAGTGCAGAAGAATACAACAAAGACTCTAGAGTCTACAGTTTTTCTTTTATTAAACAAGGGTTTTTTCCAAAAACCTGTTTATACGTACAAGAAGAATTAGTAATAAGTTACAAATATAATACATAATATCTACTAGTTTTTATAAAGATTTGACTAGTTGTTTTTAAATTACAAAGAAAAAAATATATCAGTACTCATGGTTCTTGGTTTTTAAAAGAATGAACCAAAAAAAATGTAAGCCTAATTCAGCCAATAAGTTTGACTAGGTGTAGTATGTGCCTGCATATTATTTTGCTCCTAACACTACAAATTTTCTCTAGGTATTGCACTCATAGACTAAACGCAATAGGGAAAGACGAAACACAGAGAAAATGCAATTGTAGTCGCAGTGAAATTTATCAATAAAAATTGAGTCTATACCCTTATTTTTAATCTTAGACAATTTTTGTAAACAAAGAAATGTCAAGATATACCACTGTGTGTATAAGTGTCACGTAAGTGTATCATGTATGTATATACACATATGATACACATACATGACACTTATACACACAGTGACATATCTTTGTTTACAATAATCGTCTAAGATTAAAAATCAGAGTATAATTTCGAAACCACAAGAACCAGAATACGTATGCAAATCTAAGTTGGTTGTTGAATTTCTCGCGTTGTCGAATCCAATAAGACCTCAAGTCTAATCACTAATAGGTAGGTACATCAGGTGCTAATGACATTGCTTCATTAATTCAAATTAATTGCTATAGAATTGGATTGGCTAATTACTGATTAGGGGCCTCAGTGATGCAACAAACCTAAGTCAATGCTTGATCAGAGTAGTTACTGATAGATCATGTGGTTCAGATCCTTTGTACTAATAGATCCCGTAGGCTTGTAATATAGTTACTGATACAGCCTGTGACAAAATGCAATATTCCAACCACAAAAAAAAATCATGTAAGTAAATATAATGAGGTTGGTAGTTTCATATGAAAGGGTTTGATGAACATATTTTTATAAATACCTATAAATAAAATTATTCAAAAACAAAAACCCTTCCATGCAAAAGCAGAAAATAAGTAGACGTAGTCGAGTTTCTTTTTAAACTATTTTTAACCTTGTAATTTGTCAATTTATGAGTTAAAATACACATTGATAAAATAGGATGAAAAACGAATTACTTACCGGACTTTTTGGAGTTGTTGGTATAAAGTTTGTCCTGGCTGCTGGCTTATTTATGACTGTGCTGGAAAGAAAGCGTTTTTCGAGTTAGTCGTGCCAAAGCAATGGCGGTGTTAAGCTTTTTACTATTCACGTATATACACACGATTGTGTAACACACTCTAAAATGTTGTAGATAAGATAAGATATAATTATCACAAAAAAAAAAGGATATTCTTCCCGTGGTACTACTGGATAGTTTGGTAGTTCTACGGGTTTTTTTAACCCGTGTTACTCCTGGTAGTCATACTGGAAGAACCACGAGCAACAAATTAAATTTACCATGATTTTTGAGCTGTAATACCCCGTTTTTAGTGATAATTATGTTCATAACCATGATAGTTTTAAAAGATAAGATAAGATAATTTATTTCAAAATTTAAATGGTACAAATTCGTTGTAGCTTTACGGGAAGCAAATGTTACTTATAAACTACATTAAAGTTATTTACTACCTAATACATTGAAAACCAGTAAGGTTTATTGAATCTCTGCCTACCCTTTCGGGGAAAAAAGCGAACTTTCTTTGTACGTATATTTATACAAAATAACAAATAATTTTCTGAAAAAAAACTTACTACTTAATTGCTATAATATAATTTCTTCAAACATTACTTAATTTAAGACAAAACCTACATAATTACTTTATACAAGCCACAATTTCAGAGCAAATAAACAAAAATGCTGGAAAATTGTTGCTCGTTAAGCAAAACGCCGCAACTGCAAACGCGTACTTCGACACGCGCCTCAGGGTAATGTCACTACAAAACAGCCTTTCAAATTACACTATAGCACACTAATAGAGCGCGCAGGTATGAACGATAAGCATGAATTGGTATGAGCTTAAGTATGAATAACAGCTAGTCTTTTTCTTCTCTCGTGTCCATGTTTATTGGATATACTATTGTGATGAGGCTCTAAAAAGAGCCTTTGATTATGAACTTTGATGGAATCAATCAGTATAGTGAAAGTTTTTGGCAACACCCTGTAAGGAAGCTCATTTAATTTCTTTTGCGGCTTATCCTTTTGAAGGTGTTATATAAGAGCTATAGATAAGACCAATAACCTAAGCCAACCAACAAATGTATCAGAGGCCCAATTCTCTACTTTTAAAAACGATTATATTTCAATATAATCTCGTGTCAGTCGCATTGTCACGTAATAACTAATAAGATTAAGTAATAACTACGTACTAATAGTGACAGATGCGACTGACACGAGATTATAATTGTAATATAATCGTTTTTAAAAGTAGAGAATTGGGCATCTGATACATTTGTTGATTGGCTTTGGTTATTGGTCTTTTCTATAGCTCTTATACAAATCCTTCAAAAGGACAAGCCGCAAAATAAATTAAATTTAATCGTTTTTAAAATTAGAGAATTGGGCCTCTGAGCCGTCTTTTTGTATTTTTCTATCCTTTCCATCCAAAGGGTGTTGATCGATTTTAGCAATAAGACCACCTATTTATGAAAAAATATTGCCTGTTCTCATAAATAAAAAATAAAGTTGTAAATTCTTATTACTCTCAGGTCACTACAAAACGGTCTTTATCGTGATTGATGCCACTTGTCCACACCGGTCCGCACTGGCTTATTTATAAAATTCAACAAACCTTTACAAAACCACACAAAAACCAACCTAAGCTAACTTTAAATAAAACACACATCGTCAGAAACAATTATGTTTGTGAGTCTTTTAATCTAAATGGCACTACCGTTTGTGAATGTAACCGTTAATAATTATGCAAAAGGTAGCCATTTTCTTTTTAATTTTCACCTTTTTTATTTAACTTTTAATTTGATAATAGTTTAGCACTCACGAATTAACCGTTAACGGCTAATTTGTTACTTTACGGCTTTTAAGTTAAAAGATAAGATTGGCGTTTTTATAATAAAGTGTTTCAAAAACACGCTATGGTTTACTTAAAAGTCCAATAAATAGTTTTTCAAGCAAGACAAAACACAGTTAAGTATCATCATCATCATCGGCAGCCTTCAGAAGTCTACTGCTGGAGAAAGGCCTCCCCATTAAATGCCACGACGAACTATCTTGAGCCGCCTCCATTCACCAACCTACTGCGTCTCATAAATACATGACTTTTTTATTTTATGCTCAAAATTATATTGTATAATGTATAGTAAAAACATTATAATTAACTGGATAAATATAAAAAAACATTTTTAGTATTTTTTTTTTCAAAATACGAATTCCTTTTGTACCCAAAAAATATTCATGACATATTTATATTAAAATAAGAAACCATAAAAAACACCATATACTTAACAGTTTTCCATTCAGTTGAAAATTATCTTAGTAAAATTATTTAATCTGGGGCTAGACACACACACACACACACACATACACACACACACACGCGACACACCCACGCACGCACACGACACACACAAACACACACACGCACGCGTGGCGTAGACTTAGTAATAGGGTACCGTAGGCACGGAACCTTAACAAATAACTAGTAAATTTTAAACACTCTAGAAATAAGAAATTGTAAAATATACAACTACCCTATTTTTCAGTCCAAGCTACGAAGCGACCAATCCAATCTGCTGCGTCGCCTGTACCGGCAAGAAAGTTACACGAAAGCATTAATTACAACATACCAACGGATAGGTTTAAAATGGAGGACGAGGCGGATGAACAGTGATATTTTACCGCTATCACCAAAAAAATTCTAATAGAAATTCCAGACAAAAAAAAAATGTTGAAAACCCGAGTTTCAGGTTCAATACTTTTAAGCCCTTTTTGCGGCCTATGAGGACCTTTAAAAGGCCACTAATAAGTATCTCAGGTAGGTAGGTAGCTAAGAAAAAACCAGTGATGCAATGAAGATGTTATGATACTTATGGCATGCCATGTCCATAGCTCCTAGTGTCAAAATAACAAGAATTCGGAAAACTCAAATATGTAATAGGGGTGGATTTATATGACCCAATTCAAACTTGGCCCTTAAAAATTTTGCAAAAAGAAATCGAGATGGACAGGTTGATCATTTGATTAGAAATAGTATAAGTGTGTGTTGTGTTAAAAGTTGTAAAAGTAAAATTCGCTAAAAGCCACTGAATTTCTTCCTCTATAGCACCTCGAGATGGGCAAGGCCACAAATGAATGGGTTCCATTTAATCTCCAAGGATTTAATTGCATCACCACTGGTATGAGAAAAAATAAAAGTAACGCATAGAACTGTTTCACAGTAGGTGCGCGCTTTCACAAAATGTATATTATAATTTGGAACGGCTATAATGGTTACTCTAAGTTGTATTTAGTATAATAAAACTCCGTTTATAACTGGACAACTTTATTCAATCACTTTTACATAACACCCTTTTAACTTCCCGTTTATATCCGGGAATAATATCCGTTTGTATGTTCTTTTTGACCGTCACACTAGGTACATATTAGTTTTTGAACCTGGCACCGTTCTCAAAACATCTTTTGTTCCAACCTACGATGCGCCATCTTACTTTTTTTTTTCGTCCATTCGATTCCCGTCAAATCCGTTATTACCAAAATCAAATCAGATTCTTCTTAACTTTATGCATTTAGTTAATTAAAACAAAGTATTTTAAAATCAAACATAATACTAATTATTTTAAACCTAACACTAGCAATGTTTGGACGACCGACAACGGTGACAACATCTATAAAAAACCATATAAAACTTCGTTTACGTTCACAGTAAACGACTTGCAACATGTAGTAGCTCAGACAACGCCCCACAATGGGTCTAGTGGAAGATTAGTACGAGTTTTGATAGTTTTCGAAACTATAATGAAGTTTCGTTTCCTTCCATACATTTCCTTTCAACGCCCCTAGCAAAAATGTGAAGAAAACTAAGGACGCTGTCAGTAAATGTATGCAAGGAAACGAAACTTCGTACATTTTCGAAAACTATCAAAACTCGTACGAGTGGCTTTAGTTGCTTATTTCGTTGGTTTTTTTGGAGATTCATTTCTATACGTTGTTCTTACTACCTCTTTTACACCACTGACCATTTATTGGGTGCAAGATTTATTGACCATGTTCGACGTAGGTTCGATTGCTTGAATGTACATGTTTTAATGTGTTTTACGTGTTGGCCGCAGAACATAATTCGTTTGTGGTCAACCATGTTATTATAAACGAATTTGTGGATAACGCTTTTGAGAGAACTGTTCAAATTATTTAAACTCATTGTTACCAGATAGATAGAATGTAATAGTCTTTATTGCACAAAACAAACAATGTACATTGTCGTACTTAATGCTTGAAGCATTATCTAATAGCTAGCCTTTGTGTGTTGTTGATAAAATTGATTTAGGTAACATACATTAACAACATACACAAGATAGGTATACATAAACAGTACTAGGTTCACCGTTCGTCGTGGAATTCTAGGGGGAGGCATAGGCCTCCAGCAGTGGACGTGTACAGGCTGATGCTGATGATGATGATGCTGATGATGATGATGCTGATGATGATTATGCTGATGATGGTGATGCTGATGATGATGATGCTGATGATGATGAATATTAGTGGGATTCTTATGAAATCACTCTGCTCGTGATCCTGGACGATCGAAACAAAAATGATTATAGAAACCATTTCTCACGGTCGTTACCGACGAGTAATTGGGGACACATGGTACCCCCGGGTGTCACTAATTACCCACAAAATATGTGCTGGAAGAAATTATAAATGTACCTACACGTGTTAAAAGTTATTATGATTTATGCGGTAAAAGTGGGAGTTTAGATATTATTTAGGAGTTTGGTGATAGTTTTAATTAGAACTAAATCTGGTGAGCAAAATAAGGAAGACCTTTAGACATTAATACGATCGCAGGAAGACTGTGGATGGAGGTGGCTCCAGACCGTTTTGCTGTAGCACTTAATGGAGAGGCCTATGTCCAGTAATTGGTACATTGTAAGTATACCCATTTCAATATTTTGTCACTCGCTACACTTAAAAATCGGGTCAAAATGACCCATATCAACAATTTACTGGTAATTTTAACCCCTTGCTGAAGTGGGTTGACGTGCCAAAAATTAATCCATTTAATACATGCTCAATCCTAAAACACCGGATCAACATAAATAAATAAAATGGCATTAACTCCAACCTAGATAGGGGTCTTTAAATAGGTTTTGGGGGGTGGTTATGGCTATTGTCATGACCTACATTTTCAAAAATATCTAAAGGTTTTATTTGGAAAATGTAAGTAGTAATTAGTATCATACGTATTTCTGTAGTTATCTTAAATTTAATTGAAGTTCAGATAAACCAAAACAAACATTTGACTCAAATGTCTGATACGAAAATCGAATCCGTGAGTGTATCTAATGTGTCTGAGCAGCTTTCTTGCTTCACCGAAAGAGACGTGGCTTCCAAACTTTTAAGTCACTTAAAACAAAGTATGGAGAAGACCATTAAGATAAATTATTTATTGTCAATCTACCGATATCTCTATATCGGTTCTCCCGATTAGAGGTCTTTAATCGAATCGACACCTTCGGCTATTCGCTTATCGGGAGATAAGATGAAATGCATAATTTAAATAACTGTTTGAACTAGCGGTTTGGTACCGTTTCTGAATTGGAGAGGTGTCAATGTCAACTGTCAGTGTCAAGAGTGTTTGATGATAATGTCACTTTTGACGCCTTTTTACTGATGAAGCCTATTGATGGAAAGTGTGAAGGCATTTTTGGGTCAAATCATTGTGAGAATTTCGACATCTGATAGTGACTTTTGATTGTGAACTATGAACATCGATATTTTTGTTATCTAAGATGATAAGTTTTTTCTGTAAATCTTTTGTTTTTACAAACGAGGCACCTTTAACTCCTTCATAAAATCTTACCATCTTGATCATCATCATATCAGCCTATATAAGTCCACTGCTAAACATAGGCCTCACCTCTTGAATGCCATGAAACCCCATAAAATCAATTAAATCTAAAAAATAAAATCAAATAAAATGTATATTTTGTTTTTGTAAGTCATTTGTAAGTACATAAATTATTTTAGCTTTGAGCGAAAGTTCATGGTCTTGGCTCACAATACCCCTTCAATAAATAATTTGAATAAACTTTTCAGAGCATCCTCCTCACAATATGCCCGGATGACTAAGAAGAAACTTAAGTTAAACAAAACGAACATCGATATCCGTCAATCAAAATGATTCCTGAAACCCGATCTTCATTCAAAAGCTCTTATTATTTCCTACTTAACCCAGAATAACCAAACAAAAAGAATTTAAAGCTAAAGCCCTTTTGAAACCCGACACTATCCTCTTTATAGAAAATGCAAAATTAAAAAGACATCCAAAGCATGGGAACAGGAATAGTCAATAGTCACTTCATATTGTGTTTGCTGTGTAAACTGCGTGAGGTTCCGTGGTATCAGGTTACGTTACCACTACTAAAACACCCTAACTACCTACCAAACAGTTCACTGACGAATCCATTGCTACTTCAAAAGCAACAGAGACAAACGATGCTGATAAAAACCAAGCAATACATAAAGAACAAATTGAAAAGGTAGACAAGGTAACAAATAAAATAAAAATAAAAATTATGGTAAAGGGATTGTGTATCCTACAGGAGTATGCCACAAGTTGAGTGAACTGCCTAACCCAAATGTCGACAACGCAGCATTGTCTTTTCTTGATGATGGCAAACAAGATAAAGATAGTGAAGTTTGGATGCCGATGATGAAAGGAGGAAGTTTGCTGTTGAGGAAATGGGTTTATAGCCGAAATGACACGCTTCGTAATGATGTATAGAATAGGATAAGAAGAGTTCGGTGTTTTAAGACAAAACACCGGCCATTATGTCGTAAAATTTGTTTTCCTATTTAAGTGCAAGAAAGTATCGTGGTTAGTCAGGTTAAGAAAATGCTGACGTAACTTTAGTTTTCTCTGCATGTTGTTGTTTAGTTTGTTGTGAAACTTAAATCGCACTGAAAGCCTATCAAAACTACGTATATTTTTTTTATAATTTTAAATAATTTTATAACACTAGTTGCGCCCCGCGGTTTCACCCGCGTGAATAATGATGAAAATTGATGATGATGATGATGAAAAGTAGCCTATGTGTTAATCCAGGGTATAAGGTATCTCCACTCCAAATTTCACTCAAATTCGTTCAGCTGTTTGAGCGTGAAGAAGTAACAAACATAATAGGTAACAAACTTTCGCGTTTATAATATTATACACATTTTGGCTGTAATGGCTTACACATAAGATATAGATATATACTGTGGCGGGCTTTTTTGTAGGACTATTTAAGATAAACATTTCTAACATACATTACATATGTGTAACTCTAGCGGTTTTGGCAGCGCACGCCAGAATAGCTCGCAGATGGTAGATTTTTTCCTATTTACTTGACACTTATCGTCATATTATGGACAATTCACCCAATATCTTTATAAATTGTAGCCTATGTATTATTCTGATGTATAAGCTATATTATTGTAAAGTTTCATTAAAATCCATTCAGTTGTTTTTACGTGAAAGAGTAACAAACATCTATCCATCCATGTTCACAAACTTTCGCGTTTATAATATTAGTAGGATTATCATCAGCACCAGTCTGTTTACGTCCACTGCTGGAAGAGTCCACGCCCTGGATACAATGAGGGGGTTGATTGGTGATCGCATCAGTTTGGTGTTATGTAATTAGGTGGATGTTGCTGTCCATCCCTTGGTGTAATCCGTTAGTAATGCTTTTACTTCATCCACGAGAGGAGACGGAGGATTATATTCTTAGGCTGGACATATCACAGCAGTATATATAATATTTATTGCATGTTTACATACTAGGTTGTTATTATGTTGTCAACTAGCGTCATATGCAAATTGACCTGCACCAATAGGGCTTTCATCTGACAGTTAATTAAATCACAACCTTGGTCCCCTGTGAGGTAATGGAAGACTGTGTAGTACATTGTACATTTTCATGGAAGCGAGTTGGTAGACGTTTTGAAGGAAACGGTATGGTAAAAATAAGATGTCTGTAAATAAGTAAAATTATATTCGAATATGCATCAGTAACCTACCTTTAAATTGTTAAACAGTTATCATCGTCCAGGAACGCGTTGCCGGTCTTTATATGAAAATCTCCCTCAGTAGCCGTATTAAAAACAGTAAAAAATAACTTCTTTTTTTTTTGTTAGTGTCGCTATTAAATTATTCACCTGATATGTTTGTAGGTATGTAAGTAACATTATATTTTGTCTTTATTTATTTACGTATTAATAAATGAACTATGTAATATGTAAGTAAATACATAATAGCTTTTTGTAATATTGAGTACGAATGTGTAAATTTATTCATTCTTATATTATGTATGTTTTGCTCTATTTTCATTATAACCTTTAAGGTTGAAGTACCTTACCCAATATCCTCCATGTAAGTTTAGCTCCTCTTCATTAAAAGTTTATCTGAAAAGATCGCTTGTTAGCGATAACACCGCCCATTTTACAATTTATTAATTTAGTTTTATATTAGCGAGAATGTATAAGCCGTAACATACCTCAGATGCAATTAATTGGCACATATTTAAAAATTACTAAATCAGATTTCGCTTAATAGTATAAAAATGTTGGTTCAAATTTTAAGACCAATTCCACCGAAGTTTCATTTGGCAACAAAATATTTGCCGTAGGTATTTCCGTGTTTCACCCTTGCGCATTGGAAAATAAAAAAAAACATTGTAGTGACAGATGTCACGTTGGCTGGCGCCGCAGTGTCATGTTGGCGTTACGCCAGAATTTGCAACAATTGGTATTCTATTTTTAGACTTGAGACGAGTGCACTCGGTCCTGTGGGTTGGTATGTTGTAGGTTATAAAAACGAAGGAGGTTGAGAAAAAAAATACCTCATCGCCTTCATCCCTCGTGTCGCTAGTTTGTCTTTATCTGCTTACCTGAAGATTGGGCAAACAAAACCGCCTGCTTGTTAAGAAATCTATATAAAAACATTGAACTTTGAAATATCTAACCACATTCTGATTAGGTACCTACTTGTTATGATTCATCTGCGTCTAAGGACCACCGACATATCACGTTCCTAGCATTCGTTTGTCGAATATCGGTAGCACAGCATATTTCATTTCAGTTTACCGTGTGGTGTAAATCAAGAGCGATTTTTACTGAGTTCATTTCTTTATCATACTTACGTAATATTGTCTATAAATTTGGTCAACATCTTTGATGCAACAAAATTATGGCAAATTTTCATATTCATATTCATTTATTTATTGCTCTTATGCAGTAAGTACATTAATATATGTAAGTATTGGTCTTATTATACTAGGTTAGTTAAGTACTTACACATAAACTTAGGGCGCTGCAATTTTACTAGATAAGATTAAATTATTATATTATTGAATTAAATTGTATGCATGCATGACTATTTATTCTAAATTAAACAAACAAACCAGGGTCAATAAACAAATGTCAAAACAATGGCAATTTTATGTCAATACAAATTACAAATAACAATGACAAAAATCCGTTAGGACAAGTCAAATCAATTAAATAAAATTAAACAAAATTAAAAATTAAACAAAATTAAACAAAACAAAATTAAACAAAATTAAAACAAAATTAAATTTTGGAAACGATAACGATTTTTTTCCTGACAAAAATTTTGTTTGTTATATCACCGGTAATCCCTCTCAGTATCATCCTCAAACATAATTGTCCTTCTGCTACAATTTTGGTTCTTTATTATGGTTTTTGTGCTGTTAGTTTTCCTTTAAATAAATAAAAATAAATAAATAAATAACTTTCACTGCATTCTCGATTACCGTTCTATTTGTTTAGAAACCTTAATACAATAGTTTTTCAAATCAGTGCGAAGTTCAGAAAAGTATACCACTAGCCAGCCATGAGTGCGCCTCATATAAAAGAAGTTTGCCCTTAGTTTGGATATAATGTCATCAAACTCCATGAAATGTTGTAGACTTGACAATATTATATACTAATAGCTAGGTTTGTAAATTGTCAGTTTCCCATTACATTCTATTGTTTCCAAATCACACTGGCTCAAAGATTTGTGTGGAAAAATAATACTTAACTGTAGAATTAATCGGGAAACTGTCAAAGCACAGGCCTAGATATAAGTCTCTTGAATATAATTTCAAATTTTGAGAAGATTTTAGAGTGTTGATTGAAATAATAAGGAGCAAAGACACACACACACACACACACACACACACACATCTACATCCACTATTTTATATCTATTTTCTTACACCACAATCTAAAATAAAGCTCCCGTCACACGTTCATTGCTTTGCGTCTCGTTAACGTCTTGCATGTGACTCAGATTTTATACCGCGATCTCCAGATAATCATTAAAATATTTCCTGCCAAGAATGGTAAGGGTGTATTTATGTTGAAAACAGGTTGCCAGTGCCGCCTACCGGCTCTAACCGGCAAATCCAGTAAGTCATAAGCGTAACACTCATTTTATTTAATAAATATTAATAGGGATAATGTTATTGAATATTTTGAACCCTGATGAGGCCTGTACTTAACATTTATTAATTTTCTATATTATAGTGTGAACGGTTTATGTGGCCCGTGGCGGCTACGAGTGGCGAGTCGCGGACACTGCTGTAGCGAGTGACCGCCACCGGCCACACGTGTGTGGCCTACAAAATGTATGAAAAAGCGTATGAACAGCTTGTCGCTGGCCACCTGTGGCTGAAGCCAGTGGCTGTAGCCAGTGGCTGTAGCCAGTGGCTCGTTTGCGCCGAGCCTTATCCTGTTGGTAAGAATAACCAGTGCAATGATTGGTTAGATACAAAGGGAGGAAAGTTTCATACACTATTAAAATTTAAGGTTCTACAATGGTATCCAATAAGTTTTTTTTTCGCCTTTTGAGTGGTAATTGAGCGCACGTAATTTTTTATTTTTTTATTTGTTGAGCTAGCTCGTGCTTTAAACAAGCACCTGCTACCTGCTTTATTAATAAATGTGTCATGAATTTTGGGCATTTTTGAAAAGCTCTGATGTGAATTTGTCAGTGGGAAGGCAGAATTAATTAAAATAAATTACGGGAAGCTTCTAATTTATTGTTTGCGTATTACGGGAATAAGAATTCGGGAATTGCGACTTGAAAAATTGTGTTGTCGTGCTTTTAGGCAGGATACATTTCACCTGGTGGTAGCTTTTAAGGATTACGGAGTTAGATAATTAAGGCCACACCCAGAGTTCTCAGATTTTAAGAGAAGGTTACCACGTGCAGTAGGTGCTTACACCCATATTGCACGCGAACGAAATTTGCTTCTATTTTGGCTAATATTCTTGAAACTCCATGATATTTTGTAGGTACACATGATCAGTACACTAATATCTAGAAACGTAGTGCATCAGTTTAAAAAACCCCGTTTTTTTATGATTAATTGACCATATAATTTTATAATACAGCGCTATTACCTATAAATACTTATATATAGACCTCCTTAAGAGGGCGTACCATGTGATTGTTGCCCAACAAAATCGATCTAGAACTAAGTATCTATCTACGGGTCCTACGAGTTAAATATTTTGGAATATGAAAATTTTATATTTTTGCATTTATTGTGTAAAGTTGAAAACACGATTTGTAAAACAAACCTCGATAGTTTTATTTAATGAAAAAACCCTTGTTTCCCACACGTTTTGAAAGAAATCTCAGGAACCCTACGGTGTTTTAAGATAAATTTTACTACAACAAGTAGGTAATATCTATTTATTCTTATGCTAAAATCAGTTTTTTGATAAACACTTTATTTTCGCTATAATAAACAAAAAACTTCATATTTGTGCACGACACTCGCTAGAGCGAGCGAGATGGCGCGCGGGTTATCGCGTGCGTTAAAGAGGGAGTCTAAATTGTAGTATAGTGCCCTCTTAACGGTTAAGATAAACTGTCTCAATTTAAGAAATCCAAACACAAGTTATAAGTTTAAAGTTTTTGGTTTTGGTAGTGGCTTGTATTTTAAACAAGCTGTATATAGGTAGGTACTGTAGGCCCTGCGACTATAGGCCACCCAGAAGTAAGCCATCTACCGTCACATTAGTAAGACAATTTAGTATCTATCTAAAACGTGGCTAAGTGCAAAATCAAACGACTAACTTCAGCATGGTCGTAGGTACTTTACCATTGTACTACACTGGATTGGACATAATTGTAACATTATGTACCTACTCTCGGAAACATTTTGACACCCTACAGTTTTACGACATGCATTCTCACGTGACTTCTATTGGACACAGGAAATGTAAGAAAATGGCGTCGTAGCAATACAATTTTATTGATATTTCTGCATTTAGGGCGTGATTTAAATGTAACAACAGTTTGCATACCAATTTTATATCCCTATATAGATACCTAGCTGCTTTACCTATCATAAAAATGGATAGTTAAAGGCTATAGAGAGGAATGTATAAAAAAGTGATTGAAAATAAGCTGTAGTTAAAAACAAGTAAAAAATGATAGGTATACCTTATTTTTACGTACCTCCTACATACCTATTTGAAACTATCAAAATGCCACGGCCTTAATTTGATTGACCAATATTTTTTATTGATCAATCAATTCACCGTCCGGTGCTGGGGGTCATAACCAAGATTCTAAAATACTCATAAAAACAAAATATGTCTGGTTAGACACTTATCTAAGTTATTCCTTTCCCTACCCAAGATATGTACGACTACATTATATTTGAAGCTGCGATATCCATGATCATTATTAAATATTAAGGTTCCCATGTACACCCAGAAATCCATTCCACCTACCTTGATATGACGACCTCTGTGGCGCGGCGAGGGAAGGTTCGCCTGCGACACAGGAGGTTGCGGGTTCGATTCCCGCCTCTGAACAAATATTTGTACGATCTACAGATAATTGTTCAGGGGGTTCTGGGTATTTTTCTATGTATAATAAAAAAATATCTATCTATGTAATGTATTGTATTAAGTATATCAGTTATCTAGTACCCATAACACAAGCTCTGCTTAGCTTGGGGCTAGATAATGTTGTGTGAAATGTCCAGAATTTATTATTATTATTATTATGTTTAAAAAATTAAAGCCAGATGGAACGATAGTAAAACTACAAGTCTTCATACAATTTTGTAGAAGTAAGCGGATATCAAGGATTATCAAGGTAACTGTTCCAGATTTTTCGTAGTTCAGCCAAAAAGTTCAATGAGATGTTCGTGGGAACCTTAAGTAAATGCGTATGAACGAACGTTTCATTCATTTATTTATTTCTCAATCTCTCTCGTTGGCGTGGTTGATTTTCAATTAAGGTGCAGTATGATCCTAAAATCCAAACATCCAAAAATCCACAAATTATTATCCAAATGGCTTTACATATAGTTGAAAATCTCATATTTAACGATGAAACTGGTTTGCACTTAATACTATATTAATTTTTTCGATTTTGACGATCTCTGTGGCGCGGCGGGCGAAGGTTCGCTTGCAACGCAGGAGGTTGCGGGTTCGATTCCCGCCTCGGAAAAAATATTTGTACAATCTGCAGATATTTATTCAGGGTGTTCTGGGTATTTTCTATGTATAATAAAAAATATCTATTTATGTAATGTATTATATTAAGTATATTGGTTATCTGGTACCCATAACACAAGCTCTGCTTAGCTTGGGGCTAGATAATGTTGCGTGCTATGTTCAGCATTTATTATTATTATTATTTGAGGGTTTTTTGAATTAATCGAAATATACAAATCATATATACAAAATATGCTGTTAAAACTTTAAAATACAAGTCTAGCTATATAATTCGTAAAAATATTGTGTTGTTGCCATTCAAAATTAAGAACATTTGAATGCCAAAGCTTTTTTAGAGTGGTAATGTGAGCGATTTTTTTTACAAAACCAGGCTTTTTTCAATTTTCTGTTCAGTTACAACTATTATAAGTTATTGTTCTAGTTTGCATCTCATTATTCAATCACTGGGCGTCCAAAAACAATACTTTTGAGATCAGTCCTCGTCTTAAAAATCATAATAAATTAACATAACACCCATACATACGTATTATAGTCTTGATTCCACGCTAGGATTCCCTGTGTTGTGGGTATCAGGAACTATGAGTACCATGGTACCACAACACGCTGATCCGGAACAATATTTGCAGAGCATACAAACATTTGTTCTACAGCGGGAATCGAACCCGCAACCTCTCGCATCTTAACTGGCAACTCGCCCGCCCCGCCACAGAGGTTGTTAATAGTAGAGCTCTTTTAAAGGAGTTCGTCCGGACTATACCTATTTCTTCAACCAAACACCTCGCATTGCTGTGTTGCAATTGAAGAGTATGGATTCCAGTGAAAGGCACATGGAACTTTACATCTTTATCTCGCTGATGGCGTGACGGGCGTAGTGCAATACCACTGTGGTATGCACTGCGTGGTATTACCACGTAAGGTATGCATAAGGTGGACGTTACTTACGAAGTAACCGAACATCGTCGCTGTTACTGAACTCACTCATATCAAAAAAACATGGGGAACTCAGAACCTTTAACTCCCCCAGCATTCAATTTCTGCAAATAACGGCGCCAGGCGGAGTGTTTAGCAAACAAACGATGCGTTTTACTTAATTGAATGCTTAATGACTGTATCGTGTACCTATAGGCACCTATGTATGTATATAATATATGTATATAGCTACACGTCATCGTATCAATATTTGAGTAGGTAGGTACACCATCAATGTCCCATGTTAATTTTATACAGTCCATTCCATTCAAAGGTTGTCTCGTAGAAATCACTATAGAGCTATAGACCGCCCATTGTATAATATAGTTAGTTTTAGTTTTTGTTTGTGAAATTGTCTCATATTTTGTATATTATGGTGTGCAATAAAGTATTTGCTATCTTCTATCTATGTATTATGTAAAGCTGCAAGTTTTCAATATATAGGCTGATTCTGTAGAATGCTTTTTGAAACCAAGTTTATTAAGTTTTTGTACACTATGAATAAAAATAAACCAATTAAGTACTCGTGTACTAGCTCTAGATCTAAGTTTGCGACTGCGAGCAAAAGATACAAAAAATCAGAAAATCTACGTATTCTATATTAGTGAAATTCCCTCAGATGCAAAAATTTTTACAAGACAAAAAAATACCGTCATCTCGTAAAAACAATCATGCTTTTTTTAAGCGTAGTAATGTAGAACAAAACTTTATTTGGTAGTCTTTTTTAGAATTGACAAGTTCCAATATCAACCGTAAGCTATCTCAAATAACAGGACAATTAAAATCTAAACCAGTAGCTAAAGTTAGTATACTAGCGTCAGCCGCATTCACACCGACCTGCTCACTAATTACAGTAGCAAAAATGCAACGGGGAACGCAACAATGAAGATCATTTTGGAAGCTTTAGCGCTATTTAAAACATATGAAAATAGAGTAGGGTAAACTTTTTGACCTAGTTAAATATTCCTCCTTTCTAAGCTGCTAAAATTATCTTCATTGTTGCGTTGACCATTGCCATTTGCTACTACGGGGCGCGTGTAGCACTTACCGACCACGGTGATGGACGCCCCGACGCGGCCACGTTCATCTGAGGCCCAATTCTCTAATTTAAAAACATTCCAGTCACAATAATAATCTCGTTTCATTCGCACTGTCAGCTGTCACCTATATAGTAACTTTTTGCTTAATTTTCGCATGTATACGCGAAGATTAAGTAATAGTTACTATACGTGACAGTGCGATTGACACGAGATTATATTGCGACTGGAGTGTTTTTAAATTAGAGAATTGGGCCTCTGTTATCTTTACGATATCGCTCATCAAAGTATATGTAGTAGTTATAAGTGAATTAGACACTTGTTTTAGGTCTTGTCAAATTTGTATTGATTCTACAAAAAACCAAGTTACTAACTACCTACTAAATGATTAGGTAGACAACATTTTGCAACAAATAAACTGTATAGCATCTTCTTCTTCTTCAGCAGTCTATAGACGCCCACTGCTGGACGAGGCCTCCCCCTAGAATGCAATGGAGTGGATTTGCGACAGCTACCACGCTTGGCAGGTGGACTGGTGATCGCAGCATTGGAGTTGAGTACTCCGGTGGATGCTGCTGCTCACCATGGTGTAAACCCTTAGGCGGATTACGAGATATACGCGATATACGAGAGGAGACGGAGGGGTCTATTTCTATGTCAGATACACCACGATATCAGGAGGCTTAGTACGGGTTTTGATAGTTTACGAAACTATTATGAAGTTTCGTTTCCATCCAATACATTTACTGACAGCGTCCTTACTTTTCTTCTCGTTTTCTTTAGGGGCACTGCAAGTAAATGTATGGGGAAGGAAACAAAACTTCATATAGTTTCGTAAACTATCAAAACCCGTACTAAGCCCCCTGATGTTGTGGTGTATCTGACATAGAAATAGACCCCTCCGTCTCCTCCCGTATATCGTGAAATCCGCCGGAGAGTTTACACCATGGTGAGCAGCAAAATCCACCGGAGTACTCAACTCCGTACTAAGCCCCCTGAACTGAAATGTGTATCTACTATTGGATACTTTGGTATATATTCAGATTTCAGGCTCTAATCTGTACCTTATTATGAGTTTGTGCCGATAAATACCCGTAAACTTATGATGCTGACCTGTTTTCTATGTAAATGCGGCTATAGTGGTAGACGCCATGTTTACTGCACGAGAGCATTGTAAATATTGTGTGCGTTTAATTGAATTTAACATTTGGCAATTCCAATTCGTGTGTTTTGAGACGGGAGTTTGATAATTGTTGATTTGATTAAGTTTCCAAGTGAAGGAGGATGTAGGAACCTATTAATAAAGAATCAGATAACCCTTGATGATGTTTTGAGTGTTCACGAGCGATTCCTAGATCACGCTGCGTCCATGTAATAACTCTTGAACAAGCTGGCCTAATGTCCACCAAAATATCCAGACTGTCCATATTGCAATAATCATCTATTTTCGAAAACGACTCTTTTTTGGTGCAGGAAGTCAGTGGATGGCGGTGGGTCAAGAACGTTCATTATGGCAATCAATAGGGAAGTCCTACGTCCAGCAGCGAACTTCTATAAAAGCTGATGTCACAGTTTTAATCACTAAAGTGCATCACACACGTAGCAGATGCGGTAATATTTTATATGCGCATAAAAACTTGTCGCATCTAAAGGTATCACAAACGTAGCAGATAAAATAATAAACAAAAATTATACATTCACGTGGAAACCTTCAAACTGCATTGTATTTCAATTTGTATACACAGATTATATCATCTGTACATCTTTGATATAAGTATGTTGGTGCCTACGGATGCTTGGCGGTAAAATATAAGTGATCTACTACGTGTGTGTTGCTCCTTGAGTTTAGTATAGATGCGGCGTGTTGGAGTTAGGCCCCTTTAACAGCTCGCAGATAGGGAGAATCAGGGTGTGGGTAATAAAAGCTAGTTTCTTAGTAACCAACTTTTACTGTCCATAACAAATCCACAGCCTGCACATTTTGCATTCCTAGAGTTAGGTATCACACGCGTCACTGGCCTGAACACTCTTCAGAACAGCAGCTCCTGGTATAGGCTCCAGGTCCAGGTAGATTAAGGTAGGTCGCGGCCTCAGTATGGTAGGTACTTCTCAAGGTGTTGGAGGGGCTTCCGTCCAGTAACGGCACCGTGGTCTGCAGAGACGGTGGCTGGTCCAGAGCCGAGGAGTCTTCCAAAGGAATACTCTCGTAGTAGCAAGAATCCTGGAATCGAAGAGAAGCCTTAGGGTTTGTCCAGAAAGTGCTGTCTGTCCCACGCAGCGCAAAGAGGGTTCTCGAAGCTTCAGTCCAAGCTCAGTAACGGCGTGAGTGGAAAGTTTTGGATCGCCAGTTAGCTTTCGAGGGTCAGACAGCTTTACAAAGAAGTTAGAAAATGCTAAGTGTGGTGATAGGCAACAGTAAACAATAGAAACTCACCCTAGAGGGATTCCGAGTGCAGTTAGATAGATTTAAATAATAGCAGCGGTAGGTACGTCCTTTCGTCAGGGCTAGTAAGGTTCTGTGAGAGGATCTGCCTCGGGCCTCCACCCTCGGGAGCCACAGAATAAAACGTAGTACTCGTACAGGACACAGAATAATGCATAGGTCGAGCGCTAGCAAGGCTACGTGTCCTAATCCCGAGCGCACCGTAGGTAAGTAGGTACCTCGTATCTACTTAATTTCATTATAAAAAATCTTTATTAGTATGTAATTAATCTATCTTAGTAAGTATCTATGTAATTTTAGTTTTAATTTTATTTAAAGTTCAATTTAAAGCTATTTATCTATTTTATTAATCTATAAAAACGTACAACGCCACAGTACCCCGCCAAAAAACGTAGGATTTTTCCTATGAAGAAATCCGACTCACTTACCTAAAGTTCAATAGTACTATTCTCCATTCACATAACCATTCATACTTCATCTCTCATACTTCCTTAGAACATTTTGTCTGTAGTCACTTTAGATGTGCCCAAGACCCTAACACTCTGAGTATACTTGTGTGATAGAACATGTATACTCGGAACAGCACTAGATGGAGTTCCTTATTTAGAATAACAAAAAACTCACTTTAGGTAGGTAGAATAATTAGTATAGGTACTAGAATAGTGAATTGATGTAGGCACTGAGCTATAGTTGTTAGCTTTATAAAAATTATCTAGTCATTGCATTCCCATTGTTATGATTGTATTGTTAGGCGTGCTTCGCCTATAGCGTGTTATAGGTGCCTAGATATAATAGATATTTCAACACACTGTCAGTATCGCCCGTACAAAATCATCGGTATTAACGCAGCATGATAATAACCATTAGATTTGTTGTAAGCATGTATAGCGTGTAGTGTAGTGTACAGCTATAAGATACTGTAACTAAAGCATAATAGATGCCTAGTTGAGTGCAGCATGAATGAACCTAGAAATTAAAGTAAGTTAGTAGTAAGTTTTAGTTAAAGTTGCTTTAGTAATTAGACCAACCAAGAAAATACTCAAGAGTATAGATATAACATAGATATAAGTAGAATAAGCTAAGGATAATTTATTTTTAATTTTTATTATGTATATTATAGGTTACCTACTTAGATAGATTTTATTCTTTGTAGCTGATTAGTTTAAAATCTTTTACGTGCCATAAACCAAGATTATGACCGTTCATGTCACTTAGTTCGTAAACCAGAGGAGATTTTTTAGAAATTATCTTACATTTTAAATATTTAGGTGCTAATTTTTTGTTGTAATATTTTGCTTTATCACTTAAATTGAATGTTTTCTTCCATATTATGTCACCTACGTTGAATTCTATAGGTTTTTTACGTAAATTATAGGAATTACTATTTCTACTGTGTGCTTGCAAAAGAGATAACTGTACTTTGTTAAATATAGTAGAAAGAATACCTAAATTTTCAGCATACTGTTCACGTGGTTGAAAAATTAAGGTTTCAACTTCACCAGAATCATTATTAATGTAGTGTGAACCACAAGTGACTAGTTCTCGGCCATAAACCAAAAATGACGGTGTGTAGCCTGTCACTTCATTCACTGAATTGTTTATTGCAAACTGTATTTTAGGTATCAACGTATCCCAAATGCGTTGATCATTAGTAATGAATGTAGAAACTGCTGTCATGATAGTCTTATTATATCTTTCTACAGTGTTTACATGGGGAGTGTATTTAGGAGTATAGTGTAAGTGAGGAATGTTATATTTAGAGAGCATTTGCTTTAACGTGACACTTACAAACTGTTTACCATTGTCCATAATTACGGTTGACGGTATTCCGTGAACTAAGAAAACGTTTTCTTCTAGAATTTTAGTGACTATTTCCGCGGTAGCACGTCTGATAGGAAACAATAGGCAGTATTTACTAAAGATACACGTCACAACTAGTAAGAAAGCATTCAGTTTTCTAGACACAGGTAATGGTCCGACTAAGTCGATACTTAGTACCTGAAATGGTCTAGCGCAACATTTAGGTCTACCCATTTCCCCCAGAGTAGCATGGTTTTGGTGTTTATGGGCAATGCATGTGTCACAAGTACTTAGTACTCTAACTACGTCAGCATGCATCCCAGGCCAATAGTATTTCAAGATTAGGCGCTTATACGTCTTGAAAATACCGAGATGACCTGCCATAGGTTCAGCATGATTTTCCAAGATAATCGACTCCCTAACTTCACTAGGTACAACCTCCTTCCATTCAAACTCTGTAATTAGAGAACATTTCCCTTTCATAAAACGGTACAGTTTATCATTTTTAATAGTGTAATTCGGAAATGAAGTTGCAGAATTCTGACAGCCGTGGAAAATATTCAAATACCATTCGTCCCTAGTGTTTGTAGTATTAAGAGAAGTATCAATAGCCGAAACCGGACATGCACGTGATAACGCGTCTGGTATTATATTATCAACGCCACGACGGTGTTTGATCTCAAAGTTAAAAGACGACAGTCGCACACCCCAGCGAGCGAGACGACCAGTAGGGTTGTTTAGATTAAGGAACCATTTCAGAGCAGAGTGATCCGTATAAACGATGAATTTACGACCATTATCTAAGTAGCACCTCCAGTGTTCAATAGCTACGAGAACTGCGAGTGCCTCTCTTTCGGTGATGCTGTAGTTACGTTCTTGAGCTGAAAGAGACTTGCTCATGTAAGCTATAGGGTGTTCTACTCCATCAATAGTTTGCGTTAGTAAACCACCTACACCGTAGTCACTGGCGTCTGTGTGTACCTCGAATGGTAACGCAAAATTAGGGCATGATAGGATAGGAGCCGAGATAAGACATTCCTTTAGTTTGCAGAATGCTTCATCCGCTTCTTTTGACCAATCAAAAGGTTTAGACTTTTTACTAGTCGAAGTCAAACTATTTAGTGGACCAGCTATAGCACTAAATTTTGGTACAAATCTTCTGTACCAAGAAGCAGTTCCGAGAAATCTCTTTACCTCCTTTTTATTTGTAGGTACAGGAAAATTTAAGATAGCCTCAACTTTTCCGGGGTCAACGTGTAAGCCTTTAGAGTTCACGACATAACCAAGGTATTTTAGCTCGTTTCTAAAGAATAGGGATTTCTCGAAATTTATAGATAAATTTGCCATCCTTAGTTTTTTCTGAACTTTTAGAAGAAGTGCAATGTGTGTCTCAAAGTCAGCAGTTACCACGATTACGTCATCAACAAAAACAAAAACAGAGTTTTCGAATTCTGGGCCATAAAATAAAAGATCCATCAGTCTTTGTTGTGTAGCTGGCCCATTGGTTATGCCAAAAGGTACGGTAACAAAACGATATGTACCCCGATTAGGTATATAGAATGCAGTTTTGTCTCGATCTTGTGCGGCAATTGGTAGCTGCCAGTAAGCACGAGAGAGATCAATACTAGATAGGTATCTAGCGTTCTTTAAATTGTCTAGAATTTCAGAGACATAGGGTAATTTATATGCATCCTTTTTTGTTACCGCGTTCAGCTTACGGCTATCTAGACAAAATCGTAATGAGCCATCTTTTTTAGGGGTAAGCAAAACTGGGGAAGACCACGGGCTTTCGCAGGGTTCAACTACACCTAACCGAAGCATGTCATCGAGTTCGTTACTTAAAATGCGTTGTTTTTCAGGAGAGAGTCGGTAATATCGCTGCCTAATAGGTACGGTGTCGCCTGTGTCAATACAGTGATCTACTAGATGTGTACGACCTAGCCCGCGTTTTTCAGTAGAAATGTCTATGAACTGTTCAACGATATTATCAGCTGTTACGCGTTGAACGTTAGTGAGTTCATCGTACGATTGTAGCATTCTAGGAGAATTGTTAAGATCAGCGATATTGCATACTGCATTATTGTTAGTTAAATATATTGAATTTAGAAATTTCGGGCATAGCTCGAACTTACGCCAAAAATCAACGCCGAGAATTAATGAAGACGTTATTTCTGGTATGACGTAGGCTTTTAGAACATGGAAGTTATTTTCAAAAGTCGTAGGTAAATTAATATAGCTTTGAGTAGTCACTTGTTGACTACCGGCTGTTATAAAAGATTTAGGGTTCATATCATTTACTAAGGAAAGTCCAGTAGAGAGTAAATGTAGATGTGAATTATCTCCTAGTATTGTTACTGACGAGCCGGAGTCAAGTAATCCGCAAATAGAAAGATTACCTACTTTTATAGTTACGTAGGGACGTACGTCGTTATCAGGTTGTCGATTAAAGATTGATGCAATGGAATAGCTTGAAGAAAATACTTTAATAAACTTTAGTCACTCATTCCATTCAGCTTCGCTAGTTTTAGATAAGTTTTTGTTAGTGCTAGTATTCACAATGCAACAATCTGAGCTTATTAGTTTTTTGGATTGGACTTTTCTTTTGGATTGCAGGTCGTGCAATCTGGGTATTTTACATCTTTCCTCCCACACTTAAAGCACACAAGAAAACGTTCCCGGTTGCACTGTCGTAGGTTATGCGAACTATTACGACATCTAGGACAATAGCGCTTATTATTCTCTTCATAGATCGGATTCGGGCTTATCGATGCTACCTTCGCACCCGCAGAATTAGACTGACCCGAAGTCTGCAGATTAGTAGGTTTATTATAGTTATATTTACCGTAAGACTGGTAAGAAGTCATAGGGTTTTTGTTAAAGTTATAGTTTTGTCTGTAGTGTTTGTAGTTAGACGAATCTTGAGGTTTAGAGAATGCTAGATCAGGAGCTAGTGTTTCAGTGGTGACCCTAGGTGGTTCACGAAATTGGGCAGACAAAGCTTGGATTTTTTCATAGTTTCGGCATAGAAAACGAAGAGTATCGATCGTATCTACATCACTACCATATGATACTAGGGTATTCGCATAGCACGGCCTAATATTGTGTAGTATTATTTCAAGTTTTTCAGACTCTGTTATAGCTTTAGACAGTCTAGAAAATAACTCAGACATTATTGCAAGGTAGATAATAATATTTTCTGATTCGCCCGAGTGCGGTTACGAATCTCAGCGAGTAGTCTGTAATCGTAATCGAATTGGCTGAAATCAGCTATCAAACGTCTAGTCAAGTCCTCCCAACAATGAACTTCGTCTCTTACACTTCGATACCAGTGTAAGGCTTGGTCAGTGAAGATCTCGGTTGCGTAAGTTAAAAGCTTAGTATGTGAGATATTTCGAGACGTGCAGAATTCACTTACTTTTTGTATAAACACATGCACACAAGTCCTACCATTGAACTTTAGTTTTTGCAAGTCAGAAATGTGATTACGTTGTTCGCAACCAGACGCATTAGGCACAGGAACAGAGGCACTACCACTACCTAGTAGTAACTGCGTAGTTGGCGGATTACTTGGCGTTAGTAAGCTTACAGGCGCGCACTTTGATAGTAACTCAAGTACACCATTAAATTCTTTTAGCAATTTCGAATATTTATCTTCAATTGTAGATTTGTCCATCCGATTTAGTCGGTGGTAAATATGATTAGCAAGAGCTTTAGTACGGTCAATTAAGTTAGTTTCATATTTGTCTTGAAGAGACCTACCCCGTATCACTAGCTCTTTAACGGACGTAGATACACCTTCTAGATCATCCTCTGCATCAATTCCTGACTCCTGTACATCTTCCGTAGGAAATAGCGCACATAGCTTATTTATTTGCCTTCTCAGTTCTAGAACAGTCGAAGCAGGTTCTCCGCCTCTAATCAAGACTTCGTATGCAAGTTCGTTTTTATTTAGCAGTAGAAATTTTATAGGATGAGTTTCCATTGTGTCTGTTTTACATACGGTAGGTATTTAGGTACTTAGAAGCACTGAAGTTAATTACTTAGCTGTCTTTACAATAAGGGACAATCTAACCACGAATGGTGATCAATTTAAGTATAAATAGGTACAACAGAGATTTAAATTAAATAGTTTAGGTAAGCTGCGAACCGTTACGTAGGTAATGTTACAATTAAATTATAGATTTAGCAAAAGTTAGGTACAACCAGTAGGTAAGTTACAAAATATTATTTAGGTAGATATTCTGAATTAATTTATAATAAAAGATTTTAAAGTTAAGTAGCAATAATACGTAACAGCTTACATTAGCTAGATCCACCGCGTGGCATTTATAGGTTATGTACGTACCGGTTCGCTGCGTAGTAAGTCACCGCTTCGTTCACAGGTTCTAGAAAGTTCGACCGCTACCTGTATGGGATTTAGACTATGGATTTAAAATACAAAATGCTTGGCTGTGTAATTACCACGTTAAATAGGCGCCACTGCGGCGTGTTGGTGTTAGGCCCCTTTAACAGCTCGCAGATAGGGAGAATCAGGGTGTGGGTAATAAAAGCTAGTTTCTTAGTAACCAACTTTTACTGTCCATAACAAATCCACAGCCTGCACATTTTGCATTCCTAGAGTTAGGTATCACACGCGTCACTGGCCTGAACACTCTTCAGAACAGCAGCTCCTGGTATAGGCTCCAGGTCCAGGTAGATTAAGGTAGGTCGCGGCCTCAGTATGGTAGGTACTTCTCAAGGTGTTGGAGGGGCTTCCGTCCAGTAACGGCACCGTGGTCTGCAGAGACGGTGGCTGGTCCAGAGCCGAGGAGTCTTCCAAAGGAATACTCTCGTAGTAGCAAGAATCCTGGAATCGAAGAGAAGCCTTAGGGTTTGTCCAGAAAGTGCTGTCTGTCCCACGCAGCGCAAAGAGGGTTCTCGAAGCTTCAGTCCAAGCTCAGTAACGGCGTGAGTGGAAAGTTTTGGATCGCCAGTTAGCTTTCGAGGGTCAGACAGCTTTACAAAGAAGTTAGAAAATGCTAAGTGTGGTGATAGGCAACAGTAAACAATAGAAACTCACCCTAGAGGGATTCCGAGTGCAGTTAGATAGATTTAAATAATAGCAGCGGTAGGTACGTCCTTTCGTCAGGGCTAGTAAGGTTCTGTGAGAGGATCTGCCTCGGGCCTCCACCCTCGGGAGCCACAGAATAAAACGTAGTACTCGTACAGGACACAGAATAATGCATAGGTCGAGCGCTAGCAAGGCTACGTGTCCTAATCCCGAGCGCACCGTAGGTAAGTAGGTACCTCGTATCTACTTAATTTCATTATAAAAAATCTTTATTAGTATGTAATTAATCTATCTTAGTAAGTATCTATGTAATTTTAGTTTTAATTTTATTTAAAGTTCAATTTAAAGCTATTTATCTATTTTATTAATCTATAAAAACGTACAACGCCACATAGAAAGCGACATGGACAGATACGCGCTCAGATACAGATATCTTACCGCATCTGCTACGTGTGTGACACACTTAAGGCCACTGTTCACCAACACATAAACAGATGGTTAAACTACTGTTAAGACTAACCAATTATTTTTGACAGATGCTTTGATACATTATCTGTCACCTTGACCAATGGTTACAGTAAATAAACACCCGTTTTTTGTTCGTGAACATGGGCTTAAGAATGTTTATAACTAACACGCTTTATGGAGAATTTAAGTTTCTTATTTAATAACTAGTTATTAAAAGGATAATAAAAACTTTTCATTTAAAAAACCGACTTCCGCCATTGTATTCGACTAAATAATTTTGGATGAAAAAAAAATGATGAAAGAACCATAGTGGTGAAATGATTATGATATTTTCTGAATGCAAATGCTTGGTTTGTTGCTTAAAATATCAAAATCGCCATATGTATGCCTACAATATTTGAGGAGTTCCCTCAATTCCTCATGGATTCCATCATCAGAACTGGATTCTGAAAAAAATGAGACCAATCTGGAAGTATATCTATTCAAATAAAAAAAGAATTTTTCAAATCGGTTCATAAACGACGCAGATATGCGGTAACAAACATACAAAAAAAAAATACAACCGAATTGAGAACATACTCCTTTTTTGTGAAGTCGATTAAAAATATTTTATATGTAGCTGGTTACGAAAGATGGTGTAATGAAAGTTCATGATAATTATACTTAACCAGTTGAGCACGTATAATGTTTAACTTAAATCTTAATTGAATGCCAATTGCCAGTACACAAGAGGCGCCGAGCACATCCTCGTACTATACTTATAAATCTGCCTCCATCGTTCGCCAATGATCGAATGCCGCGTCTTCGAAATCAGCCGACCACTCGCCCGCCGCACCACAGAAGTCGTCAGAGGTTGAATCGTTAAGTAATTTTCAATATTTTATAATCGTTTTTAAGGGTTATTTGCATAAAATGCTAACAGGTGGACTAAAGGGAGAAAATGATAAAAAAGATCCAGACAGGTACCTCCTATTCACACTTCAAAAAAATACACTTTTCTCGTTACAAGATAATGGGTGCAGGAACCAGCTGCGACCTTCGACTCTTGAAAGCCTTCGCCGTTATTGCTTTTTTCTCGAGGGTTATTGAAATTTATTGAAATTATTATTGCACTGTCTTGAAATAGAAATTCTTTGAAAAATTATGCTAAAGATAAAATGAGTAAGGGAAGTGGTCGTTCTAACGTGTCCTCGTTACTTATAATTCAAGAGCATCGTCTTTTAAGGTGGATCTAGTTAAACTAGGAGACCTAACACACATGTTTTTGGTGATAGTATCTCATAAAGATAATAAGTTTAGCTACGAATACGTTCAATGATTTTTACAGTGTTTTTTTGGTTCAGGGATATCCGTAGCTTAACTTTTGATGTTTATGAGATAATTATCAAATTAAACATGTGTGGGTCTTTCGCAAAACCTGTTTTTGCTGTAAGTATCAAGAAGTATTGAAGAGCTAGCTGTGACAAGCAAAAAACACAATTAAATTTGATTTTCGCGCCACATGCGAATCGATCGCCCCTTTAAAAGTGTGTAATAAAGATTTCGTCCAGTGACATCAGGACACTGTCTACTGTCTTATATATCTCTTTGCGGCCTGAGAAGAATTAATCATTAAATCAATTTTATTATATTTTAATGATACTTCTAGGGTAGAATAAAAGAACAAGATGTTCATGCATTGAATAAGATAAAAACAAGCATAAAAACTCTATGTTCCGTCTTATCTTCATTAGATACTAGCTTCGCCCTACGGTTTTACCCGCATAAAAAGGTAGCCTATAATGTTAATTTAGGGTACAAGCTATTGCCCATTTCAAATTTCAACCAAATCGCTCCAGCTGTTTCAGCGTGAAGAAATAACAAACTCCTTACAAACTTTCGCATTTATAATATTAGTGAGATATCAATTAAGAAGCTGATTGATCTATTGAATTTAAAAAAATATACTGGCGTCTAAACAGCAAATCAGCAATGTAAGCAGAAATGATTATGAATACGATAAGCATTACTTATCCATAAAAATCGCTTCACATCTCACAATCCCGAGCAAGTCCGATCCATCTTAACTAACATTTTTAACCGACTGCAAGATTTATAGGTAGCACCGTTTAAACGGTAATTAAGAAGTTTACTGGTACTTTTTAGACAAGACGAATGGTTTGAGTTTCAAAAGTAATGTATTGAGGCAACGTATGATATACGGGTAACGTTCCCCAATGATTGAACTCGCACCTTCAGGCGTAGAAAGTATAAGGACATCTGTACCAATTGACTGCTTTTGTAGGATAGGGAGGATATCCAACGGTGACCCAAAACAAAATAGATAATCAATACTATTAGGTAGTAAAAATAGTGCTTGCTACTTGACGTAAAATAATATATGGAAGAGATAGGAAAGGAACATTAATACAACATTTTTTTTATACTATTTGGCTAGCAAACAATCTTACGGCCCACCTGATGGAAAGTAGTTACCGTAGCTTATGGACACCTGCAACACCAGAGACATCACACGCGCGCCGCCGACCCTGAAACATAAAGATGAAAAGTCTGAATGGTTCCCGTACCCTATTCCAAATGGACCGTTACTGTAACTGCAACTGTAGTTACTTCACTAAACAGATCGTCACCGGATCATAGAGTAAGTTAAATAATGCTTAAAAAGGAAACAGAGTAAGCAGCAAGATCACGCTTACCTGCTTACGAGTCGATACTAATACCTTTAGTATATTCGTGCTCACCCCACTGTGGGGTAAGCACGAATATCTAACGGTATCGAGACTTTAGCGAGACAATAATCAATGTCAAATATAGGCCAACGACATCGCGGTGGCTATTATTAATTGGTTCATTCACATAACATTAGCTAGATAATGTTGTGTGAAATGTCCAGCATTTATTTATTTATTCATCGTCTCGCTGGTGTCTCAATAACTACAGATATGTGTGCTTGGCCCAATATAATTATATATAACTTATATTAGAAAGAAAGAAACAAAAAAAAACAGTTTACTTTTGGTCTTACAAAAAAACACACAGGCACTAAAATATCATACATAATTAAATAACAATGACATAATGTGTTTGTCTTTTACAAACCACAACACACTTATAATATATAATATATATAATGATACCAAGCCACGATAACTTCAATTCTATTACACTATATACTATATGTATATATACATATATATATATACTACTTACTATTTTTTATTAATTTTCTTATATATTAAATTACTATGCATGGTTTGGTTCAGGAATACCGATTTAATAACGATCTGTCAATCTTTGGATCAGAATGCTAGGTTGGAAATTCACAAGGCTAGCAACGATTTAAATATTAATCCCATGTCATAAAGCCGTGGAAAAAATACATAGCCTGCCTGCACGCTCCGGACGGCATATTAATCTGCGAAGTATCCGAGTCCGGGTTCCAATTACCTAAAAACGTTGGTCCAACAACCATTCCATTTAGACTCATCGAATACAGAACATGAAATATGAACGTATAGTCAAGGTATTGCCGTGAACGGTGGGCTGGGTGCACTCCGGTGTAAGGCTATTAGTTAGATGCTAAACAAGAGGCAAAACAATTCGGGCATCGTTCATTAAAAAGTATTACTATCTAATTCACATGGCACAAAGTGTGGCATCAGCATGACGTTAATAGCTTGTCTTTCGAGATGATGTTTATGCAAAAATACAAATCTCAAGTCAACTCCTCTTAACTTAAAACAACTAAGTACATAATAAAACTTAACATAAAACTTTCATGGGGCCACCACAGGATTGATTCCTACTCATAAAAGAAAAAAAATAATTTAAATCAGATCAGTCATTACGGAGCAATCAATATATCTGCATACCTACATAAAATATACAATGACCATCATCATCACAAGCCTGTTTACGTCCACTGCTGGACAAAGCCTCCCCCATTGAATACAATGGAGGGATTTGCCATAATCACAATGCTTGGCAGGCGAATCGGTGATCGCAGTTTGGTGTTAAATACTCCAGTGGATGTTGTTGCCCAACCTGCTGGTGTTATCCCTTAGTAAGGCTTTTACTACATCTACGGGAGGAGATAGGTCTATGGACACACCGTAGCTCTTAAAATATATACAAAATATACATATCCATGGAATAAATAAAACCTATTTTTATTGTCATAAAAAACATGTAAATATGAACATACAAGTAAAAATCTGCGAAAAAACCAATAGCATCAAATTCAACTACATTATCGGGAATCCTCTGTACCATCTCCGCCAGCATTTCATATCGACAACCATCGGCCAGTCAGAGCATCGTTACAATCCTTCCCACCTCCCTGCAAATGTTTAGGTATACCTATTAATTTCGAATCTTTCGACCTTTTCTTTAATATCACGGAAGTAATCAACTGAGAGGGTAGACTGATAACTGTTCAGAATATCTTAATCAATTTGTTATTGAACTCTGTATAATATTAAGGGGAGGCTTGTATTTTCTTATTAACCGCTTTCATAAAAAGTCGAGTTTCTCATTTAGTCTGTATTTTAGATGAAGAATTCGAAAAACAAAAAGATTTTCTAGCATAAGTATCACCCCGGACAAACCACGGCATGGCACGGGTTTAAAAATAAGTGCAACTTTAAGTAGTTTATTGGTCGTACCTAGTAAAATACTACGTAACGCTCTCCTTGATAGGTTCCTCTGAAACGCAAGCCAAGTCACAGACCACAACTAGTTGTAACACAGTGGAATAGTAATATGTGCGAGGATACGCAAATATTGGATGCCGCTTCGAGTGCTAAGCAAACTCTGGAACATAATCTACCGTTGTTAATCCTTATGGTAAAGTAATGTCTTACTACTTGAGGCAAACTCAAACACAACATTTGGGACCGATATTGTTGGTTTATCTGTGTGATCGTGTAGTTATGTGTTTAAAATTATTTCAAGAGCTACATGTTATTTGGTTCTGTTTGGTTACAGTTAAATTAGAAATTCATCAAATAGTAAAATGTCACATAGAGCTAGTGATCGCGCCGAATTGCCGTAACTGGTAAATTTTGCTGCTTTTTCATATTCTTTGCAGAGAAAAACAATTTTAGCTAAAAATTCCGATCCAGTATAACTCAAACCTTTATCTTCGCTTCTAATCGGCGATGCCTTGACCAATTAGAATATGTGGGTTGAATGGCTCAAGCTGACATTGGGTTCGAAATGTTGTATAGGCACTATCAAATCGGCCCTGCAAGCAAAGATTTCTGAATTAATAAAATTTGGGTATTTTCTATGTACTTATAGTAAAAAAATATCTATCTATGTAATGTAAATGTAATGTATTGTATTAAGTATATCAGTTATCTAGTACCCATAACACAAGCTCTGCTTAGCTTGGGGCTAGATAATGTTATGTGAAATGTCCAGCATTAATTATTTATTTTATTTATTTTAATTTGACTTTAAAATTCGACAAAACGGGATTATACCTTGAGATAGTCCCATTTTGTCGAATCTTAATGTCAAATTTTATCGATTCATAGATCGATACTTACAGCCTGGATACTGGATTTTGGAATATTAAGTACCTACCTTTTGTTTAAATCGATGTTTCTATTCATCTTTATACTTAATTTTTTCCATCTTCAATATCATCCATTTCTCTCCAAACACAGCATTGATATTGCGACATAAATTTTCTATGTATTGCGAGCTGTATTTTGGCCACATCGAAAATAGTATTCGAAAATTATTAAAACTTTTGCGGTCTCTGTGTTTAACATACTGAATGTAAAAACAATTGAAAGTCAAACAAAAGAACGTCAAACAAATTTTGAATTAAGAATGAAACCTTTAATCTCGAACCTTGGACCACACAGGTTTGATTTTAATTCAAAGAGAAACGGAAACTTCAAACTTGAACCCCTATTAGTTATAAAAATAAAATAAAATCATACCAACAAAGAAAAATTAAATTGTTTCCTAAAATAACTTGCGTTATAAAATAAAGACAATCAATACACCCCAAACTCAAAAGCGAAAGCAAAAGTAATTTCCCAAATCGCTGAGCCAAACATTTCAACTCAAAAACAATAAACAGGAACAGACTCCCTCGCAAGAATTTAAAACAAAAATTCCTACGTAATTTTCTATCTGATAAAACATCAAGTCAAACCTTCTGAGAGGAGGCTGGGTAACTTTGGGCGATTGTAAAAACGATACTAGAGATTTTAGACAAGCCTTCTATAAGTTTACAACAACGAATTAACCTATCAATAACTGTTATATCATAACAGTATTCAAAAAAGTTGTGGATAAAATGATGTGGACATTCATTAGTTTACGTCTGAGACGACACACATTTCTCGTTCTTTATCATTTTGTTTGTATCATAATATATTATATGCTTACGCTTTTGTTTTACGCTAACTATAAATAGTACATCCCCTTGTTTATTGATGTTCGTGGCATAACCTAGGCCCTGTCTGAAAACCAGCGCCGCGCCGTTCCTAGGTCTGGTGCAGCTTATGCTGGGACCTATTTGACCCTACACAACACATTACCTTCATATTTATTTTTAATGGTCTCTTATCTTTTTGTTTCTATGTTTTATATTGTCTTTTAATTTGTTTTATATATAGCAATCTTATTTTGTGTTTCTTGGGAAAAAATAAAAAAAAATCTTTCTTTCTTTTCTTTATTTACCTAACTCGTTTTGTAATAAAGATAATTTTCACGTATAGTTCTTTCGGTAAAGGCACCATCTAAAAACACTAAAACTTTCAGTCTAGACTTGTTGGTGCCTTCGATAGACAGATTCGTGAAAATTTATTTTTTTACTAACTTATTGATTTTAAAGTGAGCGTTTTGTGCATAGATTTTTTAGTTGGTCACAGTATTTGTTTTCCCTTTTAAGATTATGTTGCATTGTCACTCAAGCAGTGCTTTGGCTGATAATTTATGCAACATTACTCAGTTTCCCTTCCATTGGATAAAGCAGCAAGTCAGACCGTCAGTTTTCTATAAATATTAACCCTTATAAAATATTCCGGTCCAATTCCAGTCTAATCTTCAAAGGGATTGTTTTCAGTAAACATTTTGATTCGAAGTTAACTGGAAGGATTTGGAAGACTTTACTGTTGAATCATTTACAATTATAATTAATCTTTCGGTCGCAATATTGGCGTCTTCGGGTCGTTTTGTTGGAGCTAAGGGCTTTTTCAGAGATGAACCTTTAAAAAACAAAAATGTAACTTATCTTACATCGTTAAAAACTCTACTACTGTACAATCTTCTTTTTATATAAATTACTACTATACACCACGTACTTTACTGTTCTTCTGCTGACTTTTCGTTGACACTTAGAGGTTCCCGTCTCACGAACTTCGAGCGCGATCGCGGTCTTTGCTCATGAGGTAGGACCTCTGAATGGTCAACGAAACGTCAGCAGGAGAATAGTAAAGTACGTATGGTGTATTTTTAGAAGTCGCAATTATCTAAAATGATACCAAGCCACGATAATTTCCATTCTACAATCTTCATTTGTTTCCTCTTGCGTAATTTTTTTTGTGGCCTTTCTGAGGTACCTATTTTGTTTGAATTGCTAGAAAACCAGTATGAAAAGATATGGTGATGTGGTTAGAAACCACATTAGCAGCATACATTGCTTCTTTTACTGTTTTACCAGTATTAGTGTGTTCTGTCTAAAATAGCCCTTAAATTGTACGAACGAAAGATTTGCATCTTGATGTCCAGATTTGACGCCGGAATACTAATTTTGATTTTGGTTATTGTTGGTCACGTAGTGCCGTGAATCATTTTAATGGTGATGGGAAGTTCTATTTTGCTGAAATTGTATCAAAATGTTGATCTTATTAGAAACAAGCCTGTTTTTTTTAAATTAGCCTCACTTTTTATGGACGAAATGTGGTTCATTGCGGCCTGGCTGTGGCTGTCAAACGTTATGCCAAACCACACCGCGGAAATGAACGACAGACGTCACATAAAAGCGTTCTATGTTCTGTATGGCGGAGCCTTAAGCTTCGATTTTGAATCAAATAATCATTAAAGAGCTGATTTTGCGTTGATTTTATCTGTACATGGGTCTTAAAATCATAACCCTAAAAAATATTGAACTATCTTCTTCTTACTTCTTACTTACTTCAATTAAATCAGAAGAGCTTTAGCAAGGGTTCCCGAAAAAAATCAAGTCCCAAAATCGCAGAAGAAAATACTTTCAAATACCGTGATACAAAACCGTTTCTCTTCCCTTTCCAACTCACATTAGGAACAGTCTTCTAATATTTTAGTCCAAACTATTGTTTTTGCATAGTTCGCCCACATGCGTGCCGGAACACAATAGATAGCGGTGCCGGAACCAACGCCAATATTAAATACACGAACTGTAGTATTTTGTAGGGTTGCGCTCGGTATAAACTCTTTCTGAACTAGCTTAGTTCAAATCGTTTGTCATATCACTGGTTTTTTCTTGGTCACACTGAGTTAAGTTAGTGACTAAGTAGGGGTAATTATCTACCGAACTAATATACGGTTTCGATGACAAGCTCTTTGCGATTTATGTTTTGAATAATTAAGCTCTTGAAAAACACAAACATGCTACTGAGCATGGAAACTGGGCCTAAGGGCATAAAAAAACATTTGAAGGATTGACTTGCTCCGGAAGTCTGGGTTTTGCAATAATAATTTCCATATAAGCTCGAGTTCAGATTTCAGCTAGGTAAATTCTTATTGTTATAGGGTGTTGACTATATTTCAATGTTTTTCGAAATATTATTGGATGAATGCATTTTTATATTTGTTTTTCAACTGTGCATGTTCTGTCCTGTTCCGGTATAGCTCATGCCTACTCCCAGCAGGACAATGGTCCTCAATTAGCAGTCCATGTAACGCCCACCTCGCCACATCTACGATTCAAACCATTACCATTTTATTTGCATCCACATGTACGGTCCGTTTAGATGTGGTTTACTGTTTGAGATAAAGTTAGGAGCTTAGATTTTCGGTTTCTATTAGAACCAAAGTTTTGTACATTTGTAAGGGTATTATTTTGGAATATATAAACATTTATAAGTATGTATATCGGTCGTGCTTGTGAGATGGAATTACATACTTTAAAAAGAGCAATATTAATTTTGGACAACAGTTGTTCCTTCACGTCTCGAACCTCTATTGTAAAATATCGCAGGTCATCGCAAGAGAGAAGTTACTAGACTTAGGTCTAGTATCATATACATAGTCATCATATCTCAATATCAATCTGATTCACTGCAGAATCAATCTCACTTCAATACACGACTGAATGGTCAAAACCTCCAATATTGTAGCCTTATAGAGTTTGTTGTGATGCCATTCATAGGAAGCTAAGAAACGAAACAAACAACTAAAACTTTCTAATTTAATTATTTCCTTCACTCCATTTCAAGTCTACTTATACCAACAACTTTGAACAAAGAACATCAAAGACAACGCTCTAAGTGTGAAAGCACTAACAGTCAAGTCTACAAATTACTAGACCCAAAACGGTGATGTTTACAGTAAATGGTAGACGTAATGAGACAGCATCTGACAGACGGCAGCACCGTGAATGGTATTCGTTAGAGACAACGGAACGCGCTAATAGTGTGAAATGGTGGATGCTTTTAAGTTTTATAATGAAGTTTTACGAATGGTGTCATGTTTCTTTATGAAGATAGAAGTGGTAGACAAAACCGAAATTAACAAGTGAATAATTTGGTGACTTTCGTTTGTATAGTTCTTAGCATTCATCGTAAACTACGAATATTTACCGTAGTTTTCTAACATCTATTAGGCTCTTGCTGGCCCTATTCGTAGAAGCACCCCACTTCTGTTTCTCCATGAACCCATAGAATTTCAGTGGGTCAGCCAGTCTTCGCAGTTTGATTACAAATATAATTCCCGCTATCAACGTCTCATGGTTTTGCCCGCGGTCCCTAAGACGCACACAGCGTATTTTAACAGCGATACAAACGCAAAACTGTCGCTCGTTCAATGAGATATAACACGCATTGGTATATTATTCCTTTCGTTTTAACGAATTTATAACACGACAAATACACACGTATTAAGTGTATTCTTAAAACGCTCTAGACATGCACTGATAACATAAGCCGTACTTATGCTTTTTTTAGAATTCCCGTTGATTGCGTATTAGAAAAAACTACTTAGTTGCAGAGATTTTTTTCGGATAGAGGTTATCAGGATCATAATCGCAATTCACCAACTACGCTTTTCGACCGCACATAGCGTTTGCTCAACCGTATTTTAATATACAGTTGTCTGCATTTTAAGGTTCTTAAGGTAGTCATTTATAAGTTAGGCTCACGAAGCTTCGCAGTTATACCTACATTTTGTCTAAAAACTACTAAGAGTACTTACTTACGAACTTGCAAATGTAGTACTAAAAATTTCACTTTATGTTGAATCGTATAAACTTAATATTCAATTTCCAAGTATTCCACATCTTTGGAAACTTATTTGGAGTGAATAGAGACTATAATATAAAATTCGAAGTATCTATGCTGGCCCGACGTCTTTATTGGCCGGCTTTATTCCTTTTTCGTTCTTCGTTCATAGACTGTACATACTATCAATGTTGCAAAACAAAATTTAAGTAATATGAAATATTTATGTTGTGGGACTTTGTTTTACAAAGTAAAGGTCAAATTCTAACTCACTAGAAAAAGACTTAGCCAACCGAATTATAGTTATAGAACCAGAACTTTAAGGCTGGCGATAAATCTCATTTAAGATAATGTTAATTAGTTATATAAATATAGCCGCTGTAAACCAGTCAGAAAAACCTAAAACTACCTACTGAACTTTTCCTGATATGGCGCTTTACTCAACTTAGGTACAACTTGTGCATAAACTAAGTTTATTTAAAGCAAACCAAACAGTATTGACAGTCAAAATTGTACTGATATAAGTGCAGTTATAAGATTAATACGATTTTACAGTATTTAGTGTGATTGCGTTTCTTGTTTATAGAAGTAATTTATTTCTTGATCAGTGACAACCAATATTTTTGAGAAGCTAGGATAGCAATTGCCAATATGATCAATTTCTGGGTGAGTATTTTAATTTCATCTGCTTGAATGACGTATGATTCCGTTTTATTATTCGTTTCTGCTGTTTTATTCGATTGTGTGCTTCTAGGATCCCAATTAGTGTCCATGTCTTATTTAATCTTCATCAACACACAAAAATGAGTGTCATTATATGGTTTCTGCGGCATAGGGATAGCCAAGGCTTCTCTCCATCTCCAAGTTTAACTACTTATTCAACTCTTGTAAGGATACCATCCAAATCACTAGGTTTTAGTTTCATCCAATTTAACTTTATGCAAATTCAAACCTCGTTTCCAATAAGCTTCTACCATATAGGAATAATATCAAGTTCCCTTTTATGACGCTTTATATTTTTATTCTTATTTGTACTGGTCAGTAAACTTAATCATAAAGCCCTCATCCTTAAGCAGCGATATAGATCTGTTACAGCTTAATCTACGCGTACTAAGGGATTGGAAGTCAATAGCTTTCGCGTGTAAAGTATAATTTGCAGTTTGCAAAGTCACACTCTTTCCAAGACTTCAAAGTTTCAATCAAGCCATGTTTTAGTAATGCGGTGGCAGTTTTATTTAAGACTTTGGAGGAAAATTTCCACCCATTTTAAAAATCACGCAATACACATTTAAATTTAATTTTACTATACTTGTGCTCTTTAAGGCCCGTATTCCAGAACTTATAATATGCTCAAGCGTGAATCGAGGCTCAAGCATAGATTTGTTGACAGTTTATCAAATGTTTTGAAATCTGTCAAAAAATCTATGCTTTATGGAGCCCATTTAGTTTAAGTTTAGTTCTAGAATACGGGCCTAAATAAGCTAAACCGGTCAAAATGTCACCAAAACTACACGGTTATACAAATACTAGAAATGGATATTAAATAAAAATACACAACGTATCTTTTCGAAAAAGAGGGTAGTCTAGATAAAATTTTATGAATTTTTTACAATTATGTAATCATAATTATATGAAAGTGAACCTAATTGTTCCACGCTTTTGAGAACATAATATTAAAGCTCGTGACTTATTCTTATTTCTATATCACTCGTTTTTTTGGTATCCTTCCTGAGATAAGTAAGTGGCTCTGAAAATTACCGTTAATTCTAACTATTAGTAGAAAAATCTAGTGTGGTGAACATTTCAAGATGCGTTGTTCTAATGTAAGCTGATTCGCGTAATCTTGTCTCTTCGCCCGCCGTCTCTCGAAGGATCATTCATACCGCCCACAAAACAAGCCTCCTTGCAAAGCAGTTACAGCCAAATGTCTTATTCACAGCAACCCGATACCTATTGCCTTTAGAGTAGTAAAATGAAGCAAGCTATGGAGACAAGTGCGCTTGTTTACCTTGTGCTAACAGTACGCAGATGATCGCGATCTCATTCACGTCTGACCAAAAACAAAGGTTTAACACAATAATATGGTCTGTTTTTCTGCAGCATAACATATAATTAAATAATTTAGTACATACTTACATACATAAACACACACCCTTAAGGGGTAGTCAGACCCTCAAATTGCCTCTTTTCACCGTGGGTTCTTCTGTGGCATAACCCAAAATAATTTTTTTGGTTTGTTTTAGTATATTGGTATGTACTTTTGATATTTCTCAGCATAGTAAAGCCAATACTTACTCATAATTAAGGATAAGCAGTAACCTGATCTCCGACATAACGTAACCAAAAAATAACCAGTAATACGACGAATTAATGAATAGGTATACAGCGGCCGTTTTCGAGATCCTTCTTTGGGTTGGTGTAATGCCTGAACAAGCATTTGACCTGCCTGATGTTCACCAGTAAGTTCTGCCTCACACGTCATGACCTAGAACGGGCTAGGGCCTGTGCATTAGGGTCATGTGCAGTGCAATGCCATACAAACGCCCGTCACCCTGAGACATAAAAACGAAAAGTCTCATTGTGTCTGTAACTTCACCGGAGCATGCAGTAATATGGCGGCAGAAATAGGGGTGGTAGTACTTCCCCGGATGAACTCTTTCACCAAAAAGCTTTACCACGCATTAAAATATTTTTTTAATGTAAAAAAATCTTATTGATTGTAGTTTATTCTATAGTAAATACTTGGTATTTATCAGTCAGGAGGTACCTCATAATAATATCCGATGTGTTCTTTATTATTACTCAAGGCCCACCTTTTATCGACTGTCTTATGGTTTTGTTGTGTTTCGTACCGAGTTCATTTAATTTTTATTTACGACGTATTAAGAAAGTTTACGAGATGCTTTATTAGACAGTTTATTAGTCTGAATTTGACGACAGCTGTTTAGGGTTTCTATTTATAATGTTTTTTTGATTTAGATATGGCATAAGTAGCAATACAGTATCATACTTTAAAGGGAACCCATTAGGCTTAGGTACGTAATAATTATACATTCCTCAAGAAGGTTGAAATTGAAGGTAGGTATTGAGTTCCTTTAACTGAATTAACATTTATATTTTACATTTAACATAGTTTTAGAATAATTACGACTATACACCACGTACTTTACTATTCTCCTGCTGATGTTACAATTATATTATTATTTTTAACATAGTTTTCAAAAGGTGTTTGCTAGGGTGATGACTTTCATTCAAGTAAAGAAACGAATATTAAAGACAATAACTACAGTACAGACTTTAAATATAACATGAAAACAATTAAAACAAATAAGCAAAAAGTAGGAGCAGTGTTTCAGATTCCAATAAAAGAAAATACATTAACACTAAAACAATTGGCATGCAAATAACTACCTTATCAAGTCTGGGTACAGGCTGGTAAACAGAAAATTTGTTGTAAGGTAAAGGTAAAAAGCGATTTTTTTATTAATTTATTTGATTAATATAGAATGCACAGTTATGTAATAGTAATAGTATGCTTTTAAATATATTCTGTTCGTTCTCAAACCAATTTGAATTCACATTTTGTATTCAGGTCGTTCGCAAAGTAGGTTAGGTTCTTGGTGATATACAATGTACGGAAAGACGATTGGAACGATTCATTCAAGCAATAAAATAACTTTTAACTGTTGCAAAGATCTGGATAATAGAATTGAAATTATCATGGCTTGGCATCATTTTAGAACAATTACGACTATTAAGTACACCACGTATTACGCATACGTACGTTAACAAGTATTTGTAATTTCTAATATCCAGATCTTTTTAGAAAAATTACGACTTCCTATGTAAACCATGTACTTTTCTATTCTCTTGCTGCAGGAGGACCTCTAAATGGTCAACGAAACATCAGCAGGATACTATCCATATCTATTCTACTGCTGACGTTTCGTTGACCATTTAGAGGTCCTTCTTCAGCAGGAGAATATTAAAGTACGTGGTATATAATAGTCGTAATTTTTCTAAAAAGATCTGGATATTAGAAATTAAAAATTTATCATTTATTCCTCATCTCATCATATCATTGATTGATTGGAGGGATTTGCCATAACACGCTTGGCTGGCGAGTTTAGTGATCGCAGTTTGGTGGTAAGTACCTACTCAGTACAGGTGAATTTCAAATTAATAATGATTATTAATTTCACCCTTATTCACATTTTATGTGCCTAACAGTTTATTACCTTACCTTATATGTATATATGAATATATGTATATATATGTATATGTATATTAATTGTATATATTATCGCAAAGTATCCAATATAAAAAAAAAAATGGCCCAAAAACTGTTAAGTATAGGTACCTTAGCCTGCCAATTTACTTCCAATTTTAAGCTGTATTTTACTAAACTGTGTTTAGTTATAATAACCAAAAAATATAATGCCAAAGCAAGTCACTCATCTATTATCTACAAAAAATGATTTCTATAGCTTGTACCGCACTGTAATAGGATTTGTACAGTTTTAAAAGCTTCACTTTACAATCTAGGCAGGGTCGGTGACGTTTATTGCGTCGAGTTAAAACTACAACAAAGTTGACCTCTCTATTAAGCCGGGTCTCCTGCAACTTAACTATCGCAACATTGTTAGCCCAACATGTTGAATCAACATAGAGAGGATCTACCTATTAGTATAACGGATCATAACCACCGGATCAGTAACTAGTCGTCTAATTGTGCTTCATTCCAATTCATGTATGAAAATTCCCTTCTTGGGAAAATCTTTATTATCACTTGTCAGATATCTTGATAAATTAAACGCACAGAACATATACTATACTGAAATAACTTAAATGATCTATAAATCGCTTTAAATAGGGATCAAATTTGAAAGCAAAACATGGTACATGTCAGTTGATGTCAGAAACATAAAGATGATTAATCCAGCACCATACAAAGCGTAAAGGCGATTTTCAATTAAATTGCTTATGTATTAATTCCTCGCCTAAAAGCCGATGACATTATATTTAAATGCAAATTACATGCATGTGTTATTATTGAAATAAAAGGCAAGAGTTATGTGTTGCATGTTAAATATAATAGACTCGTTAAAAATAATATGGAAGGTTTATGAAAGCTCTATGTATGGTTATGAGGGCGTAAAACAGCAAATCGTTTTGAATGTGGTATTGGAGGCGATGTTCAAAATGAAATGGATCATAGGCTATTCAGTTTTGATTGATTGACATTTGAGCTCAAACACAACAACACTTAATAGAATTGAAATTAACGTGACTTGGTATCATTTTAGAAAAATTACGATTGTACACCACGTACTATTCTCCTGCTGACGTTTCGTTGACCATTTAGAGATCCATCCTCATGACAACAATACTTTTTTTTTGTTTTATCAGAACTTCGAGCAACACGGACTTCCTGCCGCGGGCCGGAAGGGAGTAGTAGCCTTAGCGATATATTACCATTCAAATAGTTCTGTCATTTTTTGCGGGGGGAAATGTGCACACAAGCGCAATTCCGCATAAACACATCCAAATACAACACTATAATGACGACACTCATACTAACAAACCTTGCAAAGAATAACAGCTAGTTTTATTAAACGCATATGCCTACTTTGGCTTGTAGTTTGACAGAGGGGAACGCTGCGAATGGCTACTTCCCTTTCCATGTTGCTCGAAGTATCAGAATGTCTTATAATCGTTACCTGTAGGATGCTTACGCCCTTTTGTACGCGAACGAAGTTTGCTTCTATAATATACGAACGCACCACGTGTCTAGATATTAGTGTACTTATCATGTGTACATAGTTTCATGGAGTTTAAAGAAATAATAGCCAAATTAGAAGTAATCTTCGTTCGTGTACAAAAGGGCGCTGAACTCCTCTCTATTCTGACAGCACGCAGTGCGCCAAGTTAGTGCATACAACATGCTATCATTCTTGACTCATACAGATAGATTTAGTATATGCAATATTGCTAACTAACCTTCAGGTGCCAAAGAGTATAGTGGGCACTAATGCTAACTTTTATTGACCATGACTGGCTACGAGATACTTGAATTGAATGCTGGACATTTCACACAACATTATCTAGCCCCAAGCTAAGCAGAGCTTGTGTTATGGGTACTAGATAATTGATATACTTAATACAATACATTACATAGAAAGATATTTTTTATTATACATAGAAAAACACCCAGAACACCCGGAACAAATATCGTACAAACATTTGTTCCGAGGCGGGAATCGAACCCGCAACCTCCTGCGTCGCAGGCGAGCCTTCGCCCGCCGCGCCACAGAGGTCGTCACTTGAATTGAATGTCATCATGCCACTGCGGGACAAATGTTTGCATTGTTGTAAATTATTTAAAGTTGTATTAAAATAGAGTTTATTTTATGATAACAAAGCTTATGTAAACCATACAAAACACTGCTTAATAATTAATGTAATAGCAGTGTTTTGACTTCCTTATTAGCGACTGCCTCAGTGAACTAACTCGACCAATCGTAGCCGGTGGTGGTACGACTTTAGCCGACTACCACCGAGTATGATTATGGGGTAACGATGAGACATTGCGTAGCTGCGATATCGGTAGCTCACAGCTCAGTCTATCGTTGATTTTGGAAGGAATAAGTTGTTTAGTAGTGAAGTGAAGAAGTGTTCTGTATTTCCGGATTGGTGATTAAGGAACTAAAGGAGTATATTAAAATTGAGTATTATCCATTTTTATTATTTTATTTTACCATCCATCCTAGCTGACGCATCCTGGAGGGTAGAAACTGTTGGAAATTCTAGAAGTGCCAACATCTCAGAAGTGCGATTCGAACGAAGAATTAGATTTATATATTTTTTTTTCTCTCTTTTTGTACCCTCCGATTACCGTTTAATTAACGACTGGTTACAAGGCATGATCATGAAGTTTTAATTTTACTTTTAACAACCCGCTTTGCTGCTCATACTTTTAAAATAGCACGTGTTAATAAGTTTACTTTCGGAGTTATTTTTATTTCCTCCAGTACAACCTCGTGGAGAGCGAGCCAGCGCACCACGCGGCGTGCCAGCAGCCGGTGCAGCCAGCGTGCCATGCGGCGTGGCAGCAGCCGGTGCAGCCAGCGTGCCATGCGGCGCGGCAGCAGCCGGTGCAGCCAGCGTGCCATGCGGCGCGGCAGCAGCCGGTGCAGCCAGCGTACCACGCGGCGCGCCAGCAGCTGGTACAGCCAGCGCACCACGCGGCGCGCCAGCAGCCGGTGCAGCCAGCGCACCACGTGGCGCGCCAGCAGCCGGTGCAACCAGCGCGCCACGCAGCGCGCCAGCAGCCGGTGCAGCCAGCGCGCCACGCAGCGCGCCAGCAGCCGGTGCAGCCAGCGCGCCACGCAGCGTGGTAGCAGCGCGCCAGCAGCCGGTGCAGCCAGCCTGCCATGCAGAGCATCTGCAGCTGGTCCAGCCAGCGCACCACGCGGCGCGCCAGCAGCCGGTGCAGCCAGCGCGCCACGCAGCGCGCCAGCAGCCGGTGCAGCCAGCGCGCCACGCAGCGCGGTAGCAGCGCGCCAGCAGCCGGTGCAGCCAGCGTGCCATGCGGCGCGGCAGCAGCCGGTGCAGCCAGCGTACCACGCGGCGCGCCAGCAGCTGGTACAGCCAGCGCACCACGCGGCGCGCCAGCAGCCGGTGCAGCCAGTGCGCCACGCAGCGCGCCAGCAGCCGGTGCAGCCAGCGCGCCACGCAGCGTGGTAGCAGCGCGCCAGCAGCCGGTGCAGCCAGCCTGCCACGCAGAGCATCTGCAGCTGGTCCAGCCAGCGCGCCCGCAGCCGGACCTGCCAGCCTGCCACGTAGCGCGCCAGCAGCCGGACCAGCCAGCGACCACGCAGCGAGCCACGCAGCGTGCCACGCAGCGTCAATAAAGTACCCAATGGTAAATAAAGTACCCAATGGTAAATAAAGTACCCAATGGTAAATAAAGTACCCAATGGTAAATAAAGTACCCAATGGTAAATAAAGTACCCAATGGTATATAAAGTACCCAATGGTAAATAAAGTACCCAATGGTAAATAAAGTACCCAATGGTAAAGTAAGTACTCAATGGTAAATAAAGTACCCAATGGTAAATAAAGTACCCAATGGTAAATAAAGTACCCTCTAGCTTAATATCTGGCGTTAGTATCAACCATTGAGTAAACTAATAGAGGCACAAACCTCTTCTTTTGCAGTGAATGACGTGCTTTAGCTTTGGTGCAGGTAAGTGATACTAGTAATCAATTTGAAATGAACATGTTGAAAAGTAAACATCGTTCTCATAATTTCTGTCTTTAAGCCTAATATCTGGTGTTGGTAACAATAAAGTACCCTATAAGCCTAATATCTGGCGTTGGTATCAACCATTGAGTAAACTAATAGAGGCACAACCCTCTTCTTTTGCAGTGAATGACGTAACTTTGGTGCAGCTAAGTGATACTAGATCAATTTTAAATGATATTTAAAAGTAACCATCGTTCTCATAATTTCTCCATTTATTACTCTCCACACTAAAATAAAAAGTGCGCAAAGCTTTGCACTTTATTGTCTCTGGTTGGAGGTGTGAAATGGAAGTTTTCCTGAAGCTCGACTTTGGTCCACTGACATTACTTTGATGACTTAAGAGTTAATTTCAATGATTTGTAAAAGGCCCGTATACACTGAACGCATTTTACTGGCAGCACTTTTTCGTGATCAATGTATCTATGTAGTTCTACAAGTTTAGAATGATACAAATAAAGATGCAATAGTATTACTTGTCCAAACTTTCCTTTGGCTCAACTTTGTTTTGATCGAAAGGTACCTTAATCAATATCAGGCGTACTTAACATGTGCCATAAACATGTTGACTTAGGATTGGTACATCAGAATATAAGTAGTAAATACCTACACTTAGAAAATAATATCGTTTGGAGATTAGCCTCATCAGTCTTACGTCTAGAAGTATTACAAGTTGAGAATAAAAAACATGACTGCTTATTTTAAATTTAATATTTGTGAAGTTATTTTACTTTGATGATGTTTATAGACCCAACATTATCATTGTAACTAATTATTGTATTTGGTAGGTACTGAGTTAATCTTGAAAGTGACATAAAACTAAACAGTACTCTGTTATCGTTAACAACATGACTACACTCGGCATCAATATATTATTTTGGAGAGTCGGTTATTACGATGGAGAGATACAATCCACATACTTACACCTATTCTTTTGATAGGTATTGTATTTTATTTTATTTTAAAACTTGTTACTATAATATACTATTAAGTATCTGCATTTTAAGCTTTTATCCTAAATCCTCTCGAAAGAGAAAATACTACTAGGTACATTCAACAAAAAACTAGCATTCACTTAGTGAAGTCGACAAGCAGTCATAATTCATAAAATTTGCGCATACATTGAATAATAAAATTCTCATGATGATGATTTATATATATTTTACAACATACATATACATATATTTTACATAGATACATGTCCACATGGTTACTTGACCACAGAACAAACATCTAGACTGTCGAGAGGCTCATGGGAGTTGATCTGCCTGTCCTGCTTGATGTATCGTCTCTCTATTATTCTAAAATACAACATATTTTGAACTTAATTGTAATCACTTAAAAATGTTTAATAAGCTGTTGAATAGCTTAAATATGAGTCAGTTCTCGAGTTTTACGACACACAAAATATGATAAGTACATACAACAAAATATTACAATGCAAAATAAATTTAAGTCTCAAATTAAAACCATAACGAAAACCGAAAATGGTGGGCCCTTATCAATCAACATTTTTGACTGCTTAATAGCTACAAATATCAATTGGCGATAAGAGTATTCCCCAATCATATAGGTACTAAACCAATAGCCGTAGCAAAACATTTCGTTTCATCCATCGATTACGTTCCTTTTCCACAATTTCAAAGGATTTCTTTCAAATAATAATAACAACAATAATCACTACAGTAAATCTACTGAAATCTGCATCTGGAGTATAAGCCAGTCAAGTGGCTGTTTAACTTCTTAGGCCACTGTTCACCAATACATGAACAGATGGTTTAACGACTGTCTAACCTAACTGTGCCTGCAGCCTAACTAATTCTTTTGGCAGATGCTTTCATACATTATTTGTCACATTAATTATGTCTTATTAGGTCCTTTGCTTTTTATCATATATTTGAATGACATGCCAAATGCTGTAGAACAACCTTTGACATTATTTGCAGACGACAGCACAGTGACTATAAAATGTAATAGTATTCATTCAGATAAATCTGACATAAATAATTCTCTTAGTTCAATAACTTCCTGGCTTGACAATAATAATTTAGAAATAAATCTACAAAAAACAAATATTATGCATTTTAGCCAAAGAGTTCAAAATCAAACTAACGTAAATCTAGAATTTCGAGGCAATAACGTAAATCAGGCTGACTGTACAACATTTTTGGGTATAGACATTGTTCGCGCCACTATAGGATTGGCACTTCTTTATTTTTCTACCCACAATTGTTTTGACATTTTCTTGAATGCATCGAACGCCTGCACTGGCATCTACGCATCGCCAGGCAGTCGGCGATCAACCCTCATTGAATGAAGACGTTCGCGCTCCGCGTTTCCACAATTTGGAAAACCGCATTATTAACTACCCAAATACCTTCTTTATATCGTGATCCGCTACTTCTATCTCGACACGAATACTAAAGCTACGACCACGCGGTAAGCTTTCTGCCGCTCCGCGCCCGCGCCGCGTCTACTGCTGTTGCACGAAACTGGCAGCTATCGAAGGCCGCTACGAACTCCTCAAGAAGAGAAGACCGAATACACTTGGTGTCACAGCCGTGAAGAAGAGCTAGCAGGCTTTGGTCACCTACGAGGACGGCCTATATCAAGACAAAGAGAACGAACCCAGGACTGGACTACCTGGACATATCGAGGTGATCGTAGCTTGTTTAGTGCAGTGCTTTCTAGCAGACAAAGGTTGGTCTTTCTCTTCTATCTAAAATCCTTATTCCCGCGAGTGGAGTCGCGTGTGGCTATATAGCTTAGCTACCGCGCCGAAACATTATTTGGTCCTACGAGCCTGGATCCCTATCTCTTGGGTATTTACCGGTTACTTACAGAACTATTTTATGTTCATAGCTTCCCTTATTGCATACCCAATGCTGTGATACCCGTTAAAATAATTAATTATTTTCGTCCTCAAAAGTGTAGCGTCATTTCTACATTACTCCGCCATTTGTATTTCACTTACAAAGTCCGTTCGTTGTATAATAACTGAACCGATTAATTTTATAGGCACACAGATCCTCCGCAAAATATACCTACCAACCTACCTAGATATATTAATTTTTTTCATTCTGCTAGTAGTTTGTTCCTTTGTTTTTGCGAAAGATTATCATTTGGGAACTTAGTTGCATAGGTATTTGGCAGTTGTGGCTTGCATTTGGTTCCGTCATACCTACCCCACCGTTGTAAGCGCAGGCGCAGATCATCGCGCGTAGATAAAGTAACTTGTTGACTTTCCTGGCGTCTTGTGTTACAGGGACTAATTCATTTGTTTTCTTAATTGCCTAGTTTATTAAAATAAATAAATAAATATGACAACGCAACGGAAGGCCAGGGGAATGCCTGATGATGACAAACTCGATGCGCTAGGCCCTGACGAAATAACACGTCTCACATTAATTGGTAGACGTGATGTTATGTTTTCACGTTTGCAGGAGATGTACAATCATTCATTAAGAGCTGCCACTGATGAAATTAGTAAAGATTTATTTCTGTGTGGCATGACTTCGTTGGAACGCTTACGCTTGGAATTTAATGATCTCGTAGATAAGCTCAATATCTTAGAACTGACGCTGAATCCTGCTTTTAGGGTAAACTATCAATGTGTAGGTGCATTCGATGAGATGTATTGCCAATGTAAGTTTGCATTTGATAAACTTGACGTGACTGGTCAGTTAGGAAAATTGTCGGTTTCTGAAGTTTTACCGCAACGCAAGTCTGTAAAATTACCTAAGCTCGAGTTGATGGAATTTTGTGGTGAACCAATAAAATGGCCAATTTTTTATGAGTCGTTCAGGCGAACTATTCACGAGAATTGTGAGCTGTCTGATCATGAACGCGTGCAATATTTGATCAACAAGCTTTCAGGCCGTGCGCTTTCTGCATGCTCGGGAATAGTGCCAAACGCTGATAATTACCGTACTATATGGAGCACGCTTATCGACATGTATGAAGACAAACGCAACCTAGCCGCGGCTTATCTAGATCAGATGCTCGAGTATAAGTTTTCAAATAATGCAACTTCCAAGAACTTAACTTCATTTCTCGATAAATTCTGTACCGCCGCGTCAAGTTTAAAATCACTCAATCTTGATAATTTATCTGATTTCATGCTTTTACATGTTGCTTTAAAAAAAATAGATTCCAGCACCGCACGCTCATTTGAAATGCATCACCGCGACACGTCTATGCCTACCTACGATGATTTAGTTAAATATATTCGCGGGCAGAGTAAAATCCTAGATCGTACTGCGACTCCTTATAATCGTAGTACTAATGATAATAGTAGGTCTACACATTCCTTTGCCGCCACTGGTCCGCCGCTTTGTAAACAAAACGATCATTACACTTTGTTCAAATGCCCGGAATTTAGTGATTGTCCAATAGACGAGAGGTTCAACTTTATTAAGGAGCAAGGTGGTTGTTCCAACTGCTTAAGCGTTACCCATAGTAATGCCGCCTGTAACTCGAAGTATACCTGCCGTTACTGTGCATGTAAACATCACTCAATGTTGTGTCGTAAAAACACACTTTCGCATAATGACTCGCCCCGCTCTCATGCTAACATAGAACAACGTGCCCCCGCGCCGCAGTACCGCGCCCCTACGCGCCCCGCTGCCGCACTCCACGCCGCCGCCCCACCGTATGCTTCGTCTGAATCCGACCCTGTCAATCGGCAGACGGAGCCTTGCGCTCGTACGATGCAACAAAATGTATCGCTTTGCAATATGCGAACGATTTCGTCTTCGAATAGCACTTGTTTATTAGGGACGGTGCAAGTTTACGCGACTGATTTGAATGGTCATAGACATGTAGTGCGGGCTTTAATAGACTCAGGCTCACAAAGTAACTTTATTACTTCAAAATGTTGCAAAAAATTAAACTCGACATTTATAAAAGTGAGCAACATGTTTGTTAAGGGCATTGGCTCGGCTCCTAATCCAGTTAAGGGGGTGACATCGTTGGTTTTAAATTCTAGATTAAATAATAATTTTATTTCACTAGACGCTTACGTGATCAAACGAATTACCGATAACATGCCCACCGCTAAAATAGACCTATCCCTGCTGTCATATTTAAACCGCTTACAGCTAGCAGATGATAGTTTCTCCTCGCCATCGGAAATTGATATTCTTATTGGGGCACCGCTTTTCTCTCAAATTTTATTATCAGGCCGTGCCGCTGGCCCGCCTGGTACACCCACCGCTCTCGAAACCATTTTTGGTTTTATTGTAATTGGAAACGCTCCCATTGCTTCTGATCAAACCACCGCTGCTGCAGCAACTGGACCTTTCTCGCTTGCTTGTGCTGGTCCCACATCCGTTGTTGCACAACCGCTGAGCTCCTTAATGGAGGAACCATGTCTAGATAAGATATTACAAAAGTTCTGGCAAGTCGAAGAGGTAGAATGCGTACCTGTTTTAAGCTCAGCCGCCCGCGAAGCTGAGGAGCTTTTCAGGAAGGACATGTCACGGGACCGTTCGGGTCGATATTCTGTAGCGTTACCTTTTTCTCGCGATCCCACCGCTCTTGGCCATTCTTATTTTGCCGCGAAAAAACGCTTCATGTATTTAGAGCGCAAGCTTTCTTCTTCGGATGTGTTACGGGTGGAATATGATGCTATCATTCGAGAATATTTACAAATGGGTTATATATCGCTTCTTGAAAACGATGATCATCTTTCCGGTTATTATATACCGCATCACGCAGTAGCCAGGTTAGACAAAACTACCACGAAATGGCGCATGGTGATGGACGCAAGCTCAAAAACGGATTTAGGATTGGCCCTTAATGACATTTTGCATGCAGGGGAAAACTTGCAAAATGAACTATTTTTGATATTGTTAGACTTCCGCTTATATAAAACCGCCTTTACTTCCGATATTAAACAAATGTATTTAAGAATTATGACAAATGTGAGCGACCGCAAATTCCAAAAATTTTTATATCGCTTCGACCCTTCTTTACCGCTCGATACCTATCGATTTAATGTTGTCTGCTTCGGATTGCGCAGCAGTCCTTTTTTAGCAATCAGAGTGCTTCGCCAGCTCTGCGAAGATGAGAGCATCCGCTTTCCGCTCGCTTCTTCCGTAATTAAGCGGAATACGTATATGGATGATGTATGCTTCTCTATGCCCACTGTAGCGGGAAGCTTGCAACTTAGGGATGATCTTCGCGAGTTGCTTAAGGCCGGGGGCTTCGACCTCGTAAAATGGGCAAGTAACTCGCCTGAAATCACTGAGTCTCTACCAGTCTCTGATCGTCATACCGCTAATATACAATTCGAAGACCCTGAGACAAAGTTAAAAGTCTTGGGGTTACAGTGGTCTCCCGTTTGCGACGACTTCATGTTTTCAGTTAGCGTGGAAAATCGTCCTGTTACTAAACGTAACATGCTGTCATTGATTGCCCGGCAATACGACGTTCTCGGACTCATAGCCCCCGTAGTTTTGTATGCAAAATTAATTTTGCAAAAACTCCACCTGATACGTTTGGACTGGGATGAGCAACCGCCATTGGATATTGTCAATATTTGGCTAAACTATACCCGCGAACTGCCATGTATCCAAGAACTGCGCTTTGGGCGCCATCTGGGAGTTTATGAAAACTCAAGGGTCATAATTGTGGCTTTCGCTGATGCCAGCGAGAAAGCATATGGGGCAGTTGTTTATATTAGGACGCAACACGACGACGATTCACTACCAGTCACTCGCCTTATCTGTGCTAAATCCAAGGTTGCTCCCCTTAAAACAATTTCAATAGCACGATTGGAGCTTAGTGCATGCTTGCTCATGTCAAAATTAGTACGTCGCGTTATCGACACTTTTGAAAGGCGTCATATCATTGATGATGTCTTTTGCTTCACCGACTCAATGGTTGCTTTACAGTGGCTTACAGCATCACCGCATAGATTCAAAACGTTTGTCGCGACGCGCATAACTAAGACGATTACCGCAATCCCCGCTCGTAAGTTTTACCACGTCCCTGGCACGCAAAATCCAAGCGATTGTCTTTCACGAGGACTGACCCCCTCGCAGCTACGGGTTCACCCTTCATGGTTTTCCGGACCGGCTTGGTTGTGTCAGAATATCGAGAAATGGCCAATTACGGCTGCGGAACCCGCAAAGTCAGATCTTGAGTTACCAGAAGCTAAGAAAATTGTTTCACTTCCTGCAGTCATTGAGAAAGAAGATATAATATATAAGCCGCTTCTTGATTTATCGTCCCGCGTTTCAACTTGGTTGATATTGCTTCGCACAGTGGTATATGTGTATCGTTTCATTAAAAAACTGCCGCATGCTAACAATTTTACCGCCGATAACCTTAGATTCGCTGAAATACAAGTTCTAAAGGCTTTGCAACTGTCTTACTTTGCTGACGAGTTGAAGAATCTTAGTTCAAATCACCCCTGTTCCCGTGCGATTCAAAAGCTGATGCCGTTCATAGATGCTGATGGGCTTTTGAGAGTGGGCGGTAGACTACGGAACGCGGACTTGAACTACGATCAACAGCACCCTATACTGTTGCCTCGTAAAGACCACATAGTGGAACTGCTAATTCTACATAATCACCGTCAAAATTGCCATACTGGTCCGGTTGCCTTGATGTCTATCCTTAGACAGAGATATTGGATTCTCTCTTGCCGTAATATTGTCCGTTCCGTTATTCATAAATGTAACTGTTGCTTTAAGGCTAAACCGAAACCAACTTTCCCGATAATGGGTGATTTGCCTGCCTGCAGAGTGAATGAGGCAAAGGCATTCACTCACACCGCAGTGGATTACGCTGGTCCTATTTCTATTATTCCATTCAGAAAACGCGGAGTCCGCTCAATCAAAGCTTATCTTTGTATATTTGTTTGTATGGTGGTACGCGCGGTTCACGTTGAGCTAGCTACGGATCTTAGCACAAACTGTTTTCTGTCCGCTTTTAAACGTTTTTTGTCAAGACGAGGTGCGGTATCTGTTATGTATTCTGATAACGGAAGGAACTTTATTGGAGCTAAAAATGCTTTATCAGACGTGTATAGGTTATTGAACTGCGATGAGTTTAACAAGTCATTCTCTTGCGAGCTATCTGTGAATGGAATAGATTGGAAACTTAATCCACCTAGAAGCCCACATTTTGGTGGTAATTACGAGATATATGTTAAAGCATTTAAGACGCATCTTCATCGGGTAATTGGTTCACAGCTACTAACTTACGAAGAAATGCTAACAGTTCTTACTCAAATAGAGAGTGTAATAAATTCGCGTCCGCTAACCTTATTGAGCGAGGATCCTTCCGAATTCACTGCTTTGACACCCGCACACTTTTTAATGTCTACTCCGCTTAACCACTTACCCGCTTGTAAGGTGAACGATGAACCGCCACATTTGCTGAAACGCTACGCTTTGTTGGACCAAATGGTTCAATCGTTCGCAAAACGCTGGAAACAAGAATACTTGCACTTGCTCCAATCCAGAGGAAAGTGGAACATTCCCTCAAATCGTATAACGCTAGGTTCCGTAGTTCTTATCATAACAGACAATCTGCCCCCACTTTCGTGGCCCCTTGGGGTTGTTGTCAACCTCTACCCGGGAAAGGACAACGTCTGCAGAGTTGTCTCCGTTAAGACAACTACAGGTATATACAAGCGATCTGTAGTGCGTCTTTGTATTCTACCTTCGCAATAAATAGCTCCTTATTATCCGAATACTCCACCGCATATTCTCCCGCATATTCTACCGCGTATTCTCCCGCATATTCTACCGCGTATTCTCCCGCATATTCTACCGCATATTCTACCGCGTATTCTCCCGCATATTCTACCGCGTATTCTCCCGCATATTCCACCGCGTATTCTTACGCATATTCTCCCGCGTATTCTCCAGCATATTTGTTACCGCATCATTATTTCCGCTACTTGTCTTTAAAAACCAATGGTTTTTAGGCCGGGGGCAATGTTCGCGCCACTATAGGATTGGCACTTCTTTATTTTTCTACCCACAATTGTTTTGACATTTTCTTGAATGCATCGAACGCCTGCACTGGCATCTACGCATCGCCAGGCAGTCGGCGATCAACCCTCATTGAATGAAGACGTTCGCGCTCCGCGTTTCCACAATTTGGAAAACCGCATTATTAACTACCCAAATACCTTCTTTATATCGTGATCCGCTACTTCTATCTCGACACGAATACTAAAGCTACGACCACGCGGTAAGCTTTCTGCCGCGCCGCGCCCGCGCCGCGTCTACTGCTGTTGCACGAAACTGGCAGCTATCGAAGGCCGCTACGAACTCCTCAAGAAGAGAAGACCGAACACACTTGGTGTCACAGCCGTGAAGAAGAGCTAGCAGGCTTTGGTCACCTACGAGGACGGCCTATATCAAGACAAAGAGAACGAACCCAGGACTGGACTACCTGGACATATCGAGGTGATCGTAGCTTGTTTAGTGCAGTGCTTTCTAGCAGACAAAGGTTGGTCTTTCTCTTCTATCTAAAATCCTTATTCCCGCGAGTGGAGTCGCGTGTGGCTATATAGCTTAGCTACCGCGCCGAAACAGACATTGATAAGCGGCTAAACTGAAAAAACCACATCGAGACACTAAGTCAGCGAATTAGCAGTTCAGCCTATGCATTATACAAATTATCCTCAACTGTCAACATAGTCACTAATCACGGCGTATTATGGAATAGTTGAATCCATACTCAGGTTTGGAATAATATTTTGGGGAAACTCAACCAACAAAGACATCATCTTCAAAATGCAAAAGCGGTGCATTTGATCGATGTTTAGAATGCAAATGACTGATAGCTGCGTGCCACTATTCTTAAAATATAAAATTCTAACACTTCCGTCCCTATATATTTGTGAAATGGCATTCTTTGTAAGAAATAATCCTTATCTGTTTCCACGTATATCTGACGTTGCAGTCCGGAACAGACGAGATGGAAACAGACTATATAAACCCAACTACAAAACAGCATTGTTGCAAAAGAGTGTAGTCTGCATGGCAGTACGTATTTATAATAAAATACCAAACTCTGTAAAAAAAACCTTAATGAGAATTTATTTAAAGCTAATGTTAAACAATTATTAATTTAAAAATGTTATTATAGTATACATGACTTTTAGATGACACAGTACCTACCTACTATAATGCTTTGGTATGAATTAGGTGAGGTACACTGAAAATAAATGACAATCAGGAAGTAACTGTTCCATCTCTTAAAACTCAATATATATCACATACCACTACTACAGTCTTATGTACTACGGGTAAAAACAATATAATTATAATAAAATTGAAATTATCGTGGCTTGGAATCATTTTAGAAAAAACGCGACTGACGCGAGCTACGGTGAACGAGTTACTGCCTCTCGCGCCGCCCCCGCCGCCTGCCACACTATCCAGCCGGGCTGAGCGTGTGGAGCGACGAAACAGAGCTATTTCCCGTCTCACGACCTCCGAGCGTGGTTGCGGTCGTTGCTCATGAGGAAGGACCTCAAAACAGTCAACAAAACGTCAGCAAGAGCATAGTAAAGTACGTGGTGGATAGTCGTAATTCTGGTAAATTCAAATTGTAATTAACATAGTAGCAAGATAGCCTTTAAACGTTCAACCATAAGCACACTTTCATTGTATTCAATATTATTGAAGAATACAGACTTGGAACCAAACTAAATTAGCAAGAATTTTGAAGGTACACCTATACCTACGGATTTCCTCGAACCATTCTGTATTACAGTGCTTACATGAGTGAGACCCGTTAGATGTAAGCCATTTGAAACTATTTGAAAACATTGACCACATAAATTAAAATATATATATTTTGTCATTTATCTTGGCATCGTAGAAAAGACAAAAGAGTAATGTTAATGTTAAAGAACTCCCTTTTCCGCATTCGAACTCTATGTATGGTCCATTATGCGTGAGGGTTAAGCTAGATAGTTAGACAGCCTAACTCCGTCCAGAAGCACAGAAGCTTCCTGGGGTCTTCGCAGGCTTCGCGGAGTGACCTCGGGTTGTTGAGGATTTGTTCGCGTTGAGCTGCTACTCCCATGCATTCCAGGACTACGTGGGCAGCCGATTCTTCTTCGCTCAGACACCCCCTGCAGAGTGGACTGTCTGTGGCTCCGATGTTATAGAGGTGTTAGACAAAAGAGTATATATATTGCTGAATTACATGTTAATAAGATGTCATACAAACTAAAACTTAACTTTCTGTTTTGATTATATAAGATAATAATCATGTTGAAGAATGTTACTGTTAGTCTCATAAAGAAGTGAGTAATCTCGAGTCGCTTCTAAATATTGTAATCGATCTAATAATTTACAATAACATGCGGTGCCAATACTTATACTACTAATACTGGTACTTATAATAACAGGGGCTATGTACTAGCATAGTAGCTATACCTACTATTGGATGTAAGCTTAACATTACATTAAGCATAAACAAATAAAATTTAAATTGGATATGTTATTTACAGTTTGTGCTCTGTCGATTGAAATATACTTCAGAGTTGCTACTTGGGTATTAAGCCAAGTTATAAGTTAGTATTATTACTAGTTTTAAGTTCATGCAATTAACTATTACAATAAGTAATTAAATATAAATGAAAATAATAATAATAATAATAATTAAAAACACGAGGGCGTGCTAAAATAATTTTGGATGGCCGACTGTTGTAAATTATTTAAAGTTGTATTAAAATAGAGTTAATTTTATGATAACAAAGCTTATGTAAACCATACAAAACACTGCTTAATAATTAATGTAATAGCAGTGTTTTGACTTCCTTATTAGCGACTGCCTCAGTGAACTAACTCGACCAATCGTAGCCGGTGGTGGTACGACTTTAGCCGACTACCACCGAGTATGATTATGGGGTAACGATGAGACATTGCGTAGCTGCGATATCGGTAGCTCACAGCTCAGTCTATCGTTGATTTTGGAAGGAATAAGTTGTTTAGTAGTGAAGTGAAGAAGTGTTCTGTATTTCCGGATTGGTGATTAAGGAACTAAAGGAGTATATTAAAATTGAGTATTATCCATTTTTATTATTTTATTTTACCATCCAGCCTAGCTGACGCATCCTGGAGGGTAGAAACTGTTGGAAATTCTAGAAGTGCCAACAGCATGATCTGCAAATATTTGTTCTGGATCTGGGTGTTGTGGTACCATGGTACTCGTAGTTTCTGATACCCACGATACAGGGAATCCTAGTTTGGGATCAGGATTATCTATGTGACAAAAAACAGCTGACAGCTTTTAACAGAAACTTTTTAGTTCGCATGTCAATGCGTCTCGAAAAATACGAATTGGTTATAGTAAAATTGGACACTATGCCATGTTTTTGACACTTTACAATCAAACATTGCACAAGATACCTAGGTAGGCTATTGACAAGACCACTTACCTTAGACTTGTCAAGACCCTAAGCGCAGGTACCCATAAGTCTCTCGAATCAAATTGCAAACAGGATAATAAACTATAAATTTCTACACTATCAATTCCAATAGTTGCTACTGTTGAGCTGAAATATTGCAAACTGATCTATATTGGAAACTAATCCATATATACGAATAAAGTGAATTATATTGTAGACAATAGTGAATAGATTAAGCTTTCACACGGCGTATACCGTGTATGTAATGCTTATATATGGAGAGATATTTGTGCAGGGTAAAAAAAAAACTCTGCCCTTTGCTCTTTGATCTAAACATATTCTGTGAGTTTTTTCACCGTTCTGTAGGTGAACGAAGTTTTCTTCTATTTTGGCTATTGTTTCATCAAACTCCATGAATATTATACACATTATGATCATTACACTAAAGATTTAACAAGAATTTTATGAGAAACTATTGCACCACGGGTTTTTATATTAGTGTACTAATCATGTGTACAAAGTTTCATGGAGTTTGATGAAATAATAGCTAAATATGAAGCAAACTTCCTACACGTGTAAAAGAGCGTAAGCTTTCATTTGCTAGCTACTAGTGATCTCCTCTTAATTCGGTACTGGAATGAAGTTCTGTTTATATCAGAAAACAAACAAGCAACACGAGACGCTCGCGCTGAGACTATCGAACCGTTACTTTAAGTAGCGCCATCTAGTTGTAAATTGTTTTACTTAAGTGTAAATAAGATATCTAAGATATTGGTCTGTAAACGCGTTCGACGATCATGAGGAGTGGAATGAGGGAAAGCAGGCATTTGGCCTGCAGTGAGACAGTCACGGATCCTATGAACTTTGATGTTACTAATAGATTCTGTATATTTTTAGGCAGTTTTCGAATTACTAATAAGTCCTGTGACGAAATTGCTATTTGTATAGCCTTGTAACTGCGTCGAAGTTATTGTAACAATTTCTTATCTACACAAGTCCAGGCTAGACAGGTTTAAATTGTTTTATATTGTTCACCAATCTTGGTAACATAGCAGATTCTTCTTTCCAATTTATACCTATTCTAACATCTGTAATAAGTACCTAATACCTATGTACTTACTTTATTGTTTATTGTTTTTCTTTATTTATTGTTTGTGACTTTATTGCCCGTCCACCTGACACATAATTTACCGGTTTATTTTAATTTTGTTTAATTTTTGTCATTTTTATTTGTAATTTGTATTGACATAAAATTGCCATTGTTTTGACATTTGTTTATTGACCCGTTTTGTTTGTTTAATTAAGAATAAATAGTCATGCATGCATACAATTTAATTTAATAATATAATAATTTAATCTTATCTAATAAAATTGTAGCGCCCTAACGGGGTTTATGTGTAAGTACTTAACTAACCTAGTATAATAAGACCAATACTTACTAATATTAATGTACTTACTGCATAAGAGCAATAAATAAATGAATATGAATATGAATATGTTTCACAATAAATTATATTTATTTGATTTGACAATAAAAACGGAGTGCTGGCATGAGTACCTATAGTACAGTCAAATTAGGTGATTTTTTGCAAAAGTGTGGAACTAATTAGATGTAGTCATGAAAACTTTTCTAATTGTTTTGTATGGCTTAAAAATCACCTCTAATAATAAGCATCAGTAATTTCACCCTCCGGAACAGGGTGAAATAGGGTGAAAAACCTTATAATATCCGTAACTTTATGGGGGAAACAGAAGTAGTCGGTGCAATTTGGCATAGACTTTGAACCGTTATGATCTACATTTGCACCCAGTATTTTTTAAATCCGACATACGGAACATACAAAAAAAAAACAATTACAAAAAAAACTTTTTGTGGGTGTAGCGGCTCAGGGAAAATTAATTTAGTCTGTGCAAATTGATAGACTTATCAGAAAAATGATCGAAATACATTACCAGGTTTGCACCTTGGTGCGTCTCACGGAAGGCACTTTTCCATATTTTATTGTCGCTCATCTTCGGGGAAAATTAATGTAGTTCTGGAAATTGACTTAAACTTATTCATTTAATTAGTACTACATCCGCCGGAAGTTTTATACTGGTATTAATTTACGGAAGATGCATTTGTTCAACACTGTGTTCCCTACATACACGTGGTTTTTATTAAAATCATAATGCACTAAGACAGTCTCTCTATACGTAATTTAACTTGCATCAAGTAATTTCTTTCTATTTTAAAATTTACGGCCTTTTTAAGTTTGTACCTAATATTTAAAAGGGTTCCGTATGCGCCAGAAACGGTGCAAACTTAGGATAAGCTTCTTTTCGTGTCATCTAACGTTTCCATAAGAATCCACGACTACACGACTTAGGTCCACACTTTTTGCTAATTTGCCTGTACTACTAACATAAGACTGACGATAACATTTCTAGAACTCAAATACAGGACAACGTTTAATTTAAGCAGGTGCTTAATTCATTAAATTATCACTATCTAAGTGGTACTCACAAACGGCTTTTTACCCAATGCTTAAGGCGAGGACTGATCTCAAAAGTAGTATTTTGAACGCCCAGTGCCACGCGACGTGACGAGATTAAATAATAAAATGCAAAAAATAGTGTTGGTAGAACAATATACTAGTAATAGTTGTTACAGATTAGAATTTTGAAAATAGACTGGTTTTGCAAATAATAATCACGCAAATTACCACCCTAAAAAATAGCAACAACACAATTTTTTTTACGAATTAAATAACTAGACTTGTTTAAATTCTAACCGCATATTTTTTATCTACCTATGATTTGTATATTTCTAAAAAACCCTCAAAATGAGTACCTACTGTCTGAAGTGCAAACCAGTTTCATCGTCAAAATAATATGACATGCGATTTTCAACTTTAAGCAAAGGCGTTTGGATAAATAAAGATTTTTGGATGTTTGGATTTTAGGATCATAATCTCCGCCTTAATACATTTTGATTGAGTTTCAAGTAAACAACTACGTACCTACAAAAACTTTATTGGCGCGGCCGCATTCCTCTGATTGTAGTAGGAACGATAAGTCTCTAATCAATTTGCAACCCAGTTTGGACAGCTACCATTGTAGATTACCTAAATTGTCTAGAAACACTTATTCCGGATGGTGCAATTGATAAGAGACCAAAGCATCTAGTCCCGGCTTCGAAAGAATAGGAAACAGAGCCTAAATATGTAGTTTTATCTGGTACCTGCTTATGGTGAGGAGGGTAAAGTCAATAATGAGAAACCGGGTGGATGAGGACTATGAGGAAAACTGAATGGGAGGTTTGAATTAGTTATTTTGTGATCTAATGCGACTTGATTGGCAGACCGGTGGCTAAGATAGATGGATGACATCGTTAGATAGAAAAGGCCCACAATAGACTGGAATGGTGTTTATGCACAGCAGTGGGTTACTATAATCTGCCGATAATGATGATGATGACTGAGACTCCCAGCAAAACTGAAAAGTAAGGGATAACTAATTAAAAATATCGTCTAGTGTATCATCCTCATCATTATCATCATAATTAGCCTATAAATATGTCCACTGCTTACTGCCGTTAGAATGCCAAGACAAACAGCCATCCACCGACTTCCTGCGACGTTTATAATGTCTTTAATCCATCAATTGGAGGGAGGAACCTTCCTCTACCGTATCGTCCGGTTTGTGTGTTTCATCCTGTATAACTAGTGGTTTGCCCCGAACTGAGACCTCGCGATAACACCTTTATCAGCCCGACTACTTAACCAAGTTATTTCCATTTTTCTATTATTATTTTTGAAAATTTTCATTTCGAGTTCTACCAGTACAGGATCTATCAGTAACAAAATTTCCTACACATCATCGAAATAACCTTTGAACAGGGCTAAGCAACGGGGCGTAATACTACATACCTGTTAGTACCTATATCAAGTACCTGACGAATTAATTGATAACGTCTTTTTGAAGAAAACCATAGAACTCCAGCGTCATTCAAATTCCTAGAAATGGGAGGTAACAATGCATGTTATATTGGTTTACGTTTTATGGAGTACAAGTTTCTAAATTCTTCAGTTTCAGACTTTTCCCTGTAGTTGTGACACAAAAGCCACAAGCATACCAAATTTCAGCATTGTGGGATTGCTGGAAGTACCCTAGAATTTTTGATTTTTACGTTTTTTATTTTCCCTAATATCTCAAAAACTACTAAGGCTAAATACTTATTAAAAACATTTTTGAAATGTCCAACCAAAGCGCTTTCATTAGACACCCCACTTGATCTAACTGTCTCGCTTTTATTTTTTTTACCCCACTTGGGCCCCAATATCTCAGCAACCCCCTGACCGATGTAGCTCATAACCTTACCTACAAATTGTACCAATACTATCTACCCCCATACCAAATTTCATGAAGATCGGATTAACGGTTTGGAAGTTTTCATCGGACAAACATACATAGATACATACATACATACAAACGCCGATTCTTCCAACTTGACTCAGAGAACTCGCTTCGCTCGTTCAAATATAAGAGTACATTATGCCCATAAGGTATAAAGGTAAAAGGTTAGGTATTAAACTTATTATTATTGATGATTATTCACTAAGGTAATGAAGCAGTGTCTTATGTTGCGGGCGGCATATTGAACCCTGAGCGTAACGAGGGACTCTAAAGTTCAAGTTAACTACACAGCGAGGGAGTTACATAGAGTCCTGAGTGAAGCGAGAAATTCAAGCTGCCCAAGACGAAGACAGGCTTTATTCCAGAGGAGCATACTCTACCTTTCACACCTACTGCGAGACAATAAAAACCCAGGGCTTGTTTTGATTTTTGCAATAGTACATTATAAAAAATAACCTATAAAGCGTCTGTTTTGATAAACTCTGGAGTAGAATCACTATCTTCTGTAGTTTTTTATCAACATGAATATTGCAATCCAAACACGCGTGTTGATGAAAAATGTCATATGAAACAAAAGAATATTTTGTTTCACATTCTTTGTAAACCCACGTTTTTCTTTTTTTTGAGTTCTGCTTATGGTGGCCAGTTCGATTTTCGAACAAACCTCTTTACAATGCCATAATTGGGCATTTTTTACTTAGAGTTTTCCACGAGTCTCCACACGAATTTGACGTTCCAAATTCAAATTACTTTATTCCCTAGGGAGTTTCATACAACTTTATATCCCTAGAGAGACAATGCCTTACTTTACGTTGAGGTTGCATGATATGTAATTGGAAATTGTCGAGCAGGTGGTGTGAAATAGTTATTTGTTATACAAGAGTGCAAAGTTGCTTTTTAACCGCGTGCTCAATTTTGATGACCGAGCAAGCGAAGGATTCTAAAATTTAATCACAAGCGTAGCGAGTGATTTAAAAGTTAGAATCCTGAGCGTTAGCGAGTGAATCAAAAGAGCACGAGATGAAAAATCTTTGCACTCGAGTGCAACACGTAACTTTTCATCCCACCTCAGCGAGGAAATGACTAAATGCAAAAAAAAAACATTTGCACATTTTTAACAGTTTCAGTCAATTCTGTTGTCGTCAAATAAACTTCATCGTCGCTAGAATCACTCATTTAAGGTTTTTTACTAGTTTTCAAGTTTCTTATTTTTAACCTAAGGTTTTAACAATATGACGTGAAAAGAAAATGGCGTGCGTAAAGCAAATTATAAAAAAAGTAATACACCAAGAAGGTTCCGAGTCCGAGTTTTTAACATATTAAAAAAGGTTGTATGATAAATTCAGCGCCATGGAGGTAGAAGTAAATAGGTTTAAGTAATTATGTTTTGAATTCGCAAACCTAGTGCACAAGATGTTCTAAATTCAATTTTACTTTATCCTCTAGCGGATAAAAACGGCTTTTCCACTCAGATCGAATAGCAAAAATACTCTTTCCGAGATGGTGGGATGAAAAATAAATTATCTACTTTCCATTGTTTTATATTTTAGTATCAAGGATAATATCCCGGGAAATAAAAAATAAAATAATGCGTTCAAATGGTTCAGTTTACTTCTTAGGCAAAGTACAATTTGAAAGGCCTATAGATAACTTAGTATTGAAACTATCTGTAATCCTTGTTAGTCAAACAGTAGAGCCGTATAATTTTTAGATAAAATAAATAGCAGGATTCGATAGCGTCACTTTGTTGGAAACATTTAGTTAAAGGGTTTTGAACATAAATGATTTTAAATAATTTGAAAGGGATGGAAGCCCAGTGGGAATAGACTCTATGCCTTGTATTCTAAAGGTTGTGGACTTGTACTAATATTTATTCTGTGGTTGTGGGCTCAAAACTGTTGGTGTTTGTGCATCACCTTTATAATAATATGTATACACGATCTAGAACTGAAATCTTGAGGACATAGGTAACCCCGATAAGATCACCGATTTTTTATCATCATCATTAGCCAGTACTGGACATAGGCACTTCTCATGGAATTCCACGACGAAAATCATAATTGGAAGGGTTTGCCATAATCACCACCATAATAAATAAGTAAATAAATAAAAATCACCACGCTTGGCAGGTGTATTGGTGATTGCAGTATGGGTGCGTGTAATTTCTTAATCGGTTTTAACTACTTTTATGGTCTATTCTAGGCCAGACACACCACGGCACATAAGGTGTATAATATTTTTTTCTATTCTAGTATTTTTTAAACTTTTGCGGTCACACATAATAACATTAATATTGGTCGGCCTGCGATCACAATTACTGTAATGCATTAGAAATGTCGGGAATAATAAATAATAAGGTAACACGCGATAAAAACTCATGACAATTTTATTTCATATTTTCTATTCTATTCTAAATTGTGAACTTGTTAATCCACAAGACCTATGGCAAATTACAACTCATCACAAACTTTACTAGGTCCATGTAGGTACTTATGTATGATAATGCGTTTGCTACGATCTCTTCTGACACCGATTGTTCTCCATAAATGTGCACATTATTCATCGTACTCATTGGTGTAAGCTAGTGAGTTCAAGCACACGACCTTTCTGATAAAGGTTGACTTCCACTGCTAATAAACTAAGATCAACTGAAAGCAAGAATTTCGTTTAGAATATTATTCAATCTTTTCTCTGATGCATACTTCTAATACCACCTTTACAGCTCATCGCCAACTTCAATTATTCAAGTTCAAAGTTTAGCTTTGATTATAATAACCACTGGCTCATTGTTAGGTAGTCCATTTAACCCTGCACGGCCTTATTACAGAACATGGACTAAATCTGAATTTAGTCCTGGCGTACTAGTCTAGGATTAAATATCGACATTAGGCATATGCGACTTTAAATATGAAAGCAGATGGTTTGTTTTCGGAAATCAATTCTCGCGCTACTTCGCAAATTTCCAAAGTATCAAACTGACGGATTGAGTCACATCACAATTGAGATGTCCAAATTCTTACCTCCAACAAGCAATCAACTGTCAATTTATAGACCATTGCTAAACTAGGGGGCTGCCTGGTTTTAGATAAACCAGAGATAGTCCAAGCTTATGTCATTTTTGGCATAAGCGCGAAATATCTAGCTCGAAAGCTGCTTCTGGAAAACAAACCATCTGCTTTTGTATATTACGGTCGTATATACCCTAGGTCGATATTTAAGCCTATACTAGGTAGTCCTGGTTTAAACCCAGACTAAGGGCATTTTTTATAATAACACCCATTGAGTCACCGTCAAATTTATCTTCCTTCATCTCGTCAAGCTACTGTGATGATCTTGCTTATTCTTTGTTTCTAAGTATAGATAGTAATTCTGGCTAGGTCTCTTCATTATTAGATTTGACTCGGTTTGGGCATGCGGATTGTTCATCACAGTATTAGTGATAGGTACTCCGGTGATTTGTGCGGCCCATCTCCTCGTGTAATCTTTAAGTTGGCTATTACAACATCCTCGAAAGGAGAGGGAAGGATATATTCCAAGGCAAGACACACTATGACTCTTCTCTATCATCTTCTGATTAAAATCTATTTTGCTTTAAACTTTAGGCTTTATCCCTGTCTCGTTTTTCTCTCTAGATGTTACAAAGTGATCCAGCTCCTAGCTTGATAAGCTGTTGCCACCATCGCGTACCACCTACCTAGAATCAGATATCAGTAAGTAGCTGCCACATAGATTATGTGAGATTAATCTCGCTCATGACAAAACAGGATGCCGAGGTATCCGTGTTATCTCGCCTGTGATGTGAGGCGACGCGGTGCTTAAAGAGACGATTGATTTTGTAGTGATGACAAAATGGTTTAAGAATTTTAGTAGAAACAACTGAAAATATAGAGTAATTTATAATAACATAACATACAACAGTCACATACGGAGTCCTGATCCCACACTAGGATCCCCTTTTATACTGATGACTAGGATCCCTGCATAAATTTTTGCATAATCTGCAAATATTTGTTCCTGGTTTGGGTGTTATAGTACCATAGAACTCGTTAGTTCCTGATACCCACGACACAGGGAAGCCAAGTGTGGGAGCAGGACTATGTATTTGACTGTTGGGTGTAATGTTATGTCATATAATTACATGTATCACCATTATAAGTTACCATAAGTGAGAGTTAAAGCTGATCCAATTTATCCGATTAAAATCTACAAATTGTTTTAAATAATGATTGCTCGGATACCCCGTGCTACGCGTTATAACGACACGCTTATAACGACATAATTTGCGCCGTTTAATGTTTATAGTGTTGGTTTCAACATAGTATAGTAAACTGGTGTTGATTTCATGTAATTTGTGGGAATAATAAGAATTAACACTGCTTGTAATTGGTTTAATATTCAGTGAATGTGAACTTGAAATAGATTACTGGATTTCACAGGTATACTCCAGATAGCGTCGAGTATTTTGATTTAATTTTTTTATTTCCATCCTACCCTAATTTAAAAAAAAAACAACATTAAACTTACAAAATAACACTTGATTGAATCACTGATGCATAAATGTTTTAATTTATTCCCTAAGACTACCCCAAAGCTGCCATCCGGGTTCATTGATTCTCCGTTCCCAACTATCACCTTCAAGCATTACGAGTAGCTAAGTAGATATTTAAGAAGGTACGCTAATGTAACGTCGCTTGGTTATTTCTTGGTTCTCTGTCGTCATCGCTAGCGTCTTGAAAACGTTAGTCAGCTTATATGCCAGCCATGCTGAATCCACAATAGTTTGGTAGATTAAGTGCCGAGAACCGTTAAATAACTTGTTAAACCCAGAGGGTGTTATTATAAAAAATGCCCTTAGTCTGGGTTTAAACCAGGACTACCAGTCTAGGCTTAAATATCGACCTAGGGTATACACGACTGTAATACAAAAGCAGATGGTTTGTTTTCCAGAAGCAACTTTTTAAGCTTGGACTATCTCAGGTTTATCTAAAACCAGGCAGCCCCCTAGTTTAGCAATGGTCTATAAATTGACAGTTGATTGCTTGTTAGAGGTAAGAATTTGGACATCTCAATTGTGATGTGACATAATCCGTCAGTTTGATACTTTGGAAATTTAAGAAATAGCGCGAGAGTTTATTTCGGAAAACAAACCATCTGCTTTCGTTTTTAAAGTTGAATATGCCTAATGTCGATATTTAATCCTAGACTAGTACGCCTGGACTAAATTCAGATTTAGTCCATGTTCTGTAATAAGGCCGAGATAGTTCAGAAACCAAACCATTCATTTATTGCTATAAACAAAAACTGACAAAAAAAAGTATTGGATATTCGTCAACCAATTCAAAGCTGAACTTTAAACACCGTTTCTGGAATCGTTCAAAAGCACCCACAGACCAACTTCCGTAATTCACACCAATCAATCGGCCAACTTCTGTTAGTTTCATAACAGCTTCCAACTTGGAAACATAAAGAGTAAAAGCAAGTTAGGGTCTTACTTGCCAAAACAGTCTTTCATATTATTATATTTACCTATAATGTCCAGTCTGATCACGCAAAACAGTTCGATATGATCGCGTGATAAGATCTTACATACAAAAAATAATATTTTTATCCATCCTAATCACGCACGATGATTTCATGTGAGGCTTTGCGTTTATGTTTTTACTTATAAGAAAAATATCATCTCGGCTGTAATATTATAGGTAACTAATATTACAGCCGAGATGAATAAGCTTTTGCTTTTTACCGTGTAACTATATAACTCTGATTATCCTTTTATTAGTTACATACACAGTGTTTTAACGGCTTAATAAGACTTTTACTACATCCATGGGAGGGGAAGGAGGGTTCTATTCTTAGGCCGGATACATAATTGCCCAATTAACAATCATATTTTCCGACAGCCAAGTTTTGGATGTAAATCCTTTTGTGTGATAATAACTTTTCATTTAAAAAACCGACTTCCGCCATTGTATTCGACTAAATAATTTTGGATGAAAAAAAATGTTGAAAGAACCATAGTGGTGAAAGGATTATGATACTTTCTGAATGCAAATGCTTGGTTTGTTGCTGAAAATATCAAAATCGCCATATGTATGCCTACAATATTTGAGGAGTTCCCTCAATTCCTCATGGAACCCATCATCAGAACTGGATTTTGATGAAAATGGGACCAATCTGGAAGTATATCTATTCAAATAAAAAAAGAATTTTCCAAATCGGTTCATAAACGCCGGAGATATGTGGTAACAAACATTAAAAAAAAAAAAAAAAAAACAACCGAATTGAGAACCTCCTCCTTTTTGGGAAGTCGGTTAAAAAGACAACGACGTGCTTTCGAGTAATGCTTTTTAAAAATGTTAGTCCAAAACACAAAAAAACTTTAAAAGGTTAAAAATTGAAAACTAGGGTTGGAAAGAAAACCAATGCGAACCAAAGGCTTCGGGGGTAGTGAATTTTTTATGGGGTAGGGCGATTGCCCCCTTAGAAAAACACCACCTTGCAAGGGAAAAGGCTAATAAACGTCTAATGTTACGTTTATGCTAGAAGACTCACACGAGGTAGAAAAAGGTTGAAGGAGGTTTCATGGAGTGATATAAATATTTATTCTTCTTAAGTCTATTTTTATCTATGGCACTGAGTCGATTGCGTACAAACTTATAAATGATAAGACCGCGCCCATAGTGCATTTATTTTGTTTTTTGTTTGAAGTACACACAGGATCAATCAGTAACTACTCCAGTTTTTGTTTTATAACTGTTTTGTTTTGTACAATAATGAGTTAATCTATCTAACGTCGGAAAAACGTCGTAAGAAAATAGGTATGAACCAAAATCGAATTTTAGTGAAAATAAATGATTCTCCATTGAAATATTTTTATAGTATGTTACACAGTTGACATTTTACTGTCCTATTGAATGAACGAAGAAAACCACGGTCCATGGTTGTCAGGGTTGTATTACTAATTCTTAAAAATGCTGGTTATGTTCCTTGATTTTTTTAGACAGAAGACCCAATACATGACCAAAATTTCACAGTTTACTAAATGTTATCGCAAAAACACTTCAATAGTGCAATATTGGATTTTTGCAAATTTTTTAACGCCATCTAGTCTTAATTTTTAAACTAAATTCATGAAATACAATATGTCTTTGATTCTTCCTTTTTGAAGTGAGTCAGTTGTAATTTTACCATATCCACCCTTTCTACCCTCCCTATGAAATAGCACGGAACCATCTGTTGGCTCTCAGGGGTCCGCCGTGTAAACGTAACGTTAATACTGCAATTGTATGGTAAGCTAAAAATACAGCCGCGAGCTACTAATTTGTAAGCTATCGTTTGGATGGAAAATTGTATGGTGGTCGTATCAACTATTAATGACATCGCTTTGTGAAAGTATGAGTCAGGGGTTTGTTTGAAATATTATTTAATTTACTTTTGTACATCATTATTATCATCAGCCTGTAGAAGTCCACTGCTTGACATTGATCTCCCCAAAGAACTCGACAACGACTATTTTTAAGCTGTTTGCTTCCATGCACTGTCTTTTTGCGACCTTCAAACTGTCGTTGGTTCATCGAGAGGGTTTTTTTTTAATTTGAATAAGTGTTGAGATTGGCATTGCACTATCCGCATCGCCTTGAGACATAAAGATGAAATGTTCTGTGCCTGTAATTATATCGGCACCCATAACGTAACTGGCGTACCACATACCTACTTCATTTTCTTTTAATCCTTTTACCAACACAATGTGACTCATCATCATTACTGCAGTTTTTCCTCATCAATATCCATCAGTGTTTTCGCTTACATCATTGTCTTAGCAGATAAGGTCCCCTCCTCAATCTTCCTTAGTCTTTAATTCCGTAAGTAGGCCGGGCGTCATCGTAATGGCACCTACATCAAAACTCAGGTCCTGCTCTCTTTCCTTTTCTTATCTCTTTCTACCTTACCACCTCTGGCATTGGTACGAATGAGAGGGAAGAACACGTGCAAGGTTCTCAGATTAAAATTGATTGTGTGGACTTTCGCCTTTATCTGTGGGACATGCCTCGATTGATTCTTCATCAATCTTTATTTTGGAACTTTTTTCTTACTTTTGCGAGATTGGTAAATGCATTTTGTAAATTATTTAACTGCTATTATAATGTTTCTTTTTTTAAATAAAAACAAAATCAAAAGTATTTTACAACACATGTTTCGCCTCTCCACGAACATTTATATTTTTACGACGGACTCCTTTTTCAATTGGCTTTTGTCTATAGCTGTTGTTTCCAACAAATATTGACTCTATTCCGTCAAAAAATACGCTTACCCCAATAAAACTTCCTAAAATTTAAGTTTTTGTGTTGTCTTTGAGAGTTGCTGTTTATATAGGCAACTTTTGTTTTTTGAGTACTCAGGTGCCATCAATTAGTCGAAAAATACTTCAAATATGATCCATAAACTTAAAGAGTTACTTTACTTTGCATACCGTTTTTCTTATAAAAGCTATTAAAGCTATATTTAAAGTTACCACTGTCGCTATTTGGTAATACTCACTCTTTGCAATTGTAAGAGATGCAAGACTCTTGGCATTGTTAAAGTTTTGATAGATTTTTATTAGTATAGGTATTTTTTCATATTAATTTATTACTTCAAGGGCAATTTTAATAAGATTTATCCTGGCTGCTGGTTTATTTAAGAGTTACTGGAAGAAAGCGTTAGCTAAGTTGGTCGTGGGTTAACAATGGTGTCGATGAGCTCACCACTGGTCACGTCTTTTTTCCTGCGATTGTGTGACCCACGCTAAAAAGATACCCTTTGATGCTCTTTTTTTCTCACCCTTTTTTCCTACGGGAAAACAAGCGTGTGCCTATGAATGAATGTATGTATTTTATATACATATAAAAAGCAGAACATCAAAGGGATTCTTTTCAGTGGATCTCACAATCGCAGGAAAACTAATTATCCGTATTTACTGCTCAAATGTATAAGATTTAATCTCAAATTACCAGTAAAACATTGCATCGTTGATGGCTCAGTAAATTTAAAACTCAAGATTCATCCTATTTTATGTTATCATGGGCCACCATGCTCACATTGGAGCAAAATTTAATGACGATATTTTCTAAGGATGTGTACTTGCAACTTTTTTATAGACTACTATTTGCGCCCCGCGGTTTCACCCGCGTGAATAATTATGAAAATTTATGATGATGGTGATGATGATGATGATGAAAAGTAGCCTATGTGTTAATCCAGGGCGTAAAGTATCTCCATTCCAAATTTCACTCAAATCCATTCAGTAGTTTTTACGTGAAAGAGTAACAAACATCCATCCATACTCACAAACTGTCGCGTTTGATGATGATGATGAAAAGTAGCCTATGTGTTAATCCAGGGCGTAAAGTATCTCCATTCCAAATTTCACTCAAATTCATTCAGTAGTTTTTACGTGAAAGAGTAACAAACATCCATACTCACAAACTTTCGCGTTTATAATATTAGTAGGATAGGATTTAGTGCTGCCTACATCTGTCCACAGATTTCAGACTACTTTAATCAGCTGACTGATTGAACCGGTACGTCTAAATTTAAAAATTGAGGACTTTTTCTGCTCTTTCGAAGGGAGATGTCGTCCTTTTTTATTTTATTTTAATTTATGGTGTTTTTTTTAGTTATATCGTGTAGTTTTGGTGGCATTTTAACCGGTGTAGCTTATAAAGAGCACATGGTAGTGAATTTAAATAAAATAAGTGATTACGGGTCTTTTCGAAGGGGTAAAAATTGTCCAGGAACATTCTAGTAAACTGCCATCGATTTACTAGAACATGACTTGACAGAGGACTTGATGACTGGACATTGTTTGATAAATATCTAGGCTACTTGACATTGGCAAAATTTAGTACTCAGATGCCTTAAAAAAAATAAAAAATAAAAAAATAATTGAATTTACGCAATGGTAATATGAGTAGGTTATTTTTAACAGTCTTCAAAATGAAAGAGGTAGTTATGACAGACAAAGCAACAAAAAACGCATGACCACGAATGCAAAGACTTTTAAGTTAATAATCTGCGTAAGACGTTAGTGATTAATACAAATTTAAACAATATATTATAATATATTTCTTTTAAGTACGTTTTTGTTTAATTACCTACTTAAACTTTTATTTATCTTTAACTGTCCATTAACTTTCAAATCAACTAGTTTCACAATTCTTCGTGTTTATGTTCGTAGACATCAAAATATCATGCCTATAAAAAGTTATTAACTAAGATTTCTTCTAAATCAGGTAATTCATTGCAATAAATAAAATAAAAATAACTATAAACCTGTTGTCTCATTAACGACGAGAGTATCTGTGAAGCTGTTAACTTTAAAGAGCTTTAATTTGACGATTTATTTGTTTCCATCGTTAAGTTTTGAGGCTGGCATAGAATAAAGAGTTTAACGGTTTATAGAAGCAACACTAGTAATGGGAAGTTTTCTGACAGCTGAAAGAAAATAGTTCTAAATCCATGCATAGATGGCGCAGTCCAGATATGGTTGTCTAAATTTTGTCGGTCAGCCACCAACTGTCATTGTCATTGACTTCACTCGCTCATGCTGTTCGTTGGTGAAGTAAATAAGTATCTACGTAAAGTTTTTGTTGAAATTCTGATATATTTGTCAGTGTTACGCTATTGTTATAATTTTTTATTGTTATTGTTGAAGCCGGACCAAGTAGACCGGTCTATAGTAGACTTGAAAAATGAGCTTCGAAATCGCAACGCGAAACTTGGAGGAAAATAACATAAACAAAGAGAATTTGTTATCTCTGGTGATTTTGCGAAATCTTTAGAAGACACAACCATATCGAGTCACCGCCATCTACCGGAATTTTAAGAACTATTTTTACTTTTTAATTGCCTTACCATTACGCTGTAAAGCATAAGCGTAAACATGTAACGTGTACCTCCTTAAAATCATCCAACAGAGTACTCAACACCAATACTGCTATCATTAATTTCCCTGCCAAGCGTGGTAATTATGGCAAATCCCCCCATTGAATTCTATGGGGGAGGCCTCGTCCAACAGTGGACGTGTAACGGCTGATGATGAAGATAGATGTTTTGTTATGTAACGTTAATTAAGTTTTGAGATAACATTACATAACAACCAACAGTCACATACATATAGTTATGATCCCACCTTAGGATTCCCTGTGTCGTAGGTATCCACGAACTACGCGTACCATGGTACCACCACACGCAGACCCGGAACAAATATTTGCCCCGCAACCTCTTGCATTTCAGCCGGCTACTTGCCCGACGCGCCACAGAGGTCGTATAGATCCCTTATAGTTTGATAAAACTCATTATGAAAGTGTAGGCAAAGTCCGAAGATATTCAATCCATCTATAACTCACCTCATCTTTGGCACAAAGAAAAGCGAATGGACTGCTTCATGGGATACGGCTGATTGACATTTTTAATTAACAAGCATACTTTTGGACAAACTCTATTTATTTTGAACGCATTTATTTTAAAACGGATTTGTTTTAATGAGTATGCCGGCTGATGGATAGTAGTATTTACGTGGTGCATAGCAATTTAGCACTAAGAGCGGCCATTTTGAGTCATTTTTATTAACCGACTTCACAAAAAGGAGGAAGTTCTCAATTCAGTTGTATTTTTTTTTATGTTTGTTACTTCATGTCTCCTTCGTTTATAAACCGATTTGGTTTTTTTTTTTAATTGATATACTTCCATATTGGTCCCATTTTTTTCAGAATCCAGTTCTGATGATGGAATCCATGAGAGATCTCCTAAAATATTATAGGCATACATAAAGCGATTTTGGTATTTTCAGCAACAAATCAAGCATTTGCATTCAGAAAGTATCATTTGGTGATTTAATCCTTTCACCACTCTTGTTTTTTCACCATCAAAATATCTTCCAGATATTTAGTCAAATACAGTGGCGGAAGACGGTTTTTTTAATGAAAAGTTATAATTGTAACAATGAGAAAATATTGTTATAAGTACTTGCTTAACTGCAAATTCTGATTAGTTAAATTTATAATTGAATGGTCTAGTAAAAAAATAACACTTATTCCAGTTAGTTCAACTTTTATTACTTAAACTAATTGGACATTTTTTTGAAATAATAACATGAAAGCTGAACTTCCAAATTACTATCCAAACACAAGTTAAAATGTAATTTACCAAAAAAGATTACGTTGCTGTTGCTTAAAGTCATCCCATAACCAAACGTGGACTTGATTTGGTCCATCATTATCATCACCAGCCGTAAAACGTCAACTGTCGGACGTGGCCTCCTCCATAGAATGAAATGGGGGCATTTGGGATAATCACCACACTTGGCAGGCGGATTGGTGAACGCAGTATTGGTGTTGAGTACTCAGGTGGATGTTGATGCATGCCCATCCTCTGGTATAATACCTTAGTTGGGTTTTACGACATCGGACGGAGAAGTATATTCTTATGCTGGGCACACCACGGCATATTTGCACATTTGGTTACGAAGTATTAAAATTAAGTACCTATTACTCTGATTTTTAATTTGAGAAAATTTTTGTAAACAAAGAAATGTCACTGTGTGTATGAGTGTCATGTATGTGTGTCATAATTATGTGAATTTACACGTATGCCACACAATCATGACAGTTATACTCACAGTGGCATATCTTGACATTTGTTTGTTTACAATAACTTTTCATTTAATAACCGACTTCCGCCATTATATTCGACTAAATATTTGGATGAAAAAAAATTATGAAAGAACCATAGTGGTGAAAGAATTATGATACTTTTTGAATGCAAATGCTTGGTTTGTTGCTGAAAATATCAAAATCACCATATGTATGCCTACAATATTTGAGGAGTTCCCTCATTTCCTCATGGATTCCATCATCAGAACTGGATTCTGAATGGAATCTGGAAGTATATCTATTCAAATAAAAAAAGAATTTTTCAAATCGGTTCATTAACGCCGGAGATATGCGGTAACAAACATAAAAAACAAAAAAAAATACTACCGAATTGAGAACCTCCTCCTTTTTTGGGAAGGCGGTTAAAAATTGTCTGAAATTAAAAATCAGGGTATAGTTGTACCTACCTAAGTTACAATTTTTTTTTTTAGTTTAATCATTCTTTCTGTAAATAAATACTTATAAAAAAAAACATCAAATTAAACATTTAACTATTTAAAAAAAGCTAAAAATTTATAAATTTTTCCAAACTAACTAATATAAACTCTGCGACTTTCATGAACATACAACATAGTATGTACTATCAATAACTGTTTCCTGTACAAAATAAAGGAACATGAACAAATAGCTACAAGAAATAACAACAAGTGGACAACTAATCTGAGACATCGCTTCCCGTGTACTATGGTAATGCTGATACGAGAATCGTATCTTCGTTTAGACATGGTTTTTCATTTGTGTTTGCTTGAACCATTATTTATCAAAATAGATGATAAAGAAACTTTTTTTTTTATTGTACTTACAGTACTTATTTGCAGTAGCAAATGGTCTTTAGCGCTGTCCAAATTTTTTGAAACTTGAAAGGAGTATTTAAATCAAGAAGTTTCCCCTATTCAAGTTTCATAAGATTTAGATAGCGCTAAAGCTGCCAAAATGATCCCCATTGTTGCGTTCACAGTGAACATGGTTTTTCATTTGTGTTTGCTTGGACCATTATTTATCCAAATATATGCTACAGAAACCTTATTATTAATTTTTACTGTTCGTATTCTCCAATTACAGTAGCAAATGGTAATGGGGAACGCAACAATGGGGATCATTTTGGCAGCTTAGCGCTATCTAAATCTTATGAAACTTGAATAGGGGAAACTTCTTGAACTAAATATTCCTTCTTAAAAATTTCAAAAAATTTGGACAGCGCTAGAGACCATTTGCTACTAAAATTGGGGCTGGTCTTGTAACAGTAGTGAGGATGGGCTTTACGGGCTTTTTCGTTTGATAATTTTTTTTTAATTAATAAGCGTGGCCTGTAGGCCTTCTGTTGTGAACCAGGTTGCACAATATTATAAAGTTAATCGTTTGGTAATAGAACCTAGTTGTTTTGTCTTCTGTTAAGATATAACCATAGAAGTTTAAACTAAAGTAGAGCAAGATAGTGCTATAAGAGTTGCTTTATTCATCAGCCTCTAAACGTCCACGACTGGCTGGTCTTACCCATAGAATGCCACGACAATTTGTCTTGAGCCGCTCCCATTCACTTACTTCCTGATACTTTTATAATGTCTTTAGTTTACCTTTCCTTTTCTGCTCCTTCCTTTCTTGCTTTAGAAATTATTACAAACACCAAAAGTTTTTTTGAACAAAATTATAGACTATTAGGCCCAAATTCACGAACAAAAAAACGGGCGTTTACCGTAACTATTGTTCAGGGTGACAGACAATCTTTAAAAACACTGCCAAAAAGCGTTGGTTAGTCTAAACAGCTGTTTAACCTGTTTATTTGTTGGTGAAATCACCCCTTAGTCATGTATTTTTTGAAACTATAGTTTAGATAAAATTGTTAAATTTAAAACAACAAACAAAACTTGTATCTTTTAGTTTATCATAAGTAAAGACTAACCCATTTCTTCGCCTTTCCCTTGTATTATTTTAAATTCTCTCATACATATTTATTGACAATCGTCCGAGTCACGATCCTTATGACATACAAAATTATGGAGAGGCATGATCAGAAATAGATTTACAACTCCAGTGACCAAATACAGCTGTACACTCATAAGTCCTATTGGGATTTTAACACAGCCCGTGCACGCGTCCGTTGTCAAAAGTATCTATACTCACTAAAATGTTAAACTTTAAAGTGATGTATAAGTTTTGTTGTGTTATAAGCTTTTAGCGTATTGAAATACAATACAATACACTGCAGGACTCTTTGAGCACTTTGTAATGAAGCCAATAGTCATTTTAAGTGTAACGCTGTATGTCTGTGTGGTCACTTGAGTTGATAAGCTACTTCTGACGACTGCAAGTATTTTATTCGAAGTCAAGAAGCAGTCATTTATTACAAACGTTTGAAATTCTTCAAAGAATTCAGTATAATTTTCTTATTACTTATCTTGGTTTAAGTTACTAACGCACCTTAATCTTACTTAGTTATTTAAGCCGAATTATTGTTTGTAATCTTATTGTTATGAACTTTACTTATCTTTTTATGACAATTGAAATGTATTTAAGTGATGTATTTGTCAGGAATCCAAAAAAAAGTGTTAAGTATAAGTGTTTTATTATTGTACCCATGGCTCCCAAGTTTAACTTAGAATAAAATGAATATTCTGTGATAAAATATTTGTGTCTATTGTCCTCACTTTTATCCTGTCGACTTTCATCATCAAAAGCAATTTTGTACTACAAAAAATAAAAAGTAAGGGCATATGCACAGACTTAAACAATCAGTTATATCTTATTAAACCTTTACATTTGTTACGTCTGTAACTTAAAACCTTATTCCACCATAATGTTCTTCGGTATAGAATCAATTCGCTATGGCCAAATTCTTTTGTTGTTCAAAGACAAGCCATTATAACTTTTTTCACAATCAGCTAATTTTGGGATTTGTATAAAATATTAGAATAAAAAATCATCAAAAGATTTTGTAGAGTTACACCTACTGATCATACTTTTCTTTGTCTATTCTTGGTTTTGGGTATGGGTGGTTTAAGTTTTGGACCAAATTAACGAATCACATATAATTGTAGTTATTATATTAACACATAAATGTTATTTATTTATTCTTTAATAATAGCCAGGGTGGTTATTCGCTATAACCTAAGAGATTCCTTGTCAATAACATGTGACGTCACCCATACGATTCAGCGATGATTCCACGCAGATATCGTAACGAGCCCGAGTTTTGTTACGTTTGGTCATAGCGAATCAGGAAGGTGAGGAAAATTTTCCTCAATTTTGCCAATTTCAGGTAATTATTTTGATAATGTTAGGTTAAGTCGCCAAAGTCTCAGTCAAGTCATGCTTAAGTAAAGCGATGGCAGTTCCACTAGAATGATCGTGGACAATTTCCACCCATTTGAAAAGACAATATATAAATGATATGTTCTGGTTCAATAATTTATTCGTTCAGGTGGCAAGTTGAAATGGCAATGGGCAGGTCATATAACTCGAAGAACTGAAAACCGTTGGGGAATAAAGGTTCTTGATTGGCGACCACAAACCAGACGACGCGGTAGAGGATGGCCCTCCACTCGATGGACTAAAGACATTATAAATATCGCAGGAAGTCGGTGGATGGAGGGGGAGGCCTATGTTCAGCAGTGGATTTCTACAGGCTGATGATGATGTGGCAAACGAATTGTTGATAAAAATATTTTATTTTTGACATGAAATAAGCAGTAAACAGAAAATTCTAATAATTTTCGAGCTCAAAAAAACCCTCATTCTCTCCCCACTAACTGCTAGGCATATACCTACTCTCCACAAACGATAGTGCGTAGGAATATTAATTAATCTGTGATAGGTACTCACATGACAACCATTGAACACTTGAGCGGTAATTGAAATCCTGTGTCAATATAATTTAACTGTTTAAACACCTAACCATAGTTAAAGTTACGTAGATAACAGTTTTGGAGAATCAAGACTTGTATTATGAGCTTGTGGTCACATTGACAGCGATTTACACACATTCAATAAACTACACTATTGTGAAATAGTACTTTATTGGTTCCATTCCCGCTAGCTTAAAAAGTTATCGTCGACCTAAAAATCAAGTCATAGGAACCAATTCTAAAAAAAACTACTGTCTACAGTATTTACGTAAGGCTTGTGGAGCAATAATGTTTTTTTACGAATTTGAACCAAGACTAAAAACGTGACAGTAAAATATTCGTTGATTGTAAAAAATCTACGAAAAGGGACCACGACTTGAAACGTGACGTCAGAGACCCAATTCTCTTATTTTAAAAACATTCCAGACACAATATAATCTCGTGTCATTCGCACTGCCACGTAGTAACTATTACTTCATCTTCGCATGCGAAGTGCGTGACAGTGCGACTGACATGAGATTACATTTTAATTGGGATGTTTTTAAAATTAGAGAATTGGGCCTCTGTTGCAATTTCAAAACTTTAAAACTTGCGTTCTGACAACTTTATTATGGTAACGTTCAAAAAAGTACGTGATGTGTAACGTAACCGTAAAGTTAACAGTAGCACCACTCCCAAATCCCTTGACTTATTAATACTTAAACACACATTAAGGCTTCGGTTGGGACAATGCACCTATTTGCCGAACCTATGGTCCTTTACAAACATTGCCTCAAGTCGGGTCTAGCCTCTTTAAACTGGGTGTCTCAAGGGATGGCTAAATTGAGGGAGAAACGTAAAGATTTTGAGCATGTCAATTTTAAAGTGGTTTTTAGAAATTAATACCGTTTTTAGAAAGAGATTTTTTATCAACAAACTGAAAAAAGATGATATTTAGAAAAAGTGGCCGTTGTAGGTACTGAAATAAAATAATGACTTAATAATGTTAAAAAAAAATGCAAGGATACAGAACGCGTGGACGCTGTTAATCAAATCGAAAATAATTGGTTTCTTAAACTTAGCTTACTATATCCTCACCTTCATCATCATCAGCTTGTAGAAGTCCACTGCTGGACAAAGACCTTACCCCTAGAATGCCATGACGAACGTCTTGAGCCGCCTTCATGCACCGACTTCTTTACGTCTTTAGCCCACCGAGAGAAGGGCCTTACGGCGGTTTAAGGGGTTATCTACTGCGTCGTCCGGTTTGTGGTTGCCACTCGAGAACCTTTATTTCCTAACAGCTGTCAATTCTGGGAGCTATACATTACCTGTCCATTGCCACTTCAATTCTGAGCGCTATGTCAGTGATCTTGGTTCATCTAGGGATTTGTCCAGAATAAGTAGGTAGAATAGGTAAATAAGTATGGCTATTGTGACAAAACTTCTTTTAATTATGAAAAAAAAAGTATGACTAATATTAACAAGAACAATATTAAAACTATAGCGGTCTTAAAACCAAACTAAGTATGTATACATTTTCAGATATTTTTTTCAATGGCGGAAATCACATTTAGGTAGTTCAATCACTGTCGCTCTCTCAAAAGCTCTTGGATAATAAAAATCACAATTAAAAAGCAACGTTTGGTGTCAGTTTCTGGTTCTTAACAGCATTCACAGCTATGAACAGTTTCCACAAACTGGCTACATTTCAATAAAATGACAACCGCGTTTCCGTCACGTATCACGACTGCGGTGGTCAGTTAGAGAGCACAGAGTTTTCAGATGAGACTGCTTGAGGTTTTGAAGCTTACCTTTGAAGTTCAAGATCTCAACATTGACATTACTTTAATCATACTGATGAGAAATAATGCCTTTAAACACTGCAGCGATTGGCAAAGTAGAATGAATTATAGTAGAAAATCTTAACTTAAAAGCATTAGGAGCACAATCTCAATTTCTACTTTGATTAGTGTGAAGCTAGTCGTATTGTATAATATTGAAAATGCCCAAATAAACTACCAAAACACCATTGTCATTGTTATGAGGGGACGCCGTGTGCCGGTCTCTCTTAAACATATACCTACGTATTCCCCTATTTCCTTCCTAGATTTTGGCTCTAGGTATTTTTTTGCAGTATACCTACCTACATGTTATAACCATAAGCATGTCTGTTCGTTTTTGTTTTTTTAAGACATTAGAAGCATTTTTTTTTCAAAAATATTGTGCATTTGTACGATAGTGTTTAGTACCAATGCATTTTTTTATCTAATCGCAATACGTGCCCAAATCCTGCTTATCCCGTTTGTCAAATTAGAGTCAAAATAGGTTGTAAAGCTTTTTAACAAAAAATTTATAAATTTTTACCCAGTTTACGGGTTTCCGCAACTCCACCTTCACGTCCTTCTTACTTCTCTACTCCTCGCAATGCGAATCACAGCGAAATCACACTGGAGCACCTTTTCAAATGTATTTATGTATTTATGACCGAATCCGACAGAGGTACAAGTTTTTCTAAAAGAAGTATCATATTATCTATATTTACTGGTTTATCTATTTCATCTATTATTGCTGCTGACAATTTTTTGACGATTTCTGTAGCGCAGTGGGCGAGTACTCGGCTGAGATGGATGATTCTCGTAGCGGGACAAATGTTTGTATGATATGCAACTATTTGTTTTAGGTCTGGGTTTTATGGTACTAAGTACTCGTAGTTCTTGATACCCACGACACAAGGAATCCTAGTGTGGGATCAGGACTGCGTATGTGACTGTTGGGTGTTATGTTATGTAAATAAATATGTCAGCACTTCAACACTGCCTCTGTCTCATTAACTACTCTATGACGTTGTCGTTATATCGCCGTCAATGCGCAGCACCGCTCCTTTGATCTCGACTTTACCTATTGAGTAGTAATTATTCTTTGACTGGCGCGTGCGCACGCGCCTATTACAAATGTCAACGTTATTCAGAATTTGAACGCGTGTTCTTTTTTCAATTTCGTGAAAACAATGCGTCGTTAATTCATTAAATTTTGGTGTTTTGATTGCGTCGGATTAATGAGACGGGATTATTGAGTTGAGCGATGAAATTAAATGAAGCGCCACAATAGGTACTTTGTGTCAATCAAAGTTGAATTCTACATTGACGACCTCCGTGGTGAGAGAGAAGCCGGCTGAGACGCAAGAGGTGCGGGTTCGATTCCCGCTGCGGGACAAATGTTTGCGTAGTCTGCAAATATTTGTTCCAGGTCTAGGTGTTGTGGTACCATGGTACTCGTAGTTAAATAATACCGGGTTATTCCCGCTCGTCACCCACGACACAGGGAGTCTTAGTGCGGGATCAGGACTATGTATGTGACTGTTGGGTGTTATGTTACATTTATGAACTACATATTAAACAACCGCCACAGTTTAGTCAGCGCAATCTCTAACAATGTTTTTAAATTTAACTTTTGTGTAATATAACTATTAAACATTTTATTTTAAATCATCTAAATTGAGATTAGTTCCAGTTGGTACATTATAAATATGAACCCCAACATGCTACTAAGCGACAATAAATATAATTATCAAATCATTAGTTTATTAAATTCCCACCTAAATCAACTGACTCCTGACTGACTCTAACCGTCATACGCCTAAGCAGTCGATGACAATGGTAATTGTCACGCCCCATGCGGGTGGGATGTTGATACTGTTACAGTTAGACTGTGACATGTTAATTAGTTGACAGATGAAGAAATATTACTTTTGGGTTACTCCTATTCAAAAATAGTTCTACTGGTGAGCAATTGTTCTATTTTTGTACTTCAATACCGGCTAATAACTGGATCATTCTCTTTATCTCCAATACCCATCAATGGGGAACAAAACCTACCAGCAGGGCTATTTTGAAACGTCGGAAGCGTTTCAGATCGGGTTCGTTAGTTATTCATTTCGATGTGGTAACTAAAACAATTACTTACAATTTTTTCTAGTAAAACACAGTAATATACAATATTTATTGTACTGTTCTAGAGAAAATTATTTTAGTTACTTACCACATCGAAATGAAAAACTAACGATTCCGATCGGAAACGCTTCCGACGTTTTAGAATAGCCCTGTAGATTGGTCCTTGCTGCAAGGTATAAGAGACATTTTAAAGCGGTATAAGGGACCAAAGAGAGAGAGGGCTGTGCCTTCCACTGGTAAAATAAAAGCTGAAAATCATCATCATCAGTAATAGACGCTGCTAGATGAGGCCTCTTCATAGAATTAAATGGGGGGATTTGCCATAATCACCACGCTTAGCAGGCGAATTGGTGATCGCAGTTGAAAATACTTCGTTAGGTGGATGCTGTTACCCATTCCCTGGTGTAATCTGTTAATCGGTTTTGACGACATCTATGGGAGGAAACGGAGGGATTTATTCTTAGGCTGGAAACCTCCAACTTCCTCAAACCAGTTTCCTCATTATGTTTAAGAGCAAGTTATAAATACATAAATAAATAAATGCTGGACATTTCACACAACATTATCTAGCCCCAAGCTAAGCAGAGCTTGTGTTATGGATACTAGATAACTGATATACTTAATACAACAACATTACATAGATTGTTTTTTTTATTATGCATAGAAAAATAGCCAGAACACCCTGAACAAATATCTGCAGATTGTACAAATATTTGTTTCGAGGCGGGAATCGAACCCGCAACCTCCTGCGTCACAGGCGAACCTTCGCCCGCCGCGCCACAGAGGTCGTCATTTTTCAGACATACCTAATTTTTTTCGAGTCCAACACATACATTGGTCCTTGCTGCAAGGTATAAGAGACATTTTAAAGAGGTATAAGGGACCAAAGAGAAAATTTTACTTTTTCAAAATTCAAAATGGCGGACGCTGTGGCGGCCATTTTGTAAAAAGCAAAAACTTTCCAAATTTTCAAACCCGAAAATGACGCTGTTGGCAACACCCGAGCCGGAAGACTCGTATGGGGTGGTTGTGTAGAACGACAATGAGTTTGGTGATACATGGTCAAGAATCAAGATAGAACCAAGGACTCTAAAATAGGAAGGTTTTTTAAACGATGATGTGTTTGGCATGTAAATTAAAATTTAATGGTAACAAATAAAATATTAACCACCGCATCATCCTCAATCATTCCCTCCCCCTATCAATAATCCACACTCAATTACTGTCACATTGTCATTTTTAACATGTTTTAGTTTTTATCGTACAATTGAGTCGTTTTCCCAAAAGATGATTGAACGCTGGATGAGACAGGAACAATGCAATGTGAGCGATCGGTTGAGCAAAATGTGGTGATTGGTGACTATAGCTAACTACCTGGAAATCACATACAATAATCAAATCAATGTTCACATAGAGCAAGTGTTTCCTTGCGCCAGTTGGGGGAGGCATTACCTAGTTCAATATCAGGGAAATGGTTACTTTGATCAAAGCTTTATAGAGCAAAAAACTGAAAGTTTCTTCTTTTGGGTCTTTTAGATAGACATCATTGATTTTGTATGAGTAGCATAATAATGTGGAACATATGGAAGCTCATAAAAAGCGTCCACAGATATCTTTTTTTCGTCACAGTCCGTTTTTGGCTCTTACATTCAGCATGGAAATACAGCCAGCGTTTTGGGGACGCTTTCGTCTGGTATTGATTTAGATCAGTTGAGCTATCTTAAGAGCATTGCAGACGATTTTTTTAAATTTTGTATTTACTTGTATTATTGTCTCTGTAAAAGCGATATATTCAAACTTAGTACATTAAACTTACAAAATGAAATAATGATAGCGGGGAAATGTAGGAGGGGAAAGGTGCTTCCCAAGAATTCAAGGTACTTGATCTTTATTATTGTAGATCTTATTTTTACGAAACGAATATGTATTCGTTTCGTAAAAATAAGATCTACATAGTGCATAACTACGAGAACAATAAAGATCAAGTACCTTGAATTCTTGGGAAGCACCTTTCCCCTCCTACATTTCCCCGCTATCATTTCATCGGAGAATCATAATTTATTCAACTGAGTCACGGCTTAACATCAGATCGGAACTAGTTCCCATACATTATAACCCGAACAAAAACAAATCATTGCACGACAGATACAAGATAACCGATTTCGAATGCATCGTAAATCTGTACGTGTTACAATTAAATAAATGTCCTGTAAAGAGGCTTGCACACTAAAGGTCATTCACGCTTTTTCCCCGAAGGGGTAGGCATCGCCTCAATGGATCTCATTCACTGCGGGTCGCATAGTCGTAGGGATGTATGACTAGTGGTGAACTCATCTCCGACTAACTTCTTCTTCCACCAGTAGGCATATTTATAAATAAGCTAGTAGCCAGGACAAATCTTTAACCAACGAAAATTGACAAGTCCGGGTTTTTATACGATTAGGACTCAGTGTTTGTATAAATAAGCTTCGAAAAATCCCTTACCATGTCTTTTGATACTATAATTCGTTTCTGATTTTTGATACGAATTGTATCATGTCTGCGTGGCTAGAAATAAGTAATTCAAATACTCCAAGTTTCCTTTAACTATGAGCAGAGACCGTAGTCGTTTTTAACAAGCAATTGACACGGACGTACAATTACAATTACTTATTTCTAGCCAGGCGTGATTAAAAATCAATCGGATCTATTTTTCTTAACTGTGTTGTATCACAGAAAGAACCTGTGTGGTGAAAGGCTTTAAGGTTCGCCATTTTGAAATTTGTGAACTCGCAACCACAAAATAAATTTTACCATACAATCTCGAGTAAGATCTCGAACGAATAATCTGCTATTTCGGTGATCTTGGTGCTTCTACGGTATTCTATATTAGGTCATCGGTACATCGCGTGTATCTGTGAGGTGTCATGTCAGGGCGAACAACTACATAGTTTTACAGAGGTGGTTTGTAATTTTTTGAATTTGATTTCTTCAGACATTCTTTTGAGATTTACAAAAAACATCGGGGAAATATTCCCATTTGCAACAATGTGATAAAGGCCTTAATTTAAGGCTTAAATCTGATAAATGACTTGATTTGAATACTCTAAAGTTACGGAAATCACAGTCTGACAACTCAGTCCTAAGCTTCTAAACACAGTAAATCAAATGAGCAGGCACCTCAAGAGCCAGTCTTGCTGTAGCACAATGTAATTGGACCGTCAGTGGATATTGATCGATATTTATCTCGATTGAAACGAGCATTTCTATTCGAGTTGAATCGATTTATTCATAGATATTCCGCTAGACTTAATAGGAGCATGAATGAGTAAACAGTTTGGTTTTAGATCGAAATACACCTGTCGGGGTTGTGTTGTTTTTATTGGTGACAGAATAGAGGGCCTTCCAGGGACAATAAACATTTTGACAGAATTATGAAATACTAACATTTGCACGCGGCTCCAACCGAGTGGAACCCTTAATATACCTATACTCTGATTTTTAATCTTAGACAATTTTTGTAACAAATAAATGTCAATATATGTCACTGTGTCATGTATGTGTATCATATGTGTATATACACATATGATAGAGTGGAAGAGAAAGACGTACTGCGCCGACCCCAAATAAATTGGGATTAGGGCAAGACAATGTTATGATGATGATGACATGACACTTATACAAAGATACAAACATTGACTGTTCTTAGTTTACAAAACATGTCTAAGATTAAAAATCAGAGTATAAACTATAGCCTCTAGGTTATTCTGGTGTAGAAACTATGAGAAATGAGAATAGGCGTGAAACATAAGGGCGTGGCATGCTTAATTACTGATTTTGTATTGTTAACAACACTATCTCGTTATTATAGCTCTAATACAAAATTTTGAGACTTGTAGTTAAAAAGTAAATAGTAATTTGCTCTCATATGCTTGGATTGTGGCTTGCAATGTGAAAATCTTATTTATCATAATTTTACTTCCGTTTTTCGTTTTTTTTTTTCGTTTACTCTCATGTCATATAGACTCTGTAAAGTCCTGTAAAGTCTCATCAAAATTCCTTCAGTAGTAACGAACATTCATACATATATCCATCCATCTACCCTCACAAACTTTTACATTTATAATAATGAGTGGGATGGGATTTATTTATTTATTTATTTAATGAAATTAAACAGTTTGCTTACAGTTTTGACCAAAGCGCAAACTGCCTTAACTAACACATATTACAATAAAAAACAAGACTTATTATATAAAACTTAAATATACTCTAAGGGACACATAAATAGAACTTAAACTATCGTTAAATATGTCAACATGCTGGAACTCTAGCATAAAACCATTTAAAAGCGCGAGCGCCCGTTGCGTAGGCGCATTGTTAGCGTGTAGCGTTCGCGTTACGTGCGTGGCGAACAACCGACGATGGCGACGTCCCGCACTGACATAGTTATCGGGGACAAATAGGGACAAACTGCTTAATATGGTTGGATTGTTGACTTTGCCACGAAGTATTAGGCAGTAGTGCAAAGCAAGCTGTAATTTACGCCTTAGCTCTAAGGTGTCCAGACCGACCATACCAGCCACAAACAAGGAAGGGAACATATAGGGATAATAACCATACACCCGCTTATAAATGTATCTGGAAAATTTTCGTTGTAGCCTTTCGATCATAATCACATATTTAGCCTCACGCGGATCCCAACTTATTGAGCTATATTCTAGCTTGCTTCGGACGAAAGCATTGTACAGCATTATTGCTACGTTTATGTCCTTAAACTGCGAAGCCGTTCTCATGATAAAACCCAAAGTTCTATTGGCTTTTTTGCAAATAGCTACAATGTGTTCCCGAAAATCCAGACAACTGACGGGATAACAGAAGTTACCAACCTGTGCCCCATTCAAAGATATAGACTTTACAATACTGCCTATACGAGTAAAATAAACAAACTTGTATAGTTTTTCTACGAATGGTTTATATATCAAAGGTCAAACAAACATCAATATAGCTACTAGTATCACTACATAACATGCAAGTATCAAGTATAATTCTTATTAAATCTTGATGTATGATACTTTTTTTTTTAATTAATCAAAACTAAACCAGTAAAGTGTGATTCTAAAACGTCAGAAACGTTTCCGATCGGACTCGTTAGTTTTTCAATTCGATGTGGTAAGTAACTTAAACAATTTTCACTTGTAAAACACAGCATAAAACAATAAACATTGTATATTACTATGTTTTACGAGAGAAATATGTTAGAAAATTGTTTTAGTTACTTACCATATCGAAATGAAAAACTAACGAATCCGATCGGAAACGTTTCTGACGTTTTAGAATCGCCCTGTAGGTTACGAGGATCTCAGAACAATCTGAGACGAGGACAATAACCTGTCAGCCGTCAGTTAATGTAAAACAGCCTTTAGTCTAATCCAAACTAGGAGATCAGTAGAAAAACTCAAGACCATCGTCATAGCTCTGAATTAGCAATTTGAAGTGGCAGAGGTAGGCCATACAGCTTGCACGAAATAAAAGTTGTCGAGTGGTGACCACAAACCGGACGACGCAGTGTTGGAAGGTTCTCGATGGACCAATCACATTTTAAAGGTTGCAGATATTCGGTGGATGAAGGCGGCTCAAGACTGTTCGTCTTTGCGTTCTATAGGAGAGGCCTAGTTTAGCATTGAATTGAACAAGCTGATGATAGTATAATCTTAGAACCTACGTCATACAAATCTCTCCGTCATAGAGTTTAATAATTTTCTCGAAACACCAAATCTTTTTTTTTAATTTTTTTTTATACTATTTGGCAAGCAAACAAGCATACGGCCCACCTGATGGAAAGCAGTTACCGTAGCCTATGGACGCCTGCAACACTAGAGGCATCACACGCGTGCTGCCGACCCTGTAAACGTAAAGATGAAAAGTCTTATTATGTGCCTGTAATTTCAAACTACTTAGTTGTTGACAATCATCTGTCTCACCATTTTTTTTACCAATTGATTTCTTTTAGACATCTCTGCCTACAGTTAACTTCTGCCACAAAAGGAAAGGGCTATCAACTCTCTTTTTTCTCGACTCGCCGGCCGGTAGCAACAACAAAACATGGCTATCATAATCTTTATTGTCAAGAGCACGATTTACCAAATAGGTTTCGACTTTTTACACCCGGTTTTCGTTACGAAATATTTTCCCATTTGTAACTTATCTACGGCATTTTTTGTAGAAAATACTGTATATAGGGTGTCCTAGGAAATAAATAAAAACAGAACTCAGACGTACTAATAAATAGGTAATGTAAATAATGTGTCTTTTAATTCATAGATTACTTAACAGCAATTTTCTATAACCAATAGTTACTGATTTTACGGTAGGTACACACTTGTCAAATTGGTAGGTTTCTATTTAAAACATAAACAAAAAAACACAAAAAATATACATACGTTAAGTGTCTTATAAACGTTATGCATCTCGTAGTTGTTAATGCCGTAAATACGAGCATAAAACCTTCAAAGAAGGGTTACCAACCTAGCGAAAATCCTTGATACAAGATGAGTAGTAAGTAGCAAAAAAGTCTTAGTGACAAGTTGTCTGGAAAATAAATCTTATCTACTTTCTGGCGACAGACACATCTTATTGGACATCCTGTGTAACATATCGAAGTAAAAAGCGTCAATTGACGAGTGATAGGTGTCCATTGCAATATAATATACTTTGAAGATAAGGTATAGGGTTTTTTGTCAATTTAAACCTATCATGTTCCGATGGAATTTGAGAAATTATGTTGCGTAAAGAGTTTGAGGTTTCGTTTTACAACTTGGTTTATAAGATCTGTGATTATTTTGAGCTTTTGTTGGGACCTTTAGTTCTATTAATTCTCATGCCAGCTTCTAGATATTATTTTTCAATAGCTGACACAATAGCGTCCCAAGAAATTTTTACTTACCGGCCTCGTTCAATATTTTTGAACTTGTCAGCAAATCCTGGACAGAAACACTGCGATGGTTCGTTGTCGCGTCATGTTTTTCGTAGAATACCGCGAATATTAGTTACTTTTTTTATTTATTCATTTATTTATTAAGGGGTCAATAAACAGCTACAATATAAAATCTTAGGTTATACAAGGATTATAAAATTAAGCTTCACAATATTGTAGCCCACTGCATTATCCACAAATTAGCTAACAGTATTAGATAAATCAAAACCCCCACTAGAGGCTTTTAAGTGATATCAATATCTTAAATTTTAAATTTAAACAGTACCTAATATCAAATGTATCATACAAAAGAAGCTATTTATAAATGCGTTAATTCAACTTTTAAATTATATAAAATTAACATCAATATTGGACAAGATAAAAATATTATAAATAAGCTTTCTAAACTTCCATTTTGAGCATCCAAATATATCGATGTCCATGAAGTTAGAATTATTTGACTCAACCATTCGACGCATAGGACAGCGCAATCCAGAATTCGTCCTCCTCCCGTAGAGTTATTCCTCATCCCCTGACGATAGTTTTCGGCAAGAATTTTAGTCGAACAAAAGTGACATTGATATCGATATTGTTGTGAACAACAGAAAGTTCAATGGAGCCACAGTTTCGAAGTCGTTCTAACTGTAAGCAAAATTATTGCTGAATGAACTCTTAGTTTCCGAAGAGGCCCTTTGAAGGCGGTGAGGCATTAAATAACTCCCGTAAAGCTGCTTACGGCTCCAATGAAAGGCTGAAAACGGATCTTAGAGCTGATTTGTAAACAGGTGGTTATTTTGGTCGAAAATAAGAACTAGGTCAGCTAGGTATATGTTTTAATTGAAGGATACTCTTTCCCTCTCAATCACTCTTATGTAAATAGGACGATAGAGCCTTTCCAGACAAAGGTTGTCGGTTAAATAAACTAAAGCTCAAAATATAATGATGTAGGTAAGTACCTTAGTATTGTATAGTTACCCCCTTGTTCATTATCATTTTGTAAACCTATTTTAGTAAAAATAGCTTTTGTATGTTTTGACGTATGACATTTTACATAACAGCGAACAAAAGAAAAGCTATTTTTACTAAAATAGGTTTTAAAATATGATTATGAATAAAGCCCTTAGTTATTAGTAGTTTATCCCTAGAAAACTGAAACAGGACACAAAACCCTATACACATACAGAACCCTATAATAGAGGGAAAACAATATTAGCGGTCCAGCCATCAGTCGCCTCAAAGCTTTGGCCCTACGAACGCGTATTCCGAAAACATCCTATCGATTCCGAAGTGATTCGTGACTTTGTGTGTGATAAAAAGTTCTAATAGATTCTGTTGGTGTCTTGGATTTTTTGTGGGAGCTCCGAACTTGAGGATCAAGTTGAGTTTCACTTGTGAGTTACTTTGATTGACTTTATTTATTATTTTTGTGTCTCCAAAATTGAAAACTTATCGTTTCTGGGTTTATATATTACCGACTTTTGAAACGTTATGTAATTTTTTACGACTTACGATAGACCTTGCATTTTCTTTATGTTGAATAAGCATTATTTATCAAAATAAACAGAAACAATACCTACTTTATGAGACCAAGCGTGACTCATTGGCTGATGTGTCATAGAAATTTTCTTACCTTACGCTCTGTTTTACCAATGCTCTGCTCACTTGCAAACTAAAATTACCTTAGCAACAGCAAATAGGTCATGCGATCTCATACATGCATACAAAAAGTATTCTTAATTACAACTCCGGATTCGCAAGTCATATGCTATTGTATTGGCTATCTGATTGAAGGTTCTTGACAGCTTGATTAATTATGACTTTGGGTTTATCTTATGCTGTATCCTCACTCAAGAATACTCCACTACCGAATGCGAGCGAAGAGAAAACTTGGACCTTTACGTTCGTCCGGAGTTGTTGCTATAATGACTCAGGCACAAGTGCACAATGGATAGTGTTCGGTTACATTCGGTTTTGTAAATTCCTAAGTCTAATGCGGATACGTCATTGTAAATGTGTACAAATGAAAATGCTCTACAAAGCGTAGGTCAACCGAACTTGGGAAATATATGCCACAGTAACAGCCGCAGCTGTAACTTGCTTACGAAGGCGATCGACATAATATATCTTACGTTAGGGCAAAATTGCCTGCTGAAAAAAGTATTGGAACGAACGAAGGCGAAAGCTTATCGGCGAAGGTATCGTTCAGCCTCACATGTGAGGACGCAGCATAATTCGTTTTCGCGGCTTCATTTGAAGATAAAATATTGACTTTGAGAGAGTATTTCTTATCAATCAGATTATAAGCTCATTTTATTTCATCTTGATGAAAACAGTATTCTTCGATTACATCTTATTTGGCGGAAAGTCATTATTTATATGGCGCCGCGAGATGGGTTGATGTTATCGCGAAAATTGGTTACGTGGACCAAACTGACAATGAACCGAGACTAGGTCAAACTGACAAGGACGGATGATTCAACGAAGAGATCTAAAACAATTCAAAAGTTTAAATTAATTATTAAAATAATATTAGAGACCAAACGGGCTGTAAGATACAAAATGAAAGAGAAAATATTTTGATACTTACTTTTGTATTGGGTGCTACATGCCCCAACCAAGGCGCCCCCATTGGTGGGGCAAATAGCACTCTTACATATTTGTCGCCTTATTTGCTTCACCAGTGGGCAGATAGATCTCTCATAAATGAGATGATTTTTTAACAGACTTTTCATAGAAATGATGTTTCATTGCAGAGTACAATGTTCTTTCATAATACTCCAATTAATATCGAAAAATACTTTTCTAAACTTTTTCTCAAAATTCCAATGACCATTAGGACAAAAGAATTGAAACGAATTTCCTCTCGCTCATTAGTGAGTTCTGTTACAATTAACCGCAAGTTGAACTCCTAATGAGTGGTTCAAACAGTACATCCGGATTCGTTTAACTTTCGACCACATAACGGGTGATAGAATTCAATTTCTTCTTCTTCGTATTACTGGTGCTTTCTTGGTGAACCGGTTGTAGGTTATCGACTAGATGGAATGGCCCCATAAAAGACCGTGTGATCGATGGTGGAAGAAACAGTGACTATCTGCCGAGACCTACAACCTACAAGCTACCCTTGATTGTCCTTCTTTTTTACAGGACCCTAAACGCTCCACCATCCGAATTTAAAAATACCTACTGGTAATCAGACCCTTACACAAGTTTCATTTAACCACTACTTAGTTAAAGTAGTGGTTAGTAAAAGTAAAGTTTCGTTTCCACCATCAGATCAGCTCGTTTTCACCATAATATTGTGATTCCATTGAATCTTGACAGGTTTGCAAACAACTCAATCGGTTGGGTGAAACTATTTTCAAATCAGTTGCGAGATTTGACCACATAATAATATACGTACACGAAACTTTCGATTTTCATTTCTTTTTTAATACATATAAGTAAAGTTTTTATTTTTTTTATTTTAGAGTAGTATTTTAATTTATACAAAGGTATTTTTTCTTTAAATTAAAATGATACAACTAATACAAGCAATATTCAAAATTTTAGAAATACAAATGTAACAGTTGATCTATCTTAAGATCTTTACAAACATCAAAAGATAGCTCAACAGATGCAAATCCCTACCTGACGGAAGCGTCCCCAAGACGCTCGGTATAAAGTTAAATAAAAGCTTTTAACTTTTAAAATGACCATGACATACCAACTTGCTCAGGCACTGTTAATGCCTCTGTACTAGTTCCATCGTTAGAACAATACTCTATTGTACAAGGCAGGCGAAGTGTTAATTTCTGACTAAACTGAGCTCCGGGAGATACCTGATATAGGAGCTTGTCATGCGTTGAATGCTTTGATCAATGAGTGGTGGTAAATTTGAACGGGGCAGTTTACTTCTTGGGAATAACTTGAGAGAAAAGCAACAAACTTAATTTACCCACATAAGAATTCTTGGCCAAAACTACATACTAACTTATTCTTAAAACTAAGCCGGCTTGTGGCGAGCGGTATAACTTAGCCATAACTTGTAAATCCACAAAAACTTACACCTAGCTTGAGACAAAGGCGCTGGTATAAGAATGCTATTAGTATGTATACCTATGTCGAACTCCGATCGATAGGAGTTTGAAACGGGTGATCATAGAATGCTAAGAAAAGCTTGGATACTGCTGGTGTTATTTGGATAAGCTCTCATGCTAGTCCGTGAGTCTCGCAGACAAAGTTTTTTGACCGCTTCTTAAAGCAAGTCTTCTTCGTCTTCGTCAGACGTAAACTGTTGGACGAGGCCTCCCTCATGGTATGTAATGGGGGATATGCCATAATCACCACGCTTGATATGCGGATTTGTGATCGCAGTATTGGTGTTGAGTACTCAGGTGAATGCTGCTGCCCATCCCATCTTCCTTAAGTTAACTTTTACGACATCTACGGGAGGACACGGAGGGGTCTATTCTTAAGCCGGGCACAACATGGCAAAAGAATTTATGTACCTATATTATTCGATATACTTAACAATTTTGGTAATGATGATGAGGATGATGATGATGATGAGCAAACTCGATCAGTAGCAAATAGCTGATCACTAGGATAATATGTAGATTTTATCTGCTTCATAAATGCTGAAATCCATAGTCATGTAGCCAATTATTTATGTACCTGCAAATACGTATTCATATAGAATTAGCAAGTTGAAGTGGCATTGGGTACTTTTACTTTACTTTTATACCTATATTATAATATATAATAGCCCTCAGAACTGACAACCGTTCGCGAATAAAAGTTGTCGATTGGTGAACACGAACCAGACGACGCAGTATAGGAAAGTCCCTTCTCGATAGACCAAAAACATTAAGATCGCAGGAAGTCGGTGGATGAAGGTGGTTTGAAATCGTTCGTCGTGGCACTCTATGGGGGAGGCCTATGTCATACAGGCTGATGATGATGATTACCTATTCATTGACGCAGTATAGCTATCAGACGTGTTTGAATTGAACCAGTTACTCTTTTACAAGCTGTGATATCGACTTCGAACGATAATTACTATTAACGTTACTTCTCTAATTGTGAGGGAAGTAGAGCAAAGTCGAAGTACTTCTGAGTACCTACTTCTTTACCTACCTAACCGGTTTGTGAAGTACTTACAAGTTTTTGTTAAACGTTTCTTCGTAACTTTTCTTTTATCTAACTACGTAGAACTTAAAAATCTTGGTTTAATTAATTTCGTGGCTAGTGTTAAGTTTGCGGGTTTATTTCTGTGTTAAAATAAACCCGGCTATCTAGATGACGTTTTGATAATTTATTATGTCTGTAGCCCATTGAGAGGAGGACCTTCCTGTACTGAGTCGTCTGGTTTGTGGTCGTCACTCGAGAACCTTTCTTTTCAAATACGGGTATCAGTTTTACGAGCTATATGATCTGCCCATTGCCACTTCAACTTGCCAATTCAAATCAATAATCTGTTATTAATCGATGTACTTATAGCAGACAAATTGTTAATCTCCCTACTTTTGAAGTGAGTTACAAAATCTTCAAAAGTGATTGGAAATACGAACAGTAAATAGGCAAATTCATCTGACTTAATCAATTGATTGATAGTAGATAGTTGAGGGAATATAGAAGGTGAATGTCGTGTGTATACCCTTGCATACGAGCAATAGACAGACACACAGACACCTGTTTACATAATTGGAAAGTCAATTAACACAAAGTAGTAATCAAATCAAAACACAACATTATAAATTAAACCTGCCTCTTCAGGAGTGACAGGTTCTGAATATCCATTGATCAAATATATTGAAACTGAACGCATAATTAATGATGCTATTCAAGCGAATGAATAGACTATTGAACTGACTTTATGATGTTTATTAGTTAACTATTGAAACTCATTTATGTTGTAAACTAAGCTTGTATTAAGTAGATACTGTAATAAAAAAATTGGATTGAAAATTATTCAGCAGTCATTCACTAACTAAAGTCTACTCTATATTATTACAGTTCATCGAAACTTATTCATTCTCAGATCTCCAAAACAATGAGATTTTACCCTGAGTCAAAGTTGAAAGTTTTATGGTGTTTTACCACAATTCACCGGCAAGGAATAATCTACAAACCGGAACACAGAAATGCGAGTATTTCTACTTATTGGCAGAAATAGGTGGTCTGCGTACTTCCTCGAACGAACTTTTTCACAAAGAACTCTACTAATATTGGTTAGTAAGTAGTGTAGAGTTTATAAAAAATTGCAGTATTATCTGCGGTAGGTATACATAATTACGTATAATATTTGTACAGTCCATGTTTCAACTTTGCAGTAACAGCAAATTGTTGAGCCAACGCATACAAATGAAACACTTCCCTATTCAATATTTTGGCAAGTGTACCATCAATTCTGTGAAAATTTCTTGAACAGTGTTTTCAGATTTCATGATCTACAAGACACTTCAAAGAAATTCCAGAAAACCACAGTACCTATTCGTGGAGGAATATTTCATATTTCTCGAAAACGCGTAATGATATCCGTTGACACTTTACTCATACAAAGAAAATTAAACAAAGACGAAGTTCCAGATACTATAGAATCTAATAGTACTCTATACTAAAGATACTACATACGTGTATCCGTCATAAAAATATTCTCTGATGATTCACAAGAATGAATCAAGCTCTTGCAAATGAGATCGTGTACTTACCTATAGAGCATGTATAGTGTGCCCGAGAAATTCAGGCCCCGAAAGATAATGTTTTTTTACCCACAAATGGGAATAAAAATAGTTTTTTCGAAGACTCAAATTAAAAATTCTACTATTTTCTACTAGTCACTAGTTAAAACGGGATTAGATGGCAAACAATCGTGATCAGTGATTACTGGCTAAAGATAGAGAATTAAACATTCAAGTTCATGTTTTTCTGATTTTATTCTGGAAAAAAATGTATTAGGTAGGTGTACAAAATTAGCTGATAAAAATTTTGAACACTCCCTTGGACATTGGATACAGGATTGGACACTCTGTTGTTCATATAGTGCTATATCGTTGTCCAATAACAGGGTATCGACCCGATAGTCGTGCGGTTAATAACTATGCACAACACAAGCTAAACAACGATATATTAACCATTGAAAACTCCGTAACCAGCACTAAAGGAGCTTTTTACGACCAATAAACTTCACCTAACACGCGTGTTCATTCCAAAGCAGAGATAGGAGAGGAAGCTCAGAATACGTTGGTAAGTCGAAATGCTACTCCATCGATTTTTGTTACGATTCCTAGAAACAAAATAGCTTTGAAATGTGATAATGAATTCAAGAATCTTGTTATTTCTTTAGTGATTCCTTGTGAATCTGTTTCAGAATTTATATTGAATACCAAACGTTTGAATGACAGATTTTTAAACTCAATTTGAATTAAAATATTTAAATAATACAAATATTTACAGCCGATCACGTATTATACTCAAATAAACATGTAGGAATGTATATCATTATAAATAAGTGAATCTTAGAAAATCTGGATTTATAAGAAATTATGTGCAGGTTAGGCAATAGCTTGGATAAGAAAGATTAGAAGAGAAAGTAAGGAGCAATATAATTTCAGAAATTTATGCTATATTGTAAGGCTTACGTGAAATTATGTCTTATTCATCACCTATTACATAAGATATTGTATATTGTATATATCTACCAATAATGCTTGAGACTAAAAAAAACGTTTTGGTTTAATGTCATTTTTAGATTGATCTCTGTCTTAAAACCTACAGATGACGAACAGACGGATGTAACGAAATTTACAGTGATTTGATTAATAACATTTTGATATATGACATCATTTATAAACGAACAAAAGCACCAAATAGGAGGCCAACGGATTCCTAACTAGTCGCCGTTATTTAGATAAATCAAAAAGCAATAATCGTACTGTACTGATGTATTTAGAATGGACATTAAATTAACGATGACATAATGGGAACATGAATTAATCATTTGAGATAAAGTTATCCACACCTATTCTTGTTGTCAATACACGAGTTACACAACTACTTTTATTATCTGTTGCTGTCTTGTTGTTGAAGACTGTAAGCATACGAGGATTCAAGATCAGCCCCCTTATTCCCTAACTGAAAGTCACTCAGTGACTAACGTTTTGACAAGCAAAATTGCTATCAATTGACAATTCTTAATGATAAATTTTAAGTAGGTAATTGATGGTCATTTTACTTGTCAAACGTTAGTCACCGAGTGACTTTCGGTTTGGGAATAGGGGTGCAGCTCATAAGAGTGTAGTTATAGGAAGCCTAAGTAGGCACCTAAATGCTCTAAGTCTAAACCAACGAGTCAAATATCTTTCTGGAATTACGTGCAGTAATATTCCTGTGACGTAACGTACTGCGAACATCTTAAAAAGTATACTTGTTCTGTATTAATTATTGCCGTGTCTAATGCCTGATTTTTCTAGGCTTGTCTGCTAGGCATAGGCGTCATTTAACCTAGTTTATGACACGATTCAAAATGATGTTAGTGATTTTAATCAACAAATACTTTGACAACTTTGTTTTTTTACAGTCATAAATAATCCCCTGCTAGTTTCACGGAAGTGTAGGCAGAGATCACGGGGTAGGTAGCTAGGTAGGTACTGAAACACCTGAAATCAAGTAAACAGTTCCGTCATCAGGATATTCGTGGTCATATACCTAACTAGAATTTATGGACACTAATTTCCTCATCTCAGGTCAAGCTCTTTGTGCAAACCTCATCCGGGAAGCTGCCAATTTACAAGACGAAGAAATTAACAAGTACTTGAGACACCTCGATCAGCATAATATACCTGATGCCTACCTTTAGGGTACTTTGGCGATATGTTAGTTGGTCATGAAGCATTGGGAAGTCTGTCGGCTAATTTCGACTTTCTACCGTTTCAATAACAATCAGTCGTATATATTGTGGTAAAAATTACAGAGGAGTAGGTAAATCAAATACACTTTGAATTTCTTAGTTATGTTCCAGGTCCTGATGAACCAAACAAGTAAACAAGTCTAATTATTTCAATTTAGACTAACGTATATCTTAAATAATATGTTAGGTATATGTAATTGAGTGTACAATGACACCCATTATTCAAGAACAGAGCGCCAGATAAACGATCGGTGCAATTTCTAGATAAGAGCTGGCCTGTGTCACTCCAAACTTGCCGTCAGAGTGAAACAAGCTCTAATGAACTTGAATTCGAGGCAACACATGCTGGTTCGTTGAAGCTTTCTTTATCCAGCAGTGGGTTTCTTGAGTCTGATGATGGTGATGATGAGTTCACTTTAGATTCAATATGACTCGAAGGCGAAATATCCTAAGAGTGCCCGCTGCTGCCAAGAATTCATACAAAATAATCGGTTTTAAAGACGTGAGTCGACGTGTCAGTCAGGTAGAGTGATACTTTTATACGATATTACTAGTATTTCTTCAAAGTGTAAGTAACAGCGTGTATTATGACACTTCGCGAGAGATACGAAGTGTCAAGAGTCAAGAGTGTAAAGATAGTGAGAGTAATGTTTGTTTGTACAGTTTTTAACGTTTGGAAAGTTATGACACTTTGTAAGTACTTTGTACTTTAATTAGTGTAGCTAGATGTTTTCTACGGTCAAAGTTTATCTTTACTTGATTTCTCTCAAATATTGTGAAAAATGTGGGGACGTATGACACGCACTGGCGAGAACTATAACGAACCAGAGTCTAATGAAATTATTCCATTAACACCTCACATAAAAGCTTCTTTCATGGAAAAGCCAAATTTGGATTGTTGGATGGCACAAACTTTCGAATTATGGATACGACTGTGTAGCAAGAGTAAACAACAAGCAACATTGGCAAATGACAATCATTACTTTAGAACTATCTGCTTGTATAAAATATTACAGTGGCTAAAAGTCTAATCAAAAAGTAAAATTACCTTGAAAACAATACTGAAGTTAACGTTGTCAAGCAATTAAACTGGTGTATTGTCAACTGTCAAGCCACTAAACTAAGAGAACTTGAAGTTGGATGTTTGTAAGTGGGGCATTAGTTATGCGATGGTTTAGTTGATTAACATCTGTTGAGCGTAGCGTATGTTTAACGACAGGTGGTCTGTTTTTTTTACTCCTGATTTAATCTCTCTCCATCTTACCTTCAAATGTGGCGGATACCCCCCTACGCGGGAATAAGATGTTATACCTAATTTATGAAATTATTGGGGTCAGAAAGCTTTGGTGCTGGTACTAGGATATGAACGCATGAACTTTAGGCCTGAAGGTGGGATTTTATATTATTACAATTAGGTATCACTAATCCATTGAAACATTAATCAGATCGAAGGGTTAGGTCTCCCTGGACTTCTCCTAGATAGTAATCTCTAAAAGGTTGTCAATAATGTCAATCAATTAGCCTTGCAAACTACACAAACCCTAATTACTACTCCGATAAATCCATTCACAATAGTTCCGCATGGGGAATGTTAATCTGACAACTAACAAAGAGCAATACATTGGATATAGCTTTTTGTAAATTAAGCTTTGTAGCTGAAAATCAGTCCTGACGGACAGGGGCTACTGTAAAAAGTTTTATATTGAAAAATGATAATGAAAAAATTAGTAATCGGTATGTAACTTGAACTGATCAAAATGCGTCTTAACTCCGATGTTGGACAGCGGAAGTCTGAGGACTTTCTGTTGTCTGGTGTTCCAGTGTCCGTCTTCATCATCAGGTTATCCTTCTTGTATCATGATATTGTATATTTAGAATATGCAATATTTGAATTAGATTGACATCGGGAAATCGGCTTACAAGATTAAAAAATTCAACGTTTTGGTCGAGGTGATTCGACGAAAATAGACAATGACAGACCGACAGATACAAGAATGATCCTATAAAGGTTCCCTTCCTTAACGATACAAACAAACAAACACACAAGAAAGTTTAAAAAAAGATACCTGTTGACCTTGTGTTCAGTCTACTCTTAGCTAAAGTATGGTCTACACCTGCTGTTCAGGGTAATCCGACAGCAATTTTTTAGGCTTTACAAGAATATTGCATATGATTGCTAAATACCACGTTGCAGAACGTTCAAGTATGCAAAATGTACGTCTTATGAGCAACTTGTTGGATCCATACCCACTGCCCACTGGCATATAAAAACTTTTAGCCGGTGAACATTTCTACTACCCGGAGCCCCGTCTTACGGCTACCATGCCCTTGTTAACGGCCCCGTCACTCCACCAAGTAACTTTCAATTAGAGTTCTTCCTTGACGCAGAGCAGGAAGGACGGTAATCCTATGAGCTTTACATTGCTTTATTTCTTTGAAGATTGCTGCAAAGATTAGAACTAATCTGCTGATGGAAATTAAGGATTCAAAACTAGATTCTTTGATGGAATAGATCTGTAATTTGCATTTTCTTGATAAATTTACTATAGAAGGTAGAAATTAGTAAGATATTAAGCCACATACAATCTTTAAACTGGCATAGAGACGCGCATTCTTGAATCGAGCTGCTAAAAGCCGCACCATCTAGACATCCTTATAACAACATTAATTTGCAACTATATAGCCTTGTGCTCTTACTGTCTGACCTGACCTTTATAAATGCAAATATTTGTATGAAGATACTAGGCAAAAATTCAAAATTTGCAAAAACAATTTTTTGATGAGTTTTACGCTATAGTAGCTCCTTGAAATAAATATTTCAACCAACCAGCTTATCCAAAAGTCAACCCCAAATATATATTCAATTACAGTACTATACATCAAGAAACAAGACCCTTCATTACCGAAGCAGTTTTTGCCAAACATCAGATCGGTCTCAGGTCGGACGGAATGCATAATGAATACGACCTTCTCTGACTTCCATCTGGTTGAATATGTGAGAAGCAATCGTAGGTTTGACAAGCAGATGACGATTTACATGGAAATGTTCGGGACCTCATTTCGTGGGGTTAGGTAATAGAATTTTGACCTTGGCGAACGGTTGTTGGACCTTCATCATGAGACGTGTAGGTGCTATTGATGTTTTTGTGGGATTGCTTTTCGATGTTTTCTTTCTGCCCAAAAGTTATTTCAAATAAACTCAGTTAGTCAGTTTTCTAATCTGAACTAGGACATTGAAGAGTCAGTGATACTGAACAATTTGTAGGGTACCCGATAATCAACAAATAAAAAAAAACAAACACTACAAAATATGAGAAGATTTTACCCATAAACTCTAAAAATAAGAGCGAAATAGCAATGAGACTAAAAAGTATTACCGCGTACAAGCAGCATAGTTTGATATATTTCATGCAACAGCAGTTTTATCAAATTCTTCCACTTTTGCAGCGAAATTCGTTGCAGCTTTTTATTCAAAATAGTTCTGACGGCTGTTCTGAAACAAATGTAGAAGTTTAGCAACAGTTGTGTATGGTAATGTTTGAAACATCAGCTGCTAATTCTTTTTGTTAGACTTTACAAATATAGGTAAACAGGTGTTATTCAATATATTCTGAACAACTGCGTGTTTATGGATCTTCTGATGAACACGTTGATCTTGTTACTCATAAAAAAATGATGTTCTTTCATGAACACAGTGTCCTTGCATATTAACGAGTTGTAGTAATTATGTTAGAAATTCTTAAGGTAGTTAAATAGTAGACTAGGTCTTCTCAAAAATTAAATATTAAACAAGAAGAAAGTTAAAAAGAAAAGTCTAATCATCTACCGCAATAAAATGTGATAGCATACTTTCTTGCGGCAACAGACAAAAGGCGTGGCCTTTGCAACAGGGCTTTGGCGCATTAATTCAATAATAACACAGCTTTGGCATGTCTGAAAATTTATCAGAGTGATTAATGTTATATCGAACTAAATACTTGTGAGGGAAGGTAGGTATGTTTTAAAACATTTGAAAAGTTAGAAACTGCTTAGATAGTTATTTTATCTACTTTCATACTGCAATATAAAGATTAAAATATTAAAAAGTCTTTTCACACCACCTGCTCGACAATGTCCAATTACAAATCATGCAACCTCAACGTAAAGTAAAGCATTGTCTCTCTAGGGATATAAAGTTGTATGAAACTCCCTAGGGATTAAAGTGATTTGAATTTGGAACGTCAAATTCGTGTGGAGACTCGTGGAATACTCTAAGTAAATAAAATGCCCATATGGCATTGTAAAGAGGTTTGTTCGAAATTCGAACTGGCCACCATAAGCAGAAGTCAAAAAAAAAAGAAAAAGGTGCGTTTACAAAGAATGTGAACAGCGTGTTTGGTGCTGTGATTTTCAGTAAATTTTATTGCAATATTCATGTTGATAAAAAATTACAAACGATATTGATTCTACTCCAAAGTTTATCAAAACAGACGCTTTAGAGATTATTGATAATCTACTACCGCAAAAATCAAAACAAGCCCTGGCTTTTTACTGTCTCGCAGAAAGTGTGAAAAGTAGAGTATGCTCCTCTGGAATAAAGCCTGTCTTCGTCTTGGGCAGCTTGTACCCCTCGCTTCACTCAGGACTCTATATAACTCCCTCGCTACACTCGGGAGTTAACTTTAGAGTCCCTCGTTACGCTCAGGGTTCAATATGCTGCCCGCGACATAAGACACTGCTTTATTCCCTTAGTGCATAATCTACTATTATAAACATGCCATCTCACGCATAATGGACCATCCATAGAGTTCGAATGCGGAAAAGGGAGTTCTTTAACATTAAACATACCATCGAAATAATTTTAAAAAATTACATTACTATACAGCTCTTCTATGGATAACTGAATCATAATATAACTTTTTTCCATTAAGATACAACTTCAGTTGGATCAAGGAGGTTACAATGCAGTTTTTCTGCATAATCTGTGGACACGGCGCAACACGCATCAGCAAATATGGCGCTAAACTTTTACAAGTAAATGCAAACATAAGGTGTAATTTTACGATAGTGTTTATGACAAATCATTTTTGTTTTAAAAAAATGTCTGACGATGACAGTATCGCTCTGCTAAAGATTTAAGATTAGATAAAGTAGTGTATGAAACTGCGCATAATTTGGTCTTAAAACACTCGTGTGCTATAAAAAAAATCGCCTATGGGTGGTTTATTTAACTCACACTCGTATTTTAAGAACCCTTATTATGCAACAGTTTCATAAACTACTATTTTCTGGTATATATGACACAAATAATTTTTTATATTTTTGCAGATGGAACGACGTGACGTGACGTTGACTTACATAAGTAGTTAATGACAGGACTAAACTGCTTACTACTTTTTAACTAAACTAAATCTATGTATATCGTCACTCGAGAATACTTAGATTTTTGACAGATTTTAATGAGTGTCTTCAAATCTAAGCTTGAGTATCGAGTTTCGATTCATGTTTGACCATTGTTGTAAAATACGGGTCGAAAACGATTCTAATTTTATTAATTGTTCATATCCTCTTATAAGTACACTAATAGCAGTAAAATATTTTCTACTTCTAGACATTCGTCGAAACTCATGGAATCTCTTAAAAAACTTGGTTTACGATGCAGGCTCTTGTTATTCAGATTTAGGTATTTTTCAATATCCAGGTATAAAATGAATTGGACAATTTCAACAAAACATCGAGCCATTTGGTTAAACGTTTCACTGAATTTGAACTGTATCTATTCCCGTAACATTTTAATAAAACTTTTACGATAACCAAGCTTTTTAATGAGGGCCACATTATTGGAGCCCTAAAACGGGCATAAAAATTGCTATGGGACTGTCTATTGAGAATAAAGACTGGTTTCCAAAACGGTAACTTTTCCATGTTCGTAATAATTGTAGTGAGGGTCTTCTAATGATTATTGCTATCGTTTTATTCGTAATTGTCGGGTCGCATGGGTGTTAGAATAAAATGGTAAGGGGCATTGTTTTCAGCGAAAGTTTTACATTATACTACTGCGGCATGCCTGTGTAACTGCCTCAGTTTTTAAATCTGATGCATTCTATTTGTAGGGGCAACGGAAGGAGAAAGTATTTGTATTTAAGGCTAGAGGTTGGGTGTGTGGTAGTTTTTTACCGTACCATTATCTCTAAAATGGTTTATTTCGTTTAAAATTTAAAAAATGTAAAACCTACTTGGCACTGCACCTACGTTCTAACTCACACCTATACCTAAAACTTTACACTTAATTTATAACTCACTGTATCATTTTCATGGGCTAGGTAATTATCAACACTCGAAATAGCAAGCAAATTATCCAGCTCAGTAAAAGCAACAGTGTCTATATGCAATTAAACAAAGCTGAAATTAGCCAAGAGCGTAATGAGTTAAGAGGTCCAGTGACTCAGATCCCCAGTTATCTTGACCTGTTTCCGTAAGAAGGAAACTGTATATAAGCACTTGCTAAATCAATGTTTATTAGATTGTACGTGTTACTTATATGAATTTAGTTTACAGTGTACTCAAGTTATAGAGGACACGTAATATTTTGAAAATATTAGCGTTGATGACCTGAGTATTTTCGTACCAAATTACATTTAACAGTTACATTTATATTTACATTCTTAGTGATTCGAGTTGTGTGTGGTTAATTTTAAATATATTTTTTAGCAGATTCAATAATATTAGTTGACCATGATGCAGAAAACGATCACGAGCCACGAAGTCTGTTCAATTCCACCAAAAAAAACGAAGATAACTCTCTGATAAGTAAACTGGCTCCTATGAATCTCAGCTTCGATAAAATTCTAATATTTACCTAATGTCAAACCAATCGACCGCTTATACTTCTAAGAAAGTCACCACTTCCGATCCATTCGAGAGGAGATCAAATAATGGTATCTTTGACCAACACAAATATTTGAAGACTGAAAAAATAAAAGTACCCATTCGAAGGATGTGATTAGAATAAACATTCAAGAAGGCATTATAGTTATAGGCAATGGAGCTCTGAGAGGTAAAATGTTACAGGTAGAGTAGCTTAGGCATATCTATGAACTCTTGCACACGCGCCGATTGAAATCAAACTTGTAGATGGAGGCTTAACAGCATCTGCAACAAGAAAGTAAAATTTTGCCTCAAGACTTATGCCTGTCAACGAGAAAGCCATGCATACATTTAATAAAATAATAATCAAAAATGCCCAAGCACGAATATTCATTTGCAAATCGTTGAAGAGATCAGTTATCACCTTTTAATAGGTATAAATACCGGGTACATAATTGTAGTGCCAGTTAATTAGTCAAGCTAAACTGTCATTTAGCTTCCCTTTTGATGTGTCAGTGTACTGGTCCGAATTAAATATAATTATTATATATTTTATATTATTATTATAATTCTATCATCAGTATTACAACCACCTAGTCTTCATTATGTTGTCATCGTTACACATAATACTAAAACCAAATCGAACAGTATTCTAAAATTTAATTATTCCGAAAATGCTGGATAAACTAAACAGGCAAGTAGGTCATGTATGTGTATAGGTTGTCATTGTCATGCGCCCTTTACATTTTTCACTCTAAGGCAGTGGTAGTGGTAGAGCCTTATCGATAGGCTCGGATCTTCTGATCCGGACCGATATCTTGGAAGTCATGTTTTTATCTACTTTAAATTGCTAACAGACTGAAGAACTGTCACTTAAACTGTCGGTAAAATAAAGTTTAATCAATCATTAGACTTTTCTGAACATGATAAAATGCATGGTGAAGGTATCACGTACTACAAAATACTTTTGTTGAAGCTTAAAACGTAAAATCTCAGAATAATAAAAACTATACGCAATATACCCAAACATTAGACGGACCAGGTGTCAGAGTATCTGGCGATGCCAGTGAAAGCGGTTCTCCGTCAAACAACTAACCGAAGCCGTTGGAAGCAAGCAGTACCAAAAACTGACCAAAAGAGTTACGATTCTCAGCAAAGAGGGAACGATGGAGGAGGAGGGGATGCAAGATACTCTTTGCAATGTAAACCTATAGTAGTTATCTCACATAGGTTTGTCTTCCTTCTGTTTCTCCCAACTAAAACCGTATCAAAATCATAAAACTCTGAAACAAATACCAGAATCGATATTAATAAATATCTCAGTTTGATCGTGGATCTTGTAAACAGAAGAATGTTTGGGTTATACGATCAAAGGGCGGCTGGTAGATTCTTTCTTCACGCACGTATCTTTTTACATTTCATTACGGCTTTCTGTTTATAATTAATCTTCACATCAATCAACGATGACAACGGAATTTAGATCACTTTGTTGGTTCTTGATAGGAGTTTCATGGTTGCTTATGGAATCTGTTACCATTTTTTATCAATGCTTGGAAGTTCATTGCAACTTCATTGCATTTTTATCCGATTTCAAAAAAGGAGGAAATTGACAATTCGTTGACTGTGTTTTTTGTTAAAGTGATGTTTAATCTGATTTGAATGGGTTTTTCTATACTGTGTTTGTAATTCGCGGATATAACTATTTGTAATAGTGTATTTAACTTGAAAACTTGTTTTAACTGAGCAAATATAATTTTATGCTTGTAATCAATAGTTTTTAGTCTTCATTGTTACCTGTCTGTAGTCTGATTTGTCGTACAACAATAAAAAAACAACCCAGATAAACTCTACTCTCTGGTAGATATCGGTTTTTGAAGTGGAAAAGTAACATTACTCAAGTTGTAGTTTTTAAATTGTTAAGGTTACAGCAATTTAAAATAAGGTGTGTTTGGGTTGTGTCAAACATAACAATCCTTCAAGTGTAGCAATCACAAAATCGAACAAGAACCTTCGCAGTAGAAATAAAATCTTTTAAAATATGAACCAATCACAGCTTCATCTGAATATTAGAGCAACGTGCCCAATAAATGAGTCAATCAACCCATCCTCAACGATAACTGACATCACGGAATTAAGTTGACGAGTTTATTTGGAGAGCAATTGTTAATTTCCTTCATGAGCTAATGGAATAAATCCTCTTTGTGTAGGTAATTGGTTGATTGGTCGCTGTGGGAGCTGTGGACAGCTGTGGTTGCACAAATTATTGGTAAACTGTTCAATCACAGGAACATCAGATAATTATGTGTTATTTTGTGTTGTGGCTGTTTGTACCCCAACAGGGAAAACGGGTCTTTTATAAGATCGCTTTTTATCCGGCTGTCTGTCTGTCTTTCTGTCTAGACCCTTTTTCTCAAGAACGACTAACTTGAAATATATACCAAATATAGTACAGCTTATTTATAGTGCTATAAAACACTCAATGCAATGGCAATGAATGTTTAATTTTTGTATGGAAATCTCGAAAATTAAGAACCTCTAAACGTTTTCCCGTCTCTAATCGTGAGGTTACACCTCACGATTCTGAAATTTAGAAGGCTTTGGAGGATTTGCGGCACAAATAAATAAGTAAGTAAAATTTACGACTTTTTTTTACCATAAAAATGGGACAAAAAAGTTTAAAATAGTGGCTCAAACTTGAAAAGGGCTCTGATGGTTTTGAATGGAACTGAGTGTCGATCGCACTTGTCCATTTTATTGATGTATTATATCTAAGTTACATTTAATTTTCTATTCCTCGTGTTAACTGAACGGTGATGAACCACATCACTGCCGCAAGTATTACGTGCTTAGCATTATTTTGTTTTTTAACAAGCATCAGCATAATGTCAGCCGGTTATATCAAAACCTCATCAAGTTATTTGGAACCCATGTTCAATCTGATAAACTTTATCCAGATTAGAATTCGATCGACATTATTTGCCGCAAAATATGGCTCCATCAAACTCATTCAAACACCGTATGGCAAATTGCTCCTAATCTGAACCTCCCCAAATCATGGTATAAAATCCTACGGTATTATCGCTGTATCCATCTATAGGGAGTAAAACGATGCGGCGATTAGCAAATGTGCTCTACAGCGCGTATAAGCTTAGATAAGGGTTTGATAGCACTGTTCTGAAACTCACTACGATTCCAATGGACAACCAGTTTTATTTAAAACAACTTGTACAACATACATTGCTGCGCAAGTTTAGATAAGCGAGACAAGTGAGCGACTGGAAACGTTAATGGGTTTCCGGATGTTCGTTACGTCGACGGCGTCGTACGATCGAATCGCGTGTACAGATACACATGCAAATGTTGGTACTTCGAATGATAATTTTTGCCTACTTATATTCCATGCTGACTTATAGTTAGATATATGTATGCTTACCTACTTTTATCGTCTGAATGTTGGGAATGTAGGAGTAATGATAACCAGATGGTTTAAGTATCTGGTTTTTTAATTTTACTTGAAGCTAGTAACCATAAGTTTCTCTAGGAAAATCAAAGAATCAGAAAATTCTAATCAATTCATTTATTTTATTAGTTGTTTGCGTAAGTTCTTTGGTATTTAAGATGATTGGAAAATCTCTATGACCTTTGTCACCTGGCTCAATGTTGTACCTATTCAAAATCTACATAATTAGGTAGGTTCATCGAATTGAAAGTCGGTCTTAAATACCGTTTAAATTTATACATCCTGTAACACATGCGTATGCCGTGAGATTTAAAAAGTACAGAGTCTACAGATTTGTACTTACTGTGATCCTGATTCCAGATATCTTGAGATCACAGAACTTTGATCTTGATACATATCATTTATTTCTTCCTTTTTTTTCAGACGTTTCATATATCTTTCTGAGATCCTATATCATCAAATTGTTTTTTTCGTCCTTCCATTTTGAATATGTAATTCCTTTTGATCGCCATCTGATTCTTGACAAGCACTTTCTCTATCAAAATGTTTCTTTTCACTATTTCGGTCACTTTACGCAACATCAGGAAAACTGCAGTCAAGTTTCTGTTTATTCACTAAACACAAATGTTTTCACAGTAAATCATTTAACAGCATGTAAGGTAATACTGTAAATACTGAGAACTTGTTTGGAAATATTAAAATGTTACTAATTTTTATTGTTTGTCTGACAAAGTGTTAATGTGTTAAATGGTTAAAATTTGATTATTGTTGTACCTATACTTTTAACTTTGTATGTTTGATGTTACTTATACAGCTTTATAGCTGATTTTTATTCAGTGCATAGAAAATTTCTACAATAGTAAAATAAAAGTTTAAAACTAAAACCAGCTGAAGCTGAAAACAAGTATGAAAATGCTATAGAGGGAGGCCAAATACCTGATTCTAAAGTAAAAGGGTCTTTTACTTAATTATTAGTTTTTCTGAATAAAAATTGTGAATTTGGACTCCTACCGACTACAGCTATTTATTACGTTGAAGGCCTTTATTAGAGAATCATAGATTTGGCCTTCCTTTGTAACATTTTATACTTTTGTAATTTTTTTGTGGCCGGGTTTTAGTTTTCAATACTTTTTTTATATACAACTTTGGAGTGGAGTAGTTGTGCAGTATTTAGTTTGTACTTAGAGCTCTTAGTCTGTCTTACTCTGCAATAGATCTCAAATCATAAGACCTCTGTATTATAATTGTGGATTTGGCATTCGTCTACCCACAGTACTGTGTTAATTGTTGGTTTTTTTTAATGCCTTATAGTAAATAATGTTAGTGAGACTTTTATATTATAATCGTGGATTTGGCCTTTGTCTACCAACAGTATTGTGTTATTTGTTGGTTTTTTTAAATGTTTTATAGTAAATAATGTTAGTGTGATATATTTTGTAATATTAAAAGCCATTTTATTTAAAACCAAACTCTGTTCTTTAGTCGGGTAAACACCTATAAAACTAATACCTTGTCCTCGAGCTTTCTTTGAAGTTAAGAACAGTCATGATGGTTTATTTAAATACCTTATCAATTTTGATAAAATGATTTATGAGCTGAATTGGTCAGATATAAGCTCTTCGCACAGTGGTTGTTGAGTTATTCTATCCCTGTCTATAAAACTTCCACACTTCTTCAAGAAAATCTGAGTAGTTACTGATAGCTCCGGTTAACTTTGATGTTACTAATGGATGGTTCATCTATCAACCTTTTTTGTTATATTCAGATAGTATTTAAATGCAATACATCAACCACTGCATTTGGGCGTTATCAGATCATACATTTTCTCATTGTCACCAGTATGTATGGAATGCCAATTTGGTATTAAAAAAAATATAAATACTTGAAATTCCAGAAGGGCCAACAGCTTATACCTACATCTACAATAGCGTCATCCTTGGCAATTCCACGTATTATTATAAAACAATACCTCTAGTGTTATGTGCTAGTTTATTTTATTTTAAGCTCAATGCTGAGCTCTTTGTTATGGCGATTTTCAGTATCGATGGATGGTTTAAGTTACGAGATGTTAACACAAATTAAAATTAGTTTTGATGCATAAAATCACGAGTAATATTTATCAAACACTTAAAATTCGGAATTTCGATTTGAAATTGAATCATCGACAGAAATCGGCAATGCCTGAACCAATTCGCCACATGAAAACATCTTATTGACTAATTAGGTAAGTGTTTACGCCTGTTCCTTGCGATGAAGCCTCAAAAGAAACAGGCATTAAGCTCGGTTAGGTTGTTTATTTTACGATCCTTCTACATATTAAACAATTAATTAGATAGATATTCCATAGATATAGCCAAAAAAGTAAAAGCGAAGCGGAAGCGTACTACAAGCTACACATCATCGAACGCATCCATTGTAATAAAATGGTACCTACGTGTGCCCACTTGTTACTATAAATGCTGCAATAAAACAAATAACTGACAAGCGCGAGCAAGACTCGTGACACCTGAAGGTTTTGATCCATGAATTATTTGGAAACCTTGAGAATCCTTTTCGATTTTCAACCACATTTTTCTACAAATTTCAGGTATGTAGGTCAAAATTCCGCAATTTTAGACTGTTTCCTTTATTTGAGTCACAAAGCTCACTAGCATTCCAAATTTCAGAATTATGCTGTTACTGCAAGTACCTACCTTAGAGTGTTCTCATTTTCGCGATTTTCATACCAAAAATTAGACATTAAATGCCACACATGCATTTTTAATGCATTGAGTTATTTTTGTAAGTTTGATTTATGTACAGCATTATAAGCTTACAGACTTTTATATTATAATTATACTAGATATTATTATACATTTCAAGTTGATAATATTAGCCGTTTCTGAGAAACCAGGTATTGACAGACAGACGGACAACAAAGTGACCCTATATTACGGGTGTACAGAATTTTTCTGAAAAAAATATCACTCAAAAATCATTTTTACACAAACAAGTACGTGTTTTATAAAACACACATTATTTAAAAAACACATACCTGACATAGTGACATTTTTTGTCACTTACACCTCTCCGAGCGGATGCTTTGTTATAGCGATTTTTATTGTTATCGATGCAATGAGCGTAGCTTTTTAAATCGATTCGTTTCCAAGTGTTGAGTGAATGAATGATTTTATTTTTATCCTGCAAATATAGAGCTCTATATTATTACCATAGCATCACAATATTTTAAGTTCTTAGTACCATGAAATAAAGACAAAATTCGCTTGGTGAGACAGAGTATTAAAAATGTACAGCATTCAGTCCATTCAATTGAACATACGATAGAATGTCAAAATGTTTTAAGAGAGTGATTAATGATTGTATGGTCGTAACTGTAATATCTGTTCATTGATTAATTTGATAGAAATGATATTTCAATTTATTTGAAACTAATTTAAACGTTAGTGATGCTCATTGCAATGCATATCTGGAGAATTTATCATTAAAACAAAATTTATATCACGTTCTGAGTGGTTTGTAATTGGCTGATTTTTTACCGATTCTTTCCCACTGCTCAACTAAATTGCTTAACTAGTAGAGCTAAATAATAAATAAATTTTGCTCTACAACTTATGATCTAGATCTTACATCTTACATTTGACGATTTTAGCAGACGGAATGAAAAACCAGGTATTTTTGTTCTGTCTGGTTCTAATTTGCTTTTAACTTAAAAACTAAAAGACAGCTCAACACAAAATTTTGTTGACAAAACTGTATACAACTTATCAAGGTCAAAAGCCCGGTAAAGACAAAAAACCTGTGTGACATAATAGTTTGTAAGTCTACAGATAGAGACAATAAAATTTTGTAAGAGATAACAAATAAAAAGCATCACTAATCCTAAACTCATTACGAAAAAGGGTTGGGGGTATTGATCAAGTGATCAGGCGTGGGTGCGTTTTTGTGATCACCATGCATTTTAATTTACACGCAACATTTCTTATTTGAATACTAAGCGATAATCAATGCAATGAGAACTGGAACATCTAATACCCAGCAGTCAAAAGTAGGGCACTTCAGCATTTTTAAGGATAAGAAACTTCACATTTTTATATAATATAATTTTATGCTTTTATTATACAAATTATGTATAATAAAACAATATTAATTGAATGAGCTGAGAACAAAAATAAATAAATAATTGCAATTCGTGAACTCGCAATACATGATGTTGTTTTTCTATGACGGTGTTAGTAACATCAAAGTTCACAGGATCTATCCGTAACTACTCGATGTTCGTATCATTACTTTTTAACTTAAACGTTTGTTTAAAATTCTTAATGTACCTACCTACTTACATAAATTTTATTGAGTAGGCATAGGTACCTACTACTACTTTGTATCACTGGCTGCCTCTTAGTTATCCTTAGATGAGACCAGATTGAGGAATGGTGGCACTGAAAAGGGTCTAGTGGTCAATGGCGAAGGCACCAGTGTGGTGAAAAGATGAAGTCCATGCACATTGCACATGTTAAGTCTTCAAATTTTTGGTTCTAGTACATACCAATTTCGTCAAGATGTTTTCAATACTACCAATAATAATGTATACCTACAAAAATTTTCGCTCGTATTATTATTATTTTTCAAAATCTTCAAAAGCCTCAGATTCTTGGTCACCAGAAGGACTATTATCGGGCTACTAATCGATTTGAACCCCACTATTGTACACCGAGTCGTTCATCCATTTCATTTTATTGTTGTTACCCACATGTTTCATTCTGACCCCATGTTTAACACTATCCTTTTATTACTCTAACCCTTATTTAAAGGAAATAAGGACTACTTTAACTAAGGAAGCATTGAAGAAGAGTTTGATTATGTCATGTTTGTAATTTTTTATGTAGTCATTGTTAGGATTAGGCGAATTGTGTTGCTTCCCATAAAATTGTTTCTTAGGTGTGTGAAATGTAAACATTGAAAACGTTACCATACAATTCAGAATTTAAAAATTAACACCATTTAGTTATCATATCATGCTCATCACTCTTAAGGTAGTGCTCATACGCTCGTCATGGACTTCAGGAATACTACACACAAGCTCAACTTTTCGGTCCTTTCAGACACTCTAATATTCTACTGCTTGGCATTGTACCGGAATCATGCCCCAACTTACCAGGGGGCTACACATTTATACCTCAACCCAGAACAATAAACCAGAAACTACAATAAAACCACATCCAAAAAATGTTCATAGAAATTCATTCTGTATATTAAACAGGCAATCATCCGCACTCATTTACCCCAATGCTGCCATTAAAAGGACCCCCACGAAGACGTTAAAAACTAAATCTATTTTTTCAATGGGACCGCCACGTCATTGCCAGGACGAAAAAAAATCCGCCAATAATAAAATTATCGGGCTGCCGTCGGGCTATTAAATGCAGACCGCCTGTGAAATATATGGACAGGCTCCAAGCACCGACGTTGGGCAAGAGGAAGCTGTAGGACATAAAATAAGCGATTTTGTTTGTCCAAAGTGTGAGGTATATGTGGCAACTTTCTCTGTTAAAATTACGAACTATTTGATGTCCCTGTGGTAATCGCATAACGGCACCTTAGACCATTTGCGTTGGCATTGCTTTCATAATACTGGGACATCCGTTGGGAAGTCTCTATTGTCCTTCAAACTAAACGAAACGCAGCATTATGCTTCTATTAATTGACTACTATGAATAGTTTGTTCCACACCACACTCAACCATATCCTAGGGTTTCTATAGTTTATAATGTACGACCAACTTTACCAAATGTAAACAATTTAAAACCATGTAAGCACTTTCTATTAAGCCATGTTAAGTCGATAAAAGGTCTCTCTCCCATGCCTCATTGATTGACATCACTCTTACCATTGTCTTCGAACAATGCCAATTCTATCAATAAATTCATTAATCTATCAGACGTCTACTTATTGTCTTATTAGTTGTTTCGTTTGTTTCGACAACGGGTTTTGAAGATGGTATTATTAGATTTGATTTTTTAATGAATACATCGTGTTTCAAAGAACACTATCAAGCTGGCATGAGTTCAAATACTCGTACTGTACACAGGTCTGGTGTAGCTTATGCTGAAACCTATTTGACCCCACACAACACTATTAATGCCTACTTTCCTATTATTTATTGTGATGTTCAATATTTTTTCATATATTGTTACTTGTTTGTTCCATTTATAATTTTGTGTTGTTTTTACGTAAAAATAATATTAATTTTTTTTCTTTGTTTTCTTTATCCTTTTCGTATATACGCCAGCTCAACCACTCTGTTTTTGAATTGTTACCCATATATCAAGATGCTCCTTCAGCTAGTTACCGTTAAAGCCACAACTATCATGAAATGAAACATCTCGAATGCAAAATCTGAACAGAAAAATCTCGAGAAGTCAAGTTTGAGATTTTTAATTTGAGGGTTTTCATTCGTGGTTTTTCATTCGAGATTCGCACTTGAGATTTTGGATATGAGATTTTTAATCTATTTATTTATAATAAAGGTATCTATATACAAAAAAATGGGTCGTTAATTATAACTTAGTAAGTAGGTATAGGTACGTATATAGTTTTTCTCAACAGTAGGTACTTACTTTTACTTTTTTCATCAACAGTGTTGATTTGGTGCATAGAAACTATTTGAAAATCATTTTTGAGGTTCGTGGAACCTAACCTCATCAAATCGCTTATTTTCTTCACTGTGCTCTCTCCCTTAGCGATAGAAACTCTGATATTTATGCTTACTTTATGCGGTGGCCACAGAATATTCTCAACGCGGAGTGTACCGAGCTTAATTCATTTAGCGGTTCAAAAACTAAGCCTGGGATTTTCTATCCCGGTTCCTGTGCATCAACCGGTTATAGAGATAACATTTTGAGCTCAAATTCTCTCTGGAATATTAAATTTTGAATTAATAAGGTGAATATGATGTTCTGGCTGGATGTTATGGAATATCTGATGTATTACCGTAATGGTAATTTGAGCTTCTGTTTTTTGAGTTTCTATTTTGATTAGATTGTAACTATTTTGGGAGTTTGTTAAGTAAAATATACTTTTTCTTTTTAGCTCAGTAAAATCAAACAATTTTCACACTGAAGTATGTTTAAATATACACGCTTAAATAGATTAACTTTTAAAATTAAAATAATGAAAATAGGGGCATTTTAATAGAATAGCAATCATAGTAATACACCGCTGTGTAATGTACCTCGTGCACACAATCTTCGAAATTAAAACAAACGCCACGTGGGTCCTGTACTGCACCCTTTAAAAAACTCGGTGTCACGTTACACACATACAATTACTCATACAACAAATAGTATACCACCCTCATCAGTGCAACGGAAAGTCGCCTTCTGTTAATTAAGGACCGTGAGAAAGTTTTCCCGTTTTGGCGCGAGCTATAATGTGAAAATTGTTTTTAATGTTGGAAATGGCCACTACTGGACATAGGCCTCCCCCCTAGAATTCCACGACAAATGTTCTTGAGCCGCCTCCATCCACCGACTTCCTGCAATGTTTATAAATAGTTTTTTTCCGTAAATAGGTATAACTTTCCATTGAATATTACAGTATTATCAACAAACAAAAAACTATAACTTATGCCTATAACATATTTTGGAATAAGCCATCATCAGCCAATATTAAGTCCACTGCTGGACAAAGGCCATCGAACTGCAAAACACGTTCCCTGCTGAAAACAAAGACGTCTGTGGTTTTAGTTTTTGGGTGATTGCATTTTCTTTTTATCTTTTCATTGATTTTTCTTTCTTCGAGTGAGTTTTTTCCTCTAGCTGTACGGCTAGCACTGGCTGACTACCGTTACCAAGACGCTAGCGAGACGACCGCAAATTTTTGTATTGGCCAATGACATCGGGGTAGCTCGAAATTGTTGCAATTTGATTGGTTAATATACTTCTCATTTTTTCCGTTTATAACTATACTTTTCTAATATTATATTAAACACATAAACTTGAGAAGTGTTTGGATTTTTTGATGAGAAGTGTATTTGACATTTAGTATCGACTCGCTATCGTTATAGTCAGCCTGTGCTAGTCGTACCGAGGCCGAAGCACAAACTTCTGTCGCTATCGAGACGTTCGTAAATGTCAAATATTATCCAATCAACTTTCAAGATATAGTTTCAAGCCACTGCGATGTCATTGGCCAATATTTGACACCGACATCGTCTCGCTAGCGAGTAGTGACTCAATACCGTTATTATATTCGTGCTATCCCCACGGTGGCGATACGCAGTCGTTTATGTTTGACACGGCCCTGCTACTACAGAGAGCTCACAAACACGGCTGTGTTTGAATTCGAAAAACTGTACTTACACGCGGAATCGGGGAAAACGGTCCACAGTGAATGTGTTCTTAGTGAGAACACATTCACTGTGGACCGTTTTCCGAGAATTTCTCACCATCAGTATCATCAGCAGGCAGCGGACAACGAAAGGAATTGAGCAAACATAAAGTAAAGTACTGGTAAATACTAACTCTTGAACTGGTAACTTGACTAATGTGCCTTCTTGCACTTCTACGTTTCACATCCCAAAGCTCTTCTCCAAAGCAGACCACCCAACTTTATAATGAGTTCGTTAAGCCAAGTTCTCTTTTAGATTCTATACGGAAGCCATTTGATTGATTTTTGTTAAACATAGTCTGAAATCTGAAGTTTCACTCATTAAGCTTGGCAACATAGGCCGTGAATTGTCTTGTAATTAAGCTATAAGTTAAAGTTGGTATGCTTTGTGGGTTTTGTTCTAACTTTGTGTAGGTTTTATGAATATTAATAGTAGACTCAAGATTAATATTAAGATAGCTGCAATCGATGGTAACTTACAGTGTCGTCCTTGATAGAGTGCAAAAACGAAGATGATTGAAACTGACAAAATAATAAGGTGAAAATAATTGAAAAAATACATAACTTAACCTAACACATCCAATACAATACAATACATACGTAGTCATGATCCCACACTATAGGATTCCCTGTGTCGTGGGTGTCAGGAACTACAAGTAACATAGTACCATAGCACCCAGACCCGGAATAAATATTTGCGGATCATGCAAACATTAGTCCCACAGCAGGAATCGAACCCGCAACCTTTCACATCTCAGCCGGCTACTCGCCCAATACGTTATATGTAGAGGTCGTCGGTATACTTAAAGTTTTAATGTATCTTTTTTAATAAATGCCCTATAAAAATACATCGCTTTCAATTTGTACAAAAACCCCTTCAACCCCCTGACAAGTGAGGTGACCCTTTCAAGTATTTACTTGTAATTCACCAAAAACGTTTGGCATTACCAAAAACGTTTGGCAGCCGGCAGGTGACACAAGATCACTGAAAACGATAACTTTAGTGTTTGATTAATGATAGTTCAAAATAGCATGCGTTCAAATCCGAACTTTCCGTTGCTAATGTTAAGTTTGTTTATTAAATAGTCAGTTTTTACAAATGTTTTAAATTATGTGTGAATGTAACATAGAAGTTAATTTGTTTGGAATAGAGTTGTGTTTTGATTGTTATTTAGGATGAGTTTAGGTGAAGGTCACTGCTATTATTTGCGTACATTTGAATACTGTAACGGCTTTAAAATTAAAAGGGAGCTCACCCTCTTTTGCAAAAATACTCTTAATTAAATATTAATATCACAGAGCCAGCGTCCACTCGAAGTGGACTTAGCTAAAACGTGACCCATTCTATGAGTATCATGTTATTATTTCAGAGCTACCAATATATATCTATGCAATAAACTTTAGTATTTGATTAGATTTAGTCAAATTTAATATTCTTGAGTCGACATAGCTCTTTTAGTTTTTATTTTCTCGACCTTTCGTGTTATTTGGTTGGTAGGACTTCAAAACACTACGAATACCCCAATATCACTATCATACTCAGATTTCTTTCTGCGACTTCATCAGTCATGCTATACAGAGGCTCACAGTGGAGACTGGTTAGCGAAATGCTACATCTGTAATCAACAAGATGTCTCGCGTCATATCACTCTGTATCACGTAGCTATCAGCGGTACGGGGTGAGATGCTATTTGCAGAAATTTTGTTACATTGAACGTTCGTCACAAAAATACAGTAAATTTAAGAGTTTAAATTGTATGTCGTAAAGATAAGCAAAAACAATACAGCTGTCATAATTTTAAATTGAAAACCTTCCTTCTATAGCAGGCAGTTTGCAGGCTCTGTATGTAAAAACGATTTATAGTTGAATTACAAACCAAACGAAATCCGACATCATCACAAGGATTCACCAAAAGCGAACCCAAAAAACTGCAATGACACACTAAGAGGATTAATCGGATTTAGCTCTTTACACCTATAAATAAACCTAGATTACGCAGACTTCTAATCAATCCCTCCCCCGTCCATAAATTAGTACAAATGTATGTATTCAGACTCAAAACAAACAAGTTAAAAACGGGGGCTCTGCAATTTGCATATGGATCACACTCCCAGATGTGACACCTACGTTTTTGTGGATAGATGTGTGTTGCGAAAGAGGGGTTGGTAATATTCATAGTGATTGCGTTGAAAAAGTATGCTCAGATTTCTTTATGCAACTGGAAGCTTCTAGCCTTGCCCCCTTATTCATAATAATTTTTGAACCTATTATAGTTAAAATAGCTTTTGTTTTGTTCTCTCTGATGTAAAATGACATGCGTCAAAACAAGACAAAAACTATTTTAGCTATGGTTTAAAAATTTATTATGAATAAGAGGGTAGCCTTTAGCTCTAGTTTTACCATTCTTATACAAGAAAGTTCCTATTCAGATTAATATACGAACTTGTCTGGGTAATAGCTTTGTCTGTTCCAATCATCACCATCATCATCAGCATAAGTTAGTAGAAGTCCACTGCTGAACAAAGGCCTTCCCCATAGAATGCCACGACGAATGGTTCTGAGCCACCCCCATCCACCGACTTGCTATGACCTTTATCGAGCCCTTAAAACCGCCTTCCAACACCGCGTCATCTAGTATGTAGTCGCAACTCGAGGACTTTAATACTAACTATTGTCATTTCTACGAGCTAAATGACCTGCCTATTGCCACTTTAACTTGCTAATTATGAGAGCTGTATCCTAATATCTATGGTATAAGAGATAAAAACTCATTATTCCACTTACCAACCATTATACAACTTATTATTGAACGAGCAAAGCGAGTTCACTGAATCAAGTTGGAATAATCGGCCTTTGTATGTATGTATGTATGTTTGTCTGATGAAAACTTCTGAACCGTTTATCCGATATTCATGAAATTTAGTATGTTCGGTCAGGGGGTTGCTAAGATATAGGGGACAAAGAGGGGGTAAAAAAAAAAGTGAGACACATCAAGGGGTGTCTAATGAAAGCGCTTTGGTTGGACATTTCAAAACTGTTTTTAGACTTGGTAGTTTCCGAGATATAAGGGAAAATAAAAAACGTAAAAATCAAAAATTCTAGGGTACTTCCAGCAATCCCACAATGCTGAAATTTGGTATGCTTGTGGATTTTGTGTCTCAACTACAGGGTAAAGTCTGAAATTGAAGAATTTCGAGACATGTACCATATAAAACAAAAAAACCAATATAATATCCGTTGTTGAACTCCCTTTTCTAGGAATTTGAATGACGTTGAAGTTCCATGAGTTCGTCAAAAGGACGTTACCAATTAATTCGTCAGGTACTTGATATACTAACAGGTATGTAGTATCAGAGACAAGTTACATGTCCTTGGTAGTATGAACGCCCCGTTGCTTAGTCCTATTCAAAAGTTATTTCGATGATGTGTAGGAAAAATACCTCGAGGTGAAAATTTAAAAAAAAAATGGAAGTTATGGAATTGTCTTACTTAAGTATATAGTCGGGCTGATAAAGGTGGCATCGCGAGGTCTCAGTTCGGGGCGAACCACTAGTTATTATTTTTATATTAAAATAAAATGAAAATAAAATATATATTTTTATATTAAGTATATATAATTATATTACACTATATTCCACCTTCTGTACTTTGTTTTAGTTCTTTTTAAGAATAAAGTTAACACATCTAAAACCTTATTAGGCTTGTATTCTATGTAATACATTCCTTATCTCTAAAGGTTATACATTTATACTTACCTACCTGCGACTGCGGTTTAGCAAGGGCAGATAAGAGAATATGTTTTTTGCTATCTAATCACCCCCAATATTGTAGACTTGCGTCTTTACTTTATACATTTTGACAAGAGACAAAAATAAAATTTGGTTTACAAGACAACAAAATAAAATTTGAACAAATAACTATAATTAGTTAAATAAAATTAAATAGCTGACCGTTAGTAATAATAACAATGCGCGAATGTGTAGAGGAGGAGTAAACAACTCCTTTCTCGAGCACGAATTCAAAATTACACTTCAACCCATAGCTATAATTATTAAAACTGTAACTCCCAATTCGTTAGAGTCAAAATCATCGGGGGGAATAAAAGCAACACTTCATATTTGTTATTACGAACTCGCGCGGGAGGGCGCCATTCATATTCAAATCACTTTCAAATCTACAACTATTATTATACCCAGCATTGTGCCGGTCCTCTGGGACCTATAATCATTATTCCTCGTCCTTCAAATCGGGCCCCATGTAAAAGTATTGTTGTGTTCCAAACCTCTGGACGCGTGGGTAATGCTGGGTGATTCGAAAACGCTTTATATCAATTTACAACATATTTACTGTCCTCCATTCATACGTGTAGTATATTTTACGGTTTGTAACACCATTATCGTCATTATAAAATTTAAGTTTTGTAATATATTGTCAATAAAAAATCTATTTTTTATGTTATCCATTAGCAATAAAACATCTCGGTGGATCTGTGAATTCATCGGCTCCTTTAGTGAATAATTTATGTGACGCTAAACATTTTTATGTAAGGTTAATGTCGGATCCGATGCCAGTATCGGATTGTCTAATGCGAGTGGCGCCTGGATTCCGTTGTCGGTTGGCGGACGTCCTCTGTAATAAAATGTTGTCCCGAACAAACACCAACTTTTAGCACCCTCCCTTTTGTTTTTTAAATAAGCATGTTCTGTTTTGTCAGGATCGAGTTCGACTGGTTTCAAAATATTGACTCGATTCATCATTCTGTGTTTTCGGATGTTTGTTTTGAAACTTTTAATACTGTTTGGAATTATTTGCGAAAGTTTGCAAAGTTGTTTTGTTTACTACATTTGTGATTGTCAATATAAACCAAAATGTACGAAACAAATCATCAAAACTTTGGTATAAATTATGATTCAAGCTACTCAGTATGCACGATGCGGACGAAGGAATAAGTCGCTTACAACATTTTGATGGGCCATACAAACATTTATAGAGTAAAGTGACGATGATTCCACATTATAATCACATATCACCTCGCGTTTCCGTCGATGGTGCTAGAATGATAAATTCCGGATATGACAGTACATCCATTGTTTCAACACAATGCTCAGAACAAAAAGAAGATGAATAAATCTAAAGCTTGGAGTCACTCAAAAACTGGTCTAAGCGTTGTTTTGTAAAAGAGTTCGTAAAAGGGTCAGGCATTCGATATGGTTAATAATGGTGAACCAAACAAAGGTTTATTCTAATTCCTTCATCATTTAGATTATTTAGCTTAGGCTCAGAAATTTTTCGTTTTATTACAACTTTTACAGAATTCACCATAGAATTGAAGAAAAGAACCGCAGGATTTTGTAATTTCTTTTTGTTTTTAATTATTTTTATCTTCTTTCAAATTGACAAAATTATCATTTATTTTACTAAACTTGTATTGCGTTTTAAGTGTTTGGTTACAAAATACCCAAAGTTGTTAGCGCCATTCCACATAAAGTTGAATTTAATAATGATTTAGCATTATTCTATGCTGTTGAAATTTTTGAACACGTCAAACTTCATCGGATGTTTGTTGCCGATTGTGATAATAATTAAATTCGCGTGGTACAGTGGTGTCATTCAGCACACCCTTTCAAACGTGTCTTATCAAAGGAAACGTCAGGAGTGACAGTATCTGTTGAAACCCATCGGCGCAAATGCGTCCAATTAGGTGACTGACATGCATCGCGAAGCCCAAACCAACAGTGTTATAATATATTTTGTAATTTGGACGCCATTTGATTGCTCGTTTTTTGATGAATATATCTTTTTGTGACGCTGCGCAGAGCTTTTGTAAACGCAGCGTTGAGGGTTGACTTTAAAGGCGTGTCATAGCAGCACCCGTTATTTCCTCACTGTGATGTATACTATCAAGATATTATAATGTTCACAGTTATGTTGAAAATAATATTTCTTGCCTTTTATCATTCATCAGCGGTCGGTAGACGTCCACTGCCGGAGGAGGCCTCCCCATCACCACGCTTAGCAGTCGGATTAGTAAATGCTGTATTGGTGTTGAGTACTCAGGTGGATGCTGAATCCTATCTCCTGGCTTAATTCCATGTTTTTACAATATCTACGTAAGGATAATGAGGGGTCTTGGTAGGCTGGACCACGACACCACGACAAAAACTTCACTTTTAGTCACAAAAATGATAAATTATTGTAACTTAATGTGTAAGTTTTTTGTTAATATCTAGACACACTCAGAGAAAACAATAACAAAGTAATACACAATAAATATCCGACTATATTAACAATATAGACTCACTCAGTATCTTTACAACTATTCCATGTTATAGATAAATGGCAGGTAACTGCAATGCTTTGAATTTGAACTGAGTTTGATACCATCAGTTATGAATCAAACTCTTATCACAACCAAAACAATACATGCACCGTTAAATACCATGAAATTATTACAAACCGGAAGTTTAACTACGATTAAAACAATACGCCAAAAGATGCATATCGTTAGTACATTACAACGACCACCCACGAACACAGGCACCTATGAACCTACGCATATTTATACGGATATTTTTACCAGAGAGGGTAACATTTAAGAAACAGAATAATATAAAGCTCACTCTTACGAAGGTATAGAACAAGACACGTGCAAAGGAAAATAAAATATTTAGAATTAAAACAGATTAAACCATAGCATGTCATACAGAAAAGAACGAGATTGATCTACTTACCTCAGATTAGTACAAGGCAACTCACCAGCTTTAAGTTAACGTACATTAATTTTACGTGTTACTAAGATCAAATTTTAATCGTACTGAAACTAAGCATCGATCCGTTGTTTTTCACACAGAAATAAATTGCTGAACTTGCTTACGTTTGACAACTAATGGCATGAGCGCTCTACATATTTTTATTATTTGAAGGGGTTCAATATTTCATCCCCAACGTAATTTTAGACACAGACTGATGTACCAATACATCATGGATACGTGAGAAGCAAACAATTAAAGCACTAACGAATGTCGCTCCTGTTAAACACTTTACTACCACCAGGATATTAAACTCTATTGCTTAAAAGACAAGAGTGATATTGTTCGTTTTTGTGTTGCCAGGATGTAATTATGCCATAAACGGTATCGGGTGTAAGTTGGCTACTAGGCAGGTCTTGTTTGAATAGGGTCCAGATTTAGTGGGAACGTCAATATTGCATGGGCGGTTGATATACCCAGAGCTTACATGGTTGAAAAATTAGAACACAAAATTAGTTCAAAGTTCTACCTATTTTTAAACATGAAGTTATGCCCAGCGTTACGGATGAAAGTGACGCAGTCACACTAAAGTTTTTTCTTCAAAATTAAATACAAGATACCGTTGCTGTAGCTGTACTATAGTTAGTCGAATTCGGCATCGGGAACCAAAGATCTTAATGAGTCAAAAACAAATAAAAACGTCTCCTAAAATACCTATACATTCAGCTATTTTAATCCGAAAACATTTAAAGGTGCTGACTGACTGTGAAAGGTTAGCCCAAGTTTGATCTAATATATATTTTCACATGGTCAGGCAGCTTTTGTCACAAAGTATAATAATATACCTTTGGCTTTAACTAATAATAAGTCTTTACCCTGAGGATCGATTCGAGGCTTTACATTATCCAAACTACCTAGGTACTTTCAATTTGAACACATGACTCACATGAGTGTTCACTCCCAAAAGTTCTCCCCTTAACTTCAACCGAAACAGGACGTTGCAAGAACCCGTCAGTATAACGATGCTTCAGAACGACTCGGGAATTTTGCAATTTGAAAGTATAATGCACGAAAATACGTTCTCTGTTCCCAAATATGGGGATGCGAGTTCCACACTCCTAATTTATACCTTTAATAAAAACTCATATAGACGGCTTTTGAAGAGAGATAGCTCAAATTCTTGCTTTGCTTGTGTTTGCTATAAATATTCATACACACAAAGGTCCACAAAGGTCCACAAAGTGTACCTATAAATAAATGTTTTCAAATAGTAAAATTAAATTAAATATGACATAGTTAAGAAGAAAAATTATTCAGAATTATTCCCTTTAAACATGTTATATCTGACTCATAAAAGATAAATAGCACAACTAAATTTTCTGTTACTAGAACTAAATCTCCGACTTTTCTGTACTTAAAATCAAATAATTAAATCAACATCAGACATTATCATTCATTATTAATATCATCCTTTCAAAAGTACACAAGCGATGTTATTATCCTGTGTTAAATTACCAAAATGTTATCACAATTCTTATTTTGGCAATCTTGCGCTATGCTCGCAAGAGGCATTACTCTGATGAATAATGTTAGGGAGTTCCATGCTTTATCGCGTGTGTATCTTGTCTTATGAGAGGATATTAGGGAAATGGTTCAACGTTGTCCTCAATTTGGTATGTACCATTTGAGGACGCATGTTTCTCAGATTAACAACTGCCTTTATATAAAATTTAAGAATGCTTAATTGTGTAATAATCGTTTTATGAAGGGATTGGCTGGGTTACCATGAGCTCTTCTAGCAATTCAGACCATAAACTATAATTCAGGTCGTAATATCGGTAGGTATAATTCCAATATAAAATTAAAGGTTAATTTGCTCCTAGAACCTTCCACAAACCTTGGTTTAATAAGTCACTGTACTGTACCACATAAATAATTGCTTTACCTACTTGTTATGATGTTGAGTTTCTATTATCTTTAAGATTGATAGACTTGTAATTATTTTGGGCAGCCTTGAATTCAATCTTATTTGAATTTCAAATTATGTAGGTACATGAATGTAGTATGTATTTAAGGTTCTTATTTATTACATTACAGTACGCAAAATTTATTAAAACTATGTATATAATAATCTTCTTGGACTTATATGCCATTAATTGAGTTTGATAAATAACAAAATGCACCTTGTTAGTATAATTTATCTTTTGTATTTCAAAAGCTCAATAGATAATTACGAGCTTGTCTTTAGAATGTTGTAGTAGGTAAATTAATGTATGTCTAATAAACGCTAAAAAATAGTAATATTATTTATTGAATAGTAACAGTTCATAAGACAACGACATCGTCAACAAATTAAGTTAAACTGTATTTTGAAGAAAATCTTATATTTTGGAGATATACGGTACATATCTAACGTCTTCTTTAAGTTAAGTACTGAAAAGCTGTTTTTTTTTAAATATCTTTTATCGTCTTCATTTTAGTTATAAAACTATTTATAGAAACATTTTAAGTCAAACCGTATCCCTATTAGAACGTCGAAAACAATTCTCCGACTAGGTCGAGCCACAAAAAATATACAAGTCAAAGTTTTTTTCAATCTCGAAGTTTACGTGGGTCGTGTTAGGACCCACCTTTTTATTTTTAGGGACATTGATTGATTGTACCTTATACCCTAGAATACCACATAGTTCGTATGCTTCGACTATGAGAAACATAGGGATATATTGTTTTTTGTGCGCGCACACATTTTTTTGCTTTTAAGTTTATTGTATCTTCATTTAGATAATATTTTTGGGTTTTCATCACTGTCTGAACACTGTGGGGTGAAATGGTTAATTGGTTTTTGAGATAATCTATTTGGTTATTTTGTTAAAGTCATATGGAATTGATTTTTGTCATCGTAATTTCGGTTAAATACGTTCTGTCAGAATGTTTTTACTCATAATTATTTATAATTATTAAGTCCGTAGATCATTTCATCAGGGATACCAACTGTGAGCACTCTAACAGGAAAGCATAGATTGGGAATTTAGAATTAGAACCAGAATATTTTGTCGTATATAAATATTTAGCCCATACTAACGTAATATGTATTTGTTTATTTATTTTATTATTTATTTTATTTTATTTTACAGTTTTAGGAAAACTTACAGCTATTACAAGTGTTAATGAAAACAAAGTGGTAAAAAAAGGCTAATTAAAAGTTTCCACGAAATAACAAATGAAACTTACTTGTTAAAAATAACAGTCATGTGTTTGAATTAAAGTAATAAAAATACTTACTTTCTAAATAAATTACTAACTAGTTATCAAAGAATAAATTGCTCATCAAGCTTTTTAGACGCTTGGATGAGGTATTAAATAAGTCTAAATCTACAGCCACATCGCTCCTATCCGTTAACACAACATCTGCTAAAACGTCATTAAAGGATTTGCTTGCCCTTATGATAAACGAGTTCTGCCTATACTTCGTCCTCACCAATGGTACAAACAGAAGACTAGGCTTCCGGAGAAAAGCTATGTTCCCGCGCAGTCCGATCAGTTCTAGTAGCTCCGGACAGTTCACTGTGCCATTTGCTATGTTCATTAGATAACATAAATCAGCAATATCCCTTCGTTCTTTAAGCGGCAGGAAGTGGAATTTTTTACATCGCTCAGTATAATCTGTGAGGTATATTTTCGCTCTAAATTGAAGATAGCGTAAGAAACGTTTCTGAATACCCTCGATCCGAGAAATGTAGGTTTCGTAACGTGGGTTCCATAACTGTGAGGCGTACTCCAAGTGGCTGCGCACATAGGCACAGTAAAGAATTTTAAAGGTCTTAACACTGGTAAACTCTGACGACATCCTAAATACAAAACCTAATGAACGAGAGGCCTTTTTTACGATGTTATCGACGTGTTGATCAAATAAAAGCTTATTATCGAAATCAACACCCAAGTCACGAATGGTACTAACTCTGGATAAAATTGTATTACTAAGTGTGTAGTTGAAATATAGTACATTTTTTTTACGTGTGTAAGAGGATACGTAGCACTTAGAGACGTTAAAATTTAGGTTATTAATGGTACAATAGTACTGGAAGCTCTCTAGTTCACTCTGTAAGCGGAGCGCATCATCCGTGCTACGGATGACACTAAGAATCTTCATATCATCCGCATAAAGAAGTATTTTGGAGTAATTAAAACATTCATGTACATCATTTATGAATATGAGGAACAGAAGAGGACCTAGCAGGGAAAAAAACCTAACTTTGTTAACCAAGGAGTTTTATACTATGGAATTTATTCACAGTTAAAAGAATCATCAAACAGAAGTCAAAATAACTATACTTTCTCTATTTTTAAGATACATAGACCTAATTTATATGTAAATGGTGTTCAAAAACTATTAATAAATGCTCGCGCCCATGAGAACGCACTCAATTACGCTGCTGTGAAGCAACATTTATGAAAAAATTGTGTAATTAAGAAATATAGCCTTTTAATTGAAAATTTAGTTGTCTTAAATAGCTGTTTGTAACAATGGATGATAATTTTATAAGTGTGAAGGAATCTGTAGAATATGTGAGAATGGGCGTTTTTTTTTGTTGTTTTGTTCAGACATGTATAAATTAAAATAATAAATGATTGCTTAATTGAAGAATACAGTTTCTATCTACTATTTATATGTACTATATAGATCAAGAAAATGTTTTTCTTGATCTAGATTATGAATCCCTATCTAGATCAAGAAACACATTTTCTCCAAAACCACCAAAAGTATGAGCAAAAGTTTTGTTCAATTATGTATGGCAGAATACCCAGCCACAGAATACCTACGAGCCTACGACTCAAACGTCAATCCATCCATCCATCATTCTCACAAACTTTTACACTTATAACATTAGTAGGAAGTAAGTAGAAATAAATATTTTTCATCCCATCTATTCGAAAAGGACGACTTGGTTCGCCTTTAAGTGCACCCAAAGGTGGTGTTTTCTGTATGAAGCTTCTATAAGTGCGCCGCAATTATCTTTGCCGCGCACTTTTTAAATTTGGAATATATCGAACTCAAATAAGTGCCGCAATTATCTTTTACGGCCTTTTTTGAATTTGGAACATCTTGAAAAGAATCAAACACAAATAAGTGCGCCGCAATTATCTTTTCCGTGCCCTTTTTAAATTTGGATCATCTTAGTGTTCAGCGCCAAAGAAGGCGAACGCAAATATTGTTTAAATAAATACTGGCTGGTACGACGGCCCATAGTCGCGCCACCGGCTGAATAAAAAAAAACAAATTAGAAACGACGGCCCGCGATTTCGTCATTTTTAACCGACTTTACAAAAAGGAGGAGGTTCTAAATTCGGTTGTATTTTTTTTTAATGTTACCTCATATCTCCGGCGTTTATGAACCGTTTTGGAAAATTCTTTTTTATTTGAATAGATATACTTCCAGATTGGTCCCATTTTTTTCAGAATCCAGTTCTGATGATGGAATCCACGAGGAATTGAGGGAACTCCTCAAATATTGTAGGCATATATATGGCGATTTTGATATTTTCAGCAACAAACCAAGCATTTGCATTCAGAAAGTATCATAATCCTTTCACCACTATGGTTCTTTCATAATTTTTTTTTCATCCAAATATTTAGTCGAATACAACGGCGGAAGTCTTTTTTTAAATGATAAGTTATTCACGGATTGTAAGAAATTCATGGTTTTGTTTTGAAATAAAATATGAGGCGCCTTTTATTTTCTCATAGTGGGTGATGAAAAGTAGAGTGTAACACTCGGGCGCAAAATATATTTTTGGCTCGGGCGACGTGCTTTGAATCCCTCGCTACGTTCGGGATTCTACTAAAGAATCCCTCGCTATGCTCGGGATTCTACTCTAGAATCCCTCACTTCGTTCTGGATTCAAAAAAGCGCCCTCGCCGTAAAAGTATTATTTTGCTCCCTAATGATACAATCTACTATTAATACCAATATAAGACAACGATGTGTTGATAATAAATAGGGGTTAAAGTATGACGTTGGCAGTTTAACGTTGTGGCCACTTTGAATTAAATCTGGCCCAAGATTAATAAATGTGATTCATATATTTTATGCACAAAAACTAAAACAAACTTATAAAAAATTGTATGATTTTCTATTGTTTGTCTTTCAATTGTAGGTATTTATTTTCAGTTCATTCAGTATTTGCATTAAAGATGGAGACCTCAAAAACAAGAGTAATTTTTGAATATGAGTTTCGACGTGGTTCTATCGCAGCAGATGGCAGCTCGCAATTATAAATGCTGCGCTTGAAAAAGATCCAACTGACGAATGCACTATGCGTTTTTGGTTTAAAGGCTGTCGTAGTGGAAATTTTGACTTGACGAATGAACCACGAGAAAGGTTAGGCGGAAGCCAATCCTTATCAAGCAACCAAGGATTTAGCGTCATGGATTTTACCCTGGATTAACACATAAGCTACTTTTCATCATCATCATCATCAATTTTCCGCGATGAAACCGCGGGCACAGCTAGTGTTATTAATATACAAAACCCCTCTCTTACAATACAATGTAAAACAGGTGATTTTACATATACCAAGAAACAGCAGAAAACAAAAAATGGTCCCCATCCCTTCGCCGGCGGCTAGTAAATAAATCGACCCTTTGAACAACTGAATATGCAATAAAAAGTGTAAAAACACAAGGTTCGTGTCTTTTATTTGAAAAATAAATACGCTACCTTTGCTTCAAGATTCTTAGCTAGAACGATTCAAAAGATGAACCTGAATGAACTGCTGCAACATTTGATACCAATTTTAATTTACATTATTAGTATTGCCATTCAACGTGACAACGTAGCCAGCGTTGTTTTGGATGCTTCCGTCTGGTAGTGATTTGGATCAGTTGAGTTATCTTTAGATTGTTTGCTACGATCTTTAGATAGCTCAACTGATTCATTCGCACATTTTTTTTAAGTAGGTACTTGTTTTTCTTATATTAGGTGCTCTTCCGTCACTAAATTTAAACTTTTATAAGTAATTTACCCCTTTTATCATCAAGAACTCTTCTAAATTGTGGGGTTCAAGCATTGAGCATATAGGCTCAAGCCTACTTGCCTTACTTTTGCTTACTTTGCCTTTGTTGTTAACTAAAATGTCGGTGTTTTCTTAAATAATTTCAAATTAAAAGTTGTTGACTGCGATTAAATCTGCGTGCAACAATGTAAACAAATACAAAATAAATAAATGCTGGGCATTTCATGCAAAATTATCTAGCCTCAAGCTAAGCAAAGCTTGTGTTATGGGTACTAGATAACTGATATACTTAATACAATACATTACATAGATAGATATTTTTTTATTATACATAGAAAATACCCGTTCAAATGTTGGTTCCGAGGCGTGAATCGAACCCGCAACATCCTGCGTCGCAGGCGAACCTTCGCCCTCCGCGCCACAGAGGTCGTCTATTCAGTAATAGTATTAAGAAGTTGCGTAGTTATAATTTTATTATTATTACAGTTTTACTGTACGGAAAGTTAATTTAAAGTAGGTTTCTTAGCTGTCGTAGGTATTTTTATTACACGTTACAAACAGTAAATGCATGGATACTTTATGCACCAACGCACACTATACTTTTATTTGGTAAATCATTGAGGATTTTTTTACATTTATAATTTGTATTTGCAACATAAATGTCGACATGTACCTATACTGTACAATAAATAACATAGATTTTGACTTTAGTCAGTACCGGTGGCTGTCATTTAGCCATGAACGAGATTTTCAACCATATCCATACCATATCCCAAAGAGATGATTAAGTAGGTACGGCCGCTGCTAAAACCTTGGTTTTATTGAGATGGGAAGTTTCATAGATAACCCTTTCAAAAACAAGTCAAAACATCCATCTCCCTCCATACTTTCCAATAAAGATGTTGTTGCTGACCCTGAGTTCAGAACCCGATTGAAATCTTGACAACGCAAGCAGGATTGAGTTCATACAACTTAGAAACTGTGAGAGCGTACGTATCAGTTTTGAGATTCTTAAATGCTTGGTTGTAAGCTGTATAAATATTTATAACACAAAATTAATTATCCAACATATAGGTAAAGGTATATAATGATTGTATATAACATGTGTGTAATAAGATAAGTAATCAATATTGCTAATTGCTTAAAACACTACTTGATCATAATTTTCACATGTTACCCAGTCAGGCTCGAGCTAAACGGGACTTACTTTTTATTCTTTATTCAATCATAATACAAATCAAATAAGCGGTTCATAAGTACACATATTTACCGCTATGAAGTTGATATTTTTTTATTTTAATAAGCCTTGCTTGAAAAACGTTGTCATCAAAATATTGTTGTAAAGTTCTAGGTTAACACTGGAGTTTGTGCTTTGATATCTAATAGTGATTATGAAATAGACAACCTTTAAAATTGAAATTGAATCAAATACACATATTTCTTTGGTTCTCTCTTGCTTGTTTTTAATATATCAAATAACTTAATGGTAATATTGGTAAACGATGATGGGGAATGTTAACATAAAGCTAAAGTTACAAAGCCAAGCCTGCTGTCAAGTAATGTTACAAAACAATAATACGGTGTCTATCGGATAAGTAATGTACCAGATAACGGTAGCCGGTAAGTGCAGCGTTTGACATTTATGCTAATAAGTTAGGTACCTATCATAAGCATTGCAAGGCGAATTGAAATGAGGAAATGTTTGGATTTTGTAAGGACTTAACAAAAGTAGAAAAGGTAGATAATTAGTATTTAACTCTGTACTCTCACATCTTTCTCACATCATCTGCATTCGACTCGCTAGCCAATATCGTAAGCTGACATTTAATAAATGCACAAGAAAGAAAGCGTGGTTTGGGTACATTTTTCATACGTTTTATAAAAGCTTTTCATGTAAACGCAAAACAAGTGTCTTGATCACCTCCATAACGTGATGGATAGCTACCACGATGAAGGAAATGACATAATGGTACCTAAAATGAATTGTACTTCTCTATTTTCCAAACAAACCAGTGCTTTTCAGCTTCAAAATTTCACGTATCATCTAACAGATGTAAAATCCCAAAAAACAACTATTTCCAAAGAAAAATAACACTGTCCCAAACAAAAAATTGGGACATAACGGGACAGTACGTGACGGGCCCTCCAGGGCACGGACGCCTTAGAAAATTTGCCCTTTTGCTCGAAATAGGCCATTCTGTCATGATACGCCTCGGTAAGCTTGTTTAAGTAGTGAGGGTGGAAAATATTTGAACATTTTGTTTTTATTTTGTCTTCAAGGATTTGTTTACTTTGAAAAGTGAATCACTTGTGAAATTACGGAGCATCTGTACCTAATTTATTTTTGTAATAATGTATTTAGTTACGGTGCCACTGTTGGAATTAATGCTCACTCTGTAAATGACCGTTCGAACAAGTTGTAAAAACAAATGAATGTTTGAATGAAGAGCTACCACCAGGTGACATTGATCCATACTGAGTTTAATCGCATTTGTTTCTCACTAGCTGACCCGTTCGTGAGGTCTCCCACACGTATACCTTGCCAAAGAATTATGGTATCCAGCAATGAAAACTTAATAAACTTAAGAACTCAACACCAAACTTTACGGTTAACAGAATCCTGAATTGAATTATTCGTAAGATTGCGACCTAAGCTGTGAAGGTCGGAATATAGATAATTACCAGCTGATCCGAACCCACAACCATAGAAAAAGAAAACGTTTTCGTCCCTAACAAGCTATAAGTGCACTGGATCTTTTAGCTAAATATTATTATGTAATAAATTTCATGATCCAAATATTCGCATCACAAAACATACTAAAACATTTCATCTGTAGCCTTATTGTGTGAAAAATGAGCGCTCCCGTCAAATAAAACATTACTCCTAATCCCGAAGGGCGAGCTCTGAAACATTATGATTTATTAAAGGACACAGGCTGGTTGGTTGTCTAACAAAAGTAGCGAGCAATTCGCCCTGGGAAATGGGAAGAAAGTTTATTTGATTTGGATTCAAATGATCATTCGATGACAAATCTTACCTAACATTTGAATCTCAATAAAATTATCTGAGAAGAGTGAAACGATATTGCTCGATATGACAACGATAACTTTTGAGAAACTGGGCATTCAATGCCCAGAATTAAGATCTAAAATCTTATCAATGCAGTCAAAGCCTCTGGTCACATAATCCTTGTTTTATTGAATTATAGTGTTGTCATGACATGCCTGCAATGGTCTTAGCTGACCCCACTGAAACTTTAACGCATGACTTCAGTTCGTTGACCATTTATACCTACTTTATTCAAATTAAAAAGAGTGGAAGAAGGTATTGGCTAGAATGCCTGGAATCAATCATTTCCTGCAAAAGTCTTAAATAAATAGGATAAAGCCCCTTTCTTTTGTCGACAGTTTCAAAGTCGTGTCGTTTTTTACAAGGTAACTATAAAGCGCATAGCTTCTTTAAAATGAATTTTAATGTCTTTTCTATTACTAAATGCAAGAAATATAATAGTACCGGAAACAGACTAGACGGACGCGTTAATGAATTATAAACATCGTTCATTGTTATAGTCTTTTGCACTTTTTCTGAAAGCACCTTCATGGTAATATAATGACTCGTTGAGAAAAGAAAATAATTTCTCACCCTAGAATAGATCCTTCTATAGTTTTACAAAAATTCGATCGAATTTCAGTTCCGTAAAACTGAAATTCGATCGAATTTTTGTGTAACCTTATCCAACAATATTAAATTTGGCTTGGTTTTCTTTGAAAGTATTTTTTCAAAGTGCGTTTGCACTCCTAATTGTGCAAATAAACCGGGTCAAAATGATCAAACACCTAATTACTAGTTTTTGGTCCTATATTCTGAAGCCTGGGGAGAACCCTTCATCATGAGCAATGCCCACGATTGCGTTTGACGACAAACGATGAGTACGCGTCTCCGTATAAATGATACGTTGTTATTAATGAGTATAAAGACGTATAACAGAGATGTGTTCGATTCCCACCAAGGCGGTAATATAATAATGTTATTATTTTGTAAGAAATTGATCGTATATATACTTATATACCCACCTGTTTCCCGGAGAGTTGGGTAGATACCAAGGATTTCCACTTCCTACGATCCTTACATGCCTCTTTCACCTCGTACACTTTCATCATCTTCATACACGCTCATCGGTTAAGGATACTTTTGTAGTTTTGATTATTTGTATAATTAAATGAGTATATACCTAATAGACATATTTTTTCCATAAGGATTAGTTACACTGTACTTATCGTTAATCCGGTTGCAAGCATTATTGAGTTGTTCCCATTACAAGCTTTTAATCCACAAGACTTATCTTTGTTTAGTATTTACAAAACTGTAGAGTCATAACTTCTGAACTAAAGTATGACAACTTTGAACTTTATCCCAATGCAAATAATGCTATACTTTTCAAAAAGAGCTGTCTTAGCTACTATGCCATTATGTTTTAATAACCTGAGTCTTGTATTAGGAGTGCCAGTACCATTGGAGCTAAGCATAGTTATTAACAAGTTTATAAATTGTTTTGTACAGAAAATATAAATGAAAATGCTTAAGATTGGAAAATTCTTGATTAGAATCTGAATTAGTGATTCAAGAAATATTGTTATGCTATAATGGATTAAGCCAAGCTGGTGATGAGCAAAACTTAGCTTTGCGATGTTAACAACTTTCTTACTATCAATGTACTGCAGATCCGTTACAAAGGTGGCAGCTGTAGATACTCCATGCAACATTGAACTTCTGCTTGGCAGAGATTTAGAAGCTGTCCTGGCCCCCAATTACAGTAGCAAATGACAAGGGGGAACGCAATAATGGGGATAATTTTGGCAGCCTTAGCGCTGTCCAAATCTGTTGAAACTTGAAAGGAGAAATATTTAAGTCACCCAGACCTGGAACACATAACGTAATATAACATAACACCCAACAGTCACACATACGTAGTCATGATCCCACACTAGGATTCCCTGTATCGTGGGTATCAGGAACTACGAGTACCATGGTACCATAACATCCAGACCCGGAACAAATATTTGCAGATTATACAAACATTTGTCCCACAGCGGGAATCGAATCCGGCTACGTGCCCGCCGCGCCACAGAGGTCATCAATATAAATAGTCTGGTAGATCGAAAGTGTTCATATTCCTCTGACTATATATTGCGTTTGTATTTTACAATAAGCGTCCTGCACCAAGAACAAGTTTACCAAGTCCTTTATAGGAACCTCACCCTGGAATTGTGAAACAACAACTCGCCTCTGTATAAGCCAACCAAATTACAGCACGCCTGCAGCCAAAGAAATTTTCACTCACAGTCGCACCATCAATAACGATTGTCACAGCATTGTCCAGTTATTCATACTGGAAGCGCGTTCGCTATGAACCATAAACACGCTAGGACCTGGACACAGGGATGGGGGAATAGCTGGATCACTATTAGCCTTGGAGACCTGGTGATCATTAATGGAAATTATTTTAATTTTGCCCATAGAAAGGTGCACTCAATGGCACCATGGCTTTTCTACTTTCTGATCAAAGATCGCACAACAATCTATACCAGCCCAAAGTAGTAGAGATTCAGATTTGGATACCGGTGATGGTGATGAATTTGAAGAAGACCATCGGAAAAAGCAGGAGCAACACGCAAAGACCACATGAAAAGCAGCGAATAAAATAAGGATAGCCAGAAAAGACGCGTGAGGTACGGGGTTGATTCCCGCTTCCGGACAAAAGTGCTTTGTAAATGTTAGTTTCGGGTCTGGGTGTTATGGTACCACGGTACTCATAGTTCCTGATACCTACAACAAAAGGAATCTTTGATCAGGATTATTTATGTGACTAAACTGTGTTAGGTGAAAAAAAAACGGTGCTTATCCGTGATTACTACCTATGTTGCTACTGGTGCTACCACACGTAATATTTTTTGTCCATCGTGCTACCGACACTTATATTGCATGATTTACTACTGCTGTACTCAGCAACATATTGCTAGAATAGACATTTAAGTCGGCGGACAAGAAAATCCATTAAATGAAGACCACCACAAAGCTAAACACCAGTCCACGAAGCTGGCCACTAAAGCGATGGATATCAAGGTACATGGTGATCGTGACTGATGAAGGCAGCTGATTGCCAAGCATGGAAGAGGTCGTCAGGACAGATGATGGGTCATAATGATGATGACGACTCAACACCAATACTGCCATCACCAATCCGCCTGCAAATCATGGTGATTGTAGCAAATCCCCCGAGGTCTTGTCCAGCAGTAGATGTCTCAAGGCTCTTGGTGATCACTGCTATTATGGAATGTACAAGCCAAGCAATTCTCTCTGTGGTAACCCCGCGGCAGGACGGAGGATCGTGGGCTACCGGTGCGGTCGGCTCACGAAGCCATTTGTCTACCGCTCGCGGGCACTGCGCAATTTGCATCAGCCGGCCACGCCCAATGGCTTCCATACAATTGTTCCTTCCAGATAATACAGCATCTATAGAATATTGAGGAACGTTTTTGGTGACTTTTTAACCGACTTCCCAAAAAGGAGGAGGTTCTCAATTCAGTTGTATTTTTTTTTATTTTTTTTTTTATGTTTGTTACCGCATATCTCCGGCATTTATGAACCGATTTGGAAAATTCTTTTCTTATTGGAATAGATATACTTCCAGATTGGTCCCATTTTTTTCAGAATCCAGTTCTGATGATGGGATCCATGAGGAATTGAGGGAACTCCTCAAATATTGTAGGCATACATATGGCGATTTTGATATTTTCAGCAAGACACCAAGCATTTGCATTCAGAAAGTATCATAATCCTTTCACCACTATGGTTCTTTCATAGTTTTTTTTTCATTTTCTTTCAAAATTTTTTAGTCGAATACAATGGCGGAAGTCGGTTTTTTAAATGATAACTTTTCATTTAAGAAACCGACTTCCGCCATAGTAATCGACTAAACATTTGGATGAAAAAAAAATGATGAAAGAACCATAGTGGTGAAAGGATTATGATACTTTTTGAATGCAAATGCTTGGTGTCTTGCTGAAAATATCAAAATCGCTATATGTATCCCTACAATATTTGAGGAGTTCCCTCAATTCCTCGTGGATCCTATCATCAGAACTGGATTCTGAAAAAAATGGGACCAATCTGGAAGTATATCTATTCAAATAAAAAAAGAATTTTCCAAATCGGTTCATAAACGCCGGAGATATGCGGTAACAAACATTAAAAAAAAAAAAAAAAAAACAACCGAATTGAGAACCTCCTCCTTTTTGGGAAGTCGGTTAAAAAGTTATTTACTTGAGCCCACACCAACTAGATGGGATTGTACTGACAGTGGTAAGGCATACTTAAGTGGCATACTTAATGAATGCAGTATGTTTACGTGATAACTTTAATGATTCTATTACTTCTTATTTTTAACCGACTTCCCAAAAAAGGAGGTTCTCAATTCGGTTGTATATTTTTGTTTATAAATTTGACTTACATTAAGCCATTGCTAGTCAGCTAGTTATTTTATAAGAACTTACTTGTAAGGTACACTGAACCTATCTAAAACATTGCCTGCTAGCCTACTTTTATACAAAACAGTTAATCTATAATAAGATTACTAACTATTTACTATATACTAAATTAAATTTAGCTCATTTTAAGTGAACTGTAAAGTTCTTCATGAGTGATAATATGAATTAGCTGATGATGCTCAAGTATCATCAGCTAATTCATATTATCACTCACAAAGGACTAAACGTGCAATGAAATAGGAGTAGAAAAAAAGGTCTATTCCTAGGCCGGACACGGCACGGCACGGTTCTTGATACTTACTTAATTGAATCAAAATAATTGAGTTTTCAGGTTAGAACTCCACATTATAAATCATGACCCCCTCGCATCTAATGAAAGTAAACTCCGACACAAATGTGACGCTAAATAGGTGGTGCCATTAAAAATTAACGAGAATCGAGACACTAACGTAACATGCAAATTGTGCAAGCCACAAGACAGATTACTTCGTGAGCTTCGGTAGCAACCTCTGTGTGAACCAACTTTAAGGCGTGTGGTCGATACAGGAGACCAAGAGGCTTCGAGACCCCATCAGAGGCCATATTCTCAGTTTAAACAAGCAATTGATATGTACGTGTAGTGTAGCGTAACACGAAAATTGTATTGAAATTGAGGATCACAAAGTGTACGCCAAAGGCGCACATCTGTCTCTCCATACACATGCACATCTGTGTCTACAGAGACTCTAGTCTAGAGTTTGCAGCAACCATCGTAACGATGATGATATCAACGATCGTCCGTGTAAATATTTTAACACCTTAACTCTACACTGAGACCCTGGTATGGGGTACTAGGGTCTCAGGTTAGATAACAATTGACTTTTTCACGTTGCAGGATGATGATTAGTTAAATACGTAGAAAAGTGACCCGAAAAATTATCAATCGGTCAATGTCATTATCTTTGAAACATACTCACTCCAAACATTAACATAACAATTTGCCCGATGATCTAATCACAAAGCAGTCAATGCAGGGAGTTATCACGTCGCACGTCGACGCGGTGCGACCTGTCAAAGTCGCTCATATTGGTCTCCTGTCTGACTCGATCGCGTGCAACACCTCCTTAACGCGTTCATAATTCAAAACCTCGGTATCGAAACCCTGGAGATTTAATAAGGCACAGTAAAAGAGTTTTATTTCCTTCCACCGAGAAAATCTCTTAGACGCGATCCAGACTATTTGTTCGCTACAGAAAATGGATAATGCAACGACGGAACTACAAACTACATAATACAAACCAGTTTTATTTATGCCAGCGAAATAAAAACACAAAAAATTTACTGTAAAATGGATTACTATGTTCAACTTTTTTACCAATTTCACAGGTACAATAAACGAGAGGAAGTTTGGAAAAGAAGTTAACGATAAACCGATTTCTCTTTAACAATAGGACACGACAAAAACGAGCCGATCGAGAAGAAGAAGTCACGTAGAATATTAAACGCCCTTCCGAGTTTCGACATCGGAATCCAAGTGAACGATTGAAAAACAAACAAAGTGGGTAGTTAACGAAGTCAACTGGGGATTAATTTTCTCGTGTTTGTGTTGAGCTGGACTATGAGCGATGGACTCGCCGGAGGGCATGAGTCAACAGTTGAGCGATATAATTTCAAACCTTGCAATGTTATTACAGCGTATATACACTTTGGTTCACTTGTTCACCATCTTATCGACGGTTAACGGACTATGAGCAGTCTTGCTTTTGTTTTAGATACAATATGGTTTGCATTCACTCACGTACACACTTGTCGAATACTGCTGGCATGTGTTGTCCAGTTGCGTCAAATAGATTTAAAGCGTTTTTATCATGATTCTCATGACTATTCAATACTGATCGCATTATACCTACGCTGCCTGATTCTTCCGCACTGCTCAACTAGATTGCTCAACTAGTTGAGTAGGATATAGTTTGTATTACTGAATATTTTATGATCTATAGCTCAACTATTTTTTGCTCAACTTAGTTGATCAGTAGGTCATCCTGTTTTAAAATCGAACATAACTGATTTCTAAACATGTCTTCGAATTTTTGGTTCTTTGTCCTGCCGGTTTATTAACGATGATTAGGTACTGATACTCATTGTTTTGACCACGTGGTAATGAAACACCATCATCATAATCATCATCAGCCTGTTGAAGTCCACCGTTGGATGTAGGCCTCACCCATAGAATGTCACGAGTCAAAGTCAAAAGTCAAAGTCAAATTCTTCCTTTAAAATGTCTTTGGTCCTTCGAGAAGCATTTCAGCACATGTTAATGCACATAAAAATGTAAGAACCCCATTTCCTATTCATGCCCATTTTCTGGACTCGAGAGTGAACCTACTGTGTGGTAGTTGTGTGATATTCTGTGTAAGGTGTCCGTGATATTTTACCACTGCTAGCACGTTCCACAATAATAAACTCTAAAATTATATTACTCGGACCATTCAAAACCGTTTCACGGTATGATATAAATAAATGAAACGTCCACACTCAGAGACGTCAATTAATCTAATAGATCATTTAATAGTTCGTAGTGAGTAAAGATTTTGTTAAGTTATAACCGAATATTTTAATGAACCTTTTCATTTAATTGGCGACTCTGGGTGCCGCTGTAAATGGCCACAATTTGTTGAAACTAACTATTTACTTTTATAGACAGGACAGTAGGTAGATAGGTCTAAGTGTCGTAATCGTTACTTATCGCTTTTGTACGGATTGCGGTATCTTAATGTTACGAAAAGTTTAAACCCAGAGCTCTGTAAGATGGCGGCACTGTCTTAGCATTAGTGAATGACATTACTTTTAATTTTCTTATCATAGGAAACCATACTTATTTTTATTTGATTCATCATCATCATCAGCATGCAGAAGTCCACTGCTGGGCATACGCCACCGCCTTAGAATGCCACGACGAACGGTCGTGAGCCACCTCAATCCACCAACTTCCTGCGACTTTTATAATGTCTTTAGTCCATCGAGTCGAGGGCCTTCCTCTATTTTATTTGATTACTATATTATTTTTGTTATTATTATAATATACAGGGTGTAAAAAGACAGCTCCCAAATACTGAAGGTACCGGTAAAGCTACCTATATCATAGCTATATAAAATAACTTTCGCCTGAGAGGTGATTCATACCGGAGAAAACTTTTTTTTCGTTTCGTATGGTATTTGTCAGCCAGCAATGTACGCATTTATTCCGGCCACGCGAGTTCAACGCTCCCGGTCAGCTGATCGATCCGTAGCGCCAATAATTTTTTATGTGGTTTTCATTGCTTTTTTTGACGTTTTTATTTATTAACGTGTTTTTAATGATGGAAAATAGGTTTTTATGTTCCTTTAACGATAGTTTATGGATATTTATAAAAAAAACACGAAAAAAGTGGACCAAAAGTGAGCATTTTTTTTCGTGTTTTTTCAGCTTAAATATTTTCAGAATCATGGTCTGAATGCACTGTTTCAGTTTTCAGGAGTAGTCTTTTTACGCCCGGTATATCTTTTGCCATGTTTTGTCCGGCCCCTCCTCCCGTTGTAGTAGTACAAGCCTTGCTAAGAGATTACACGAGGAGATGGGCAGCAGCATAGTTGAGTGCTTAACACCAAACTGCTATTTACAATCCGCCTGCTAAGTGGTGTGATTATGGCAAATCTGCCTGCCAAGCGTGGTGATTATGGCAAATCCGCCTGCCAAGCATGGTGATTATGGCAACTCCGCCTGCCAAGCGTGGTGATTATGGCAAATCCCCCATTGTATCCAATGATCCAATGGAGGCTTCGACCAGCAGTAGACGTAAATAGGCTGTTGATGATTAGTTATTGTATGTTAACGTTAGTAAACTCTTAAGACCTTACAATTATGGAAATAAAAAAACAATATCTAAGAGAGCTATATTAGTTTTTTATACTACTAATTCCAGTTCAACTTATTAGTATTTACTGTTCTAATAAGTTGAACTGGCAATTCTATGGGGCTGGGGCGTTCTATGGAGAAAGTCTTTGTCCAGCAATAGTCTTCTACAGGCTGATAAAATATGAACATTGGTTGTAGTGAACAACAAAGATGGCAATTAACTTTTGAAACTATCATTGGTTATGAGCATAATTATCACTAGAAACCCACCCCGTCAATCCGTGATCATGGCGTATGCAACTGTGCCGAAATACCGGGAATTAATAAAGCTCAAAAATCATGGTTAATAACATAACATAACACCCAACAGTCACATACCTACATAAACCTGATCCCACACTAGAATTCCCTATGTCGTGGGAACTACGAGTACTATGGTACCATAACACCCAGACCCGGAACAAAATATTTTCAGATCTTGCATCTCAGCCGGCTACTCGCCCGCCGCGCCACAGAGGTTTCCCGTTTCTAGTGATAACTTTGCAACAACATTATCAGTAAGAAGTCACGACCTCCCGACACTTCAAAACGCATGCCGATCGTTTTATCGGTAGCTGTCGAATAATCGACTAGTTTATTCCACCACATTTCTAGAGAACAGCTCAAATTGGCCGTAAAGAAACCATACGCCAGCGAGTACGGACGTGTTTCCGATAGGAATATAAAAGTCCATTTATATTATTTCAACGAGTCCAATCACGGCACTGGCAAGATACGGAGCAGAGAGTACAACGAGAAATGGATCTATTGGAATCAGGAACAAAACAAAAGAACATTCCCCCTATTCCTTTTTACTGAAAGTCACTCGGTGACTAACGTTTGACAAGTATAACTTTTCATTTAAAAAACCGACTTCCGCCATTGTATTCGACTAAATATTTGGATGAAAAAAAAATGATGAAAGTACCATAGTGGTGAAAGGATTATGATACTTTTTGAATGCAAATGCTTGGTTTGTTGCCTACATTATTTGAGGAGTTCCCTCAATTCCCCATGGATTCCATCATCAGAACTGGATTCTAAAAAAAATTAGGACCAATCAGGAAGTATTATCTATTCAAATAAAAAAAGAATTTTCCAAATCGGTTCATAAACGCCGGAGAAATGAGGTAACAAATATAAAAAAAAAAAAATACAACCGAATTGAGAACCTCCTCCTTTTTTGGGAAGTCGGTTAAAAACATGTGTCTATGGTCTCCAAGTTTTCGCAAAATCAATTTTCGCTATCACAAGAAGTGTTTATGGGCTGTGATGAGCAAAAACACGAATAAATTTGAATTTCGCGCCACATGCGAGACGATCCACCTAACGAAAATTTACCTAAAAACAAATACCTAGCTAATTTTCTTCTGTTCTGTGGCTACTCGTTTAGTTACAAATGCATAGTATGCATTCGACGGATGGTAGTCAGCACGCGTTCAGAATAACAATAAACTCCTTTGCCCGCGGTCTAAGCAATCAGAATTGCGGTTGGACCCTACAGACGAATTGTAAAGCTTAATTAGTAAGGGTAGAACGAAACGCGGACTTTTAATTATCTGTAGACTAGCTCTTCCTGTAGTTTTACATAATTGAGTAAAATGCCATCAACATAACATAAGTAACATAACACATAACACCCAACAGTCACATACATAGGATTCCCTGTATCGTGGTCTTCGAGTACATACTCACAACACCCAGAAACGGAACAAATATATGCAGATCGTGCAAACATTTGACCCGCAGCTGAAATTGAACCCGCACCTTTAGCGTCTCAGCTGGCTACTCACCCGCCACACCACGGAGGTCGTCAAAGATGATACACACACAATGCCCTCGCGCGAAGCACTCGTTTACTAAATAGGGGTGCGTGTACTTCAGAGAAGCGAAGTTAATTGCTGGAGTAAAAATAATACGACGACCTCTGTGACGCGGAGAGCGAAGGTTCACCTGCGACGCAGGAGATTGCGGGTTCGATTCCCGCCTCTGAACAAATATTTTTACGATCTGCAGATAATTGTTCAGGGTGTTCTAGGTATTTTTCTATATATAATAAAAATATATATCTATGTAATGTATTGTATTAAGTATATCAGTTATCTAGTACCCATAACACAAGCTCTGCTTAGCTTGGGGCAAGATAATGTTGTGTGAAATGTCCATTATTTATTTATTTATTTTATTTATTTATTTTAATAAGGCAATTTGTATAACGTATTTTGCTTATCAAGAGAATGGCGAAAGAAATTGGGATCCTGTGATAAATTTACGAAAGCCATAAGAGCTGAGATTGCAATCTATACGCAAATATGGTATACGTTGCGTGCAACGGTTTAAGATCGGATGGTTCATCATCATCATCATCAGGCTATAGAAATCCAATGCTGGACATAGACCTTAAAGGTTGCCTGGAAGAAATCGCTCTCCAGCGATAAGGTCGCCCATTTTACTGCTAATTTTAATAAATCCTGTTATGTATTCCTGGTGTACAATAAAGTGTTAATATATCTATTTATCTATATATCTATGATGATGATGATGATGATGATGGATGATGATGATGAATGTTTTTTTTAATATATTCATAATTTCACCTTAACATAACAGTCGCATACATAGTCCTAATCCCACACTAGGATTCCATGTCATGGGTATTATCAGGAACTACGAGTGTCATGGTACCAACAACATTCAGACCAGAAACAAATATTTGCAGATCATGCAAACATTTGCCCCGCAGCGGAAATTGAACCCGCTCCTCATACGTCTCAGCCAGCTACTCGCCCGCCACGCCACGGAGGTCGTTAAATAAGCACTACATCAAAAGATAAAGCTGAACTTATGGAGAACCCCCTGGCAACTCTAGACTCCAAAAACCCGATGCAACCACAAAAACTTTTCAAAATCCATACATCTCTCGCTTCACACTTTTTCCACTCACGACAAGTGGGCATTAGGACCGCTGCAGACGAGAAGCTACCGACGACAGATCGGTGGTAATACAAGCTCTCGTGGTGAAACACAAACCATACTGCAAATGCAATGCTGTTTTGAAACCCGTGACGAAGGAGAAATCATCATTATTTAGAAATCATCAATTGGTTGGACTTGTAACAGTATAATTATAAAAGAGGTTACTGTAATATATTTTTGTAGTCTCAATAATACTAACATAGACTAATTTGGGTTTTCTTATTATTAACAAAACACTGTCAGAGCAACTTTGTGATCTGTTTTTACCTCTACATCGTGTATTGTTTTTTTTTCATCAGCTGGAAAAACAACACAATCTTCTGTGTTAATTTTTTCTTAAGAAACTGATCTAGTAATTGTCCAAGATAAAGTTTTTTTTAATTATTTAATTTGGGAGTAAATTTGGTATTGGAGCTTTCACTACAAACTGCAGGATGCCACTGAGTAATGAACCCTCGTCCATTACTCATTACTGACTCGCTCGTGTGAAACGGCCTTATTTCAGCGCACTACTGTTCGTATGATTTATTGCGGTTTCGTACCAAGATGTATGTCCTCTTGGTTTTGACGGGCTTTGTTTTTAGAATCCAGAGCTTTTCTGCTAAACAGTTTCTCACCTTTATGTCTCAAGGTGACGTGCGCAGTGTTATGTCACATAGCATAAGGACGCGTCCTAAGAGGTATTGCATTTGTTATGGGCTGGGGTAACCGCTTAAAATCAGCAGTTCCTTCATATACTCAAATAAAAAAAAAACAACTTTTGTTCAGCTATATATATTATAATGACCTATTATATTTGTATTTATATTTTTTTTTATTATTATTTGTATTATATTGACCTTATTCTAAAACAATAAGGAATAATATTTTATGGTTCATACAATCTAGATACACGAATGGTATTCTAATAAGTAGATTAGTATAACCGAGCATAATTATTATAATCATTACAAAAAGTCACATATAAAATGGCAAAATAAGTTGAATAAATATAAGGAAGTAGGTAAATATGAGTTTTCAAGTCCAAAGTAACATAAAGTAGATCTTCTAAACAAGCGAGCTAAATTTTTGACCACATTGTCACTATCCATCATGTGAGATATTGGTCAAACGATTTGGCTATTTAACAAAAAAACCATCCATTTTTGACGGCCCTAATCTAACTTAACCTAGTCTCATTCAAGTCTAAGTCTATCCCACTTTTTCACAAAAATATCTAAGAAGCAAATTCAAACTTAAAAACGGTTTCACACAAGGTCCCTTTGTGTCGCTAGTATAGAATAACCCCAATTAGACTTCCAAATCATTTCTATGTATCGATGACGTGACTAATAAAAGCTTCTAAATGATCGACTACTCTGAATATAAAGTTCGGTTATCGATTGAGGATGTGGATTAGCAAACCATAAGTAATGGATGATCTCATTGGTCTCATGGTTAAACTGATAGGTACAAGAACTGAATACAAATACAGAATAAGTGAGAATCACTATGGGGCGGAAGGACGGCCCCATATGATAGCTAATAATAACGTGAGAAGTAACAAATTTAAAAATAATTAGGTTCATTCAGATTATTACAGAAAAAAATCCATTGATGTAACATTTTCAAGTATACTTGAGAATGAAGATTGACAATATAATTACTTGTATGGTAACGGTACGCCTTCAAACATCTGTACCTGTGCTACTGTTATTAATTCTGTGCCAACCTTTAAATTCAAAGTTTCACGAAGAAATACACATCAATAATGGATCTCGTATTACTCGAAAAGTGAGAGAAATCATAGATAGACGATAAGGTAATAACAGAAGCTGATCTCATCTTTTGTCTTCTTTTGTTGGGTGTACTACACAATGCAGTTGTAAATTTTTGGGTTCTTAACTCCACAATGTTCCCGTCATTAATCTAAAGGCCGTAACTTGAAGCGGGGTTGGGTCTTTGTACCTGCTTTGCCCCTTCTGACATGTGCTGGGACAAAAAGCTTGCGCAATATTCCCTACCCTTGGATGATGTGAAAATAATACGCTTCAACTCCAATATCTGAAGACAATCTCAATTCAAAATCTCAGAAAATCTTTTAAGATACGTATTTAAAAGCTCTGGAAAATACAACCTTTCAGTTCAAATATCCACTGAGTAACTAATTTTTGGGTATAATGAACTCATTTAGAACAATATAAAATAGTCCCCATTTCAACAAAACATTTCCAATTGCAACATCTTTCAACTGATTTGATCCTTATCTAGAATCTAAAAGCTTTCCCAATTCCAACTTTATCACCAATCAATCGCGGCCATTTCTCTCCTAAGCTATTTTTAAAAATGTCACCCACAATTCCACTTCCACTTTTTCTATCACTCCAAGCCCTTGACATGCATTAACACTTACAGCTTTTTCTGTTCTATCTACAGATGCGAGTGCATCATTAAAATCTTCTATGGCTCCAAAAAGATCAAAAGTTATCTTCGAGAGTCCCCCTTCGGTCCTTCCCCATTCCCCTGTTCAGTTCCATCCATTCCAGTCAGTCAGTCTTACATCGGCGGTGGTGCGCGCCGATTGTGTCGCTCCGAGTTCCGATGCTCCCGCGAAATCGTGAAAACAAATTTCCTCCGTCACATTTGCATATGTGAAGTGAAACCAATTTCAATTTTGACGCGTGTGTTGTGACTGCTATTTATTGGATGTAACGGATTAATGAGATTCGAGCAGTGAAGTGTTGTGGATTGTGCTTTTATATTGTAAGTTTGTTTTCAAATAACTGTAGGATTCACTTTATTTATTTACTAGTATGTTATTGTACCGCAATTATATTCCTTATGCTTTATTATTACTATTTATTAAGTATTTTCTGCACTTTTAGTGTATTTTAATTTCGCATTCATATCTATACAGAGCTTTCACCAAAGCTCTTAACTTGCTTTCTTGTTTACGTACTCCACTTTTGTTATCACTATTGTAAGTATTGTATTGTATTGTCTTCACTTCAGTGATGATAGCATCTAATTTATAGCTTCAACCGGAACGTCAAAAGCCCGGTCACGAAGTTATCGCAAGCACCAAACTTTTTATGAGCAACAGAGGCTATGGTCATATAGCTACCTAGTAGATGTCACCTATTATTATGGGGTAATGGTATATTTCTACTGCACGTAGTTTATAAAGGCTCAACAAGTACCTTTAAAACTAAATTGTATAAAGCTTTTCTTCCAGGGACAACAGATAGAATATCAGATGGTTATCTAATTAGGGCCGTTTTATAATATCCGTATATTTATCCTGTAGCTGTCAGTATTAGCAGCTGGCAGAAGGTGCAGCGAACGGCGCAAATAGCAAAGCTTAGCTATAAACTTTGCCTATATCAGCAATCTTGACTCATCTGACGCTAGGCGCAGCGTATAGCTTACAAAAAAAAAAAAAAAAAAAAAACCAAAGGGCACCAAACTTTGTTTTTTACGAGCAACGTTGCAACAATTGCGATGGTAAAAAGAGATAAGGTGTCCCAAAGCATAAATAGGCTAATGTCGATTCCCATTACGTTGTTTTGTCACGTGGAGATGGTTCCGAGATTAAAACGAAGAAAGCTCGTTACGATGATACTGTCATACAAACTATGATGCTATCTACTTTAGGCAGCAAAGATTGTTTGTATAATGTCTTACTGACTATGATAATATCTACGGTACTTTTGGAGTAACCATCGTGGAAACTGATATAATGTCTATGGTACATCATTATTTTGAATGGGTGCTTGATTTCAGACCTTTTATAGAGATAAAAGAAGTACGTATTATGTAGACAGCATGACTGCTAATTACGACTATTCAAATAAATAGGAAAGTAATCACGAGCCTGTTAAGATTGTATAAAACATTGAGAAGTGTAGGTAATTGCGTAGATTTTATTTAATTTCATACAAGTCATTACATCATTATCTAACGGTATTAAGTAGACGAAAAAACTCCTTTCAGCTGTTGATTTTTTTAAAGTTTTCATGGACTCTCAATTAGAACCTGACTTTGTCTATGAAAAATAGAAATAATACAAAGTATTCTACTATTTCGAATTCTCACATCTGTTATTACCCAATAGTAATTTTATTTATAATGAAACAAAGAACAGTAACCATTTAAGTGTTTTGTGATCCACTGCTATAAAACTTGGTTTTATTATGTTACTCTTAATAAAACTAAACTTTTTAAAGAGCTATAAAACTGATTTCTACTTTATAAATATTTAAATGCATTGATTTTTAAGTGAAGCAAAGTTGTGATTTTCTTAATAACATACTTTTGATTTCTTTATCCGGTTCAAAGAACCAAAAATCATGCATTCCCGTAAAATAAAATACGTATTTGTTTCTTTTATATGCATTTGATTAAAGTTACTGAAATAAAATTGCTTCTTAACCAAATATTTAACAAACAACAATCATCATTGATACAAGAATAAGCACCAATTTTTAACCGACTTCCCAAAAAGGAGGAGGTTCTCAATTCGGTTGTATTTTTTTTTTTTTTTTGTTTGTTCCCTCATATCTCCGGCATTTATGAACCGATTTGGAAAATTCTTTTTTTATTTGATTAGATATACTTCCAGATTGGTCCCATTTTTTTCAGAATCCAGTTCTGATGATGGGATCCATGAGGAATTGAGGGAACTCCTCAAATATTGTAGGCATACATATGGCGATTTTGATATTTTCAGCAAGACACCAAGCATTTACATTCAGAAAATATCATAATCCTTTCACCACTATGGTTCTTTCATAATTTTTTTTTCATCCAAAATTATTTAGTCGAATACAATGGCGGAAGTCGGTTTTTTAAATGAAAAGTTATTAATTTATAAAAAGTGATTTAATCAGAAAAAATATCTATTAAGAAACCTATTATAAGTTACTATGTAGTTGCGCCCCGCGATTTCACCCGCGTGTATAATGATGAAAATTGATGATGATGATGATGATGAAAAGTAGCCTATGTGTTAATCCAGGGCGTAAAGTATCTCCATTCCAAATTTCACTCAAATCCATTCAGTAGTTTTTACGTGAACGAGTAACAAACATCCATACTCACAAACTTTCGCGTTTATAATATTAGTAGGAGTAGGATAGTAGGATTCAGATTATTTATATGTTTAGAGCTAAAATCTTACGATTTTGCAATCATCACACTATATTCAATAAAACTTTTGAGTTCACAATTAATTAAAAATAATGACCGTACACACCTTTAACTTGAAAAGACGATGAATCAATCTCGGTTTCGTAAAAAGATTAAACTTAAAAGCAAAAGATTAATCTATCCATTACCAAATGACCTTATTTGATCGAACAATCTGAGACCTTCTATACGTATATAATATACATTGGTACAGTACGAAGATATCAAAGACAAAACAATATACACTCGAGAGCAATAAATCCGGGTCACTTAAAGAATCCTAAAAATCTCGGAAACTAAAAATGCTAGGTTAATGCAATAAATTGTATTTAATAGACAATGTAATACTCCTTAAATGAAGGTATTAAAACTTCTTAGTTATTGTAAAGTTATATCATAAAAAAAACAAATTTGAAAAAGGGCCACTTTCGAAGATGGAACTACGAAATTACAGCATTTGGTTTTGCTTTTGTTTGTAATCTGTCATTTATCATTGTTTGATTTCTGTTTTTTTGTTGTTTTTTTTCTGCGTAAACGCAGTAATGGAAGCACGAGGAGGCAATACGAAGTATTAAAATTCAAGAAAATCGTAATAAAGTTCAAAAATTTCATGTTTCCTATTTTTGTTTTAAGGAGAGATCAGCAGTTTTTTTCTTTATGTAATTTTGTGTTAATAAAATGTATGGTGACTCATATTTTTTTACCTTCTTTTAAGGAGTATTACATTGTCTATTAAATACAATTTATTGCATTAATCTATCATTTTTAGTTTCCGAGATTTTTAACATTCTTTAAGTGACCCGGATTCATTGCTCTCGAGTGTAGTTACAAAGCCCTTCTAACTTGGCCAAGGTTTCGGTTTAATTGAATTTTTATATCTTTAGGTAGCAGTATATTGAAACTTAGATTGTAATCTGGTTTGGTTGTATTAGACGCAGCTCGTCTAGTAATTGGATTTAGATAGAATTTTGAGAAAAAGGTTTTTGTATATGCGAAAATTAATTTATATAATAATGAACCGATTCCAGTGAAGAAACCATGGTTTGCTGTGTTTAAGTGTATGAAAAGTATCAAGTATAACTTAAAAAAAATGACCAATTAAGTAGTGTGATGTAGAGTCAATAAGATTTTCGGATGTTCTTATCCTGGTATCTGCCAGGATTGCTGACCTTCCGCAAATGCAAAATATCCTCTGTACCTCTTTATATTTATCTTCGATTGATTAGATTCTATAAACAGAAGTGTTTCGTCCCACAAAGTCCATATCTCAAAATTACCACTTCCCTAAATGACATCTTCCCACATTGACTACTCCCACAAAGCCCACTTCCCAGAATTACCTCTTCCTATAATGGCCAATTCCCATAATAGCCACTTCTTAAATATATCACTCAACGACCGCCACGGTCCCGCGGGCGAGTAGCCGGCTGAGAAGCCAACTGGTTGCGGGTTTGATTCCTGCTGCTGATCAAATACTTGCATGATCTGCAAATATTCGTTCCGGATCTGGGTGTTGTACCATGATACTCGTAGTTCCTGATACCCACAGCACAGGCAATCCTGTAATGTTATTGTTGGGTGTTACCACTTTACATAATACCCACTTCCCATAATGACCACTTCCTAATCCCACTTGATATTAATGACACTTGAATAATACCTAATTTACCTAGGTATCGCACTTGACTAACCCCTTGATGATAGATAGTACCTAGTTCACAAAATATCTCTTCTTTACCACGCACAAAGATCCATAACAGTTTAAAATGAATGAAAGTTTTTTCTAGGCACAAAAAACGATCGTTCTCAACATTAATTCATTGATGTCTTAAATTGTTATGGTAATGCGAATCTTTTAAATTAATGGCGGTAAAAACAGAACGGTTTGCCGCCCGCCTAGAAAATATGTAGGTATAACGTCTTACAAACGTATAATTAGATGCTCGTAATAAGAATTTATAGAGGAATTATACCTACATCAAAACTATTAATAGAATAGAGAAAAAACTAACGATACTATGTATAATGTATAATGTAATGTTACTAAGTTAGTAAATTAGGAAATTATTTTTGTTCAGCTTGAACAAATTAATTTCCTTAAAACATGTTCAAAGTAACACACGCCCGGAGTTTGTTCGCATGATACTAATATAAAAAAAGCTCTAAATAGCTAACCTATAACCTACCTTCATCAAAATCAGTTCTTCCTTTATGGTCAGGTGCAGCTTATGCTGAGACAGGGACCTATTTCACCTCACACAACACGTTAGTCTATATACTTATATCTTCATGTTTATTTATAATGTTATTTTTTTTTCTGTTTGTTTTTTCTTTTTGTGTAATCTTGTGTTGTGTTTTCTATGTGTGAAATAAATAAATTTTCTTTCTTCTTTCTTTCTTTCTTTCTTTCTATGACTTTATTGAGTAACAAACACCCAAACTTTTGCACCTATAACATAATTATTATGGAAGACAAAGGAATCAGAAAAGATTAAACGAATCAACAATGCGATTAACTATGAGATATGCGACATCCTCTGTGGCGCGGTGGGCGATCAGCCAGCTGAGATGCGAGAGGTTGCGGGTTCGATTCCCGCTGCGGGACAAATATTTGTATGATCTGCAAATATTTGTTCCTGAATTGGGTGTTATGGTACCATGGTACTCGTAGTTCCTGATACCCACGACACAGGGAATCCTAGTTTGGGAGACTACATATGTGACTGTTGGGTGTTGTGTTGTGTGTGATTTTCAGTAAATGTCTAATTCTAATTAGGTACACAAAGCGAAAAAAAGTGTTCGATTTTCTACAAGAGTATAAGAGGAAACTTTTAAGATGAAGCTTGCTGCTTAGTCATAAATGATAGAGCACCAGTAGCTTTCCACGTTAATCTATGAAAGCCAAACAAACAGTTATCAAAAGTGTCAACTGCGTTTGATGACCTGATAACCGCCCGGTAGCACAATACCTGATAAGCTCCGATAGTGCGTGTCCATAGATTACTCAGAAACCTTCATAGCAAGTGATTTATACTTAGTAAGCTGCTGGTAAATACAGGCATGTTGAAAGGGTAAAAAACATGTGGTTTTTATTTGATCTCGGAAGCTAATAAAATATCATCGATAATGTTAGATGAAATATCGTGTAGGTTAGGTACTTGTAAAAATAGTAATCTGTCAAGTAAATCAATAGAAAATACAATAAAGTTTGCCTTACCTTTTGTATCCTGCGTTATGAACTTTCTCAGCAACAGTGCTAATGATAACAAAGTTTGATAAGTGCATCAGCATCCTTAACACTCGAAACTACTTTACCTTTCTTATTTTTCTAAAATACACTCGAGAGCAATGAATCCGGGTCACTTAAAGAATGTTAAAAATCTCGGAAACTAAAAATGATAGATTAATGCAATAAATTGTATTTAATAGACAATGTAATACTCCTTAAATGAAGGTAAAAAAAATATGAGTCACCATACATTTTATTAACACAAAATTACATAAAGAAAAAAACTGCTGATCTCTCCTTAAAACAAAAATAGGAAACATGAAATTTTTGAACTTTATTACGATTTTCTTGAATTTTAATACTTCGTATTGCCTCCTCGTGCTTCCATTACTGCGTTTACGCAGAAAAAAAACAACATAAAAACAGAAATCAAACAATGATAAATGACAGATTACAAACAAAAGCAAAACCAAATGCTGTAATTTCGTAGTTCCATCTTCGAAAGTGGCCCTTTTTCAAATTTGTTTTTTTTATGATATAACTTTACAATAACTAAGAAGTTTTAATACCTTCATTTAAGGAGTATTACATTGTCTATTAAATACAATTTATTGCATTAACCTAGCATTTTTAGTTTCCGAGATTTTTAGGATTCTTTAAGTGACCCGGATTCATTGCTCTCGAGTGTATTAGTTAGGTTAATATAATTTTCACTTAGGTTTACACATTGCTCTCACTATTTTTGACAGATTCATTTTTAACAAGAACTAAAAGTCATACGATGTTTTGTGTTTGATGTACAATCCTACTAATATTATAAACGCGAAAGTTTGTGAGTATGGATGTTTGTTACTCTTTCACGTAAAAACTACTGAATGGATTTGAGTGAAATTTGGAATGGAGATACTTTACGCCCTGGATTAACACAGGCTACTTTTCATCATCATCATCATCATCAATTTTCATCATTATTCACGCGGGTGAAACCGCGGGGCGCAACTAGTATTAGATAAAAGATCATAAACAGCCAATTTTCTTGCAAAACAGAGATGTAATTGGTTCGTTCTTCGTTTGATTTCCATTAGGCCTATTCTTTAAGTAACTCAATAGTAACGCATGTGTAATTTTAAATAAGCGTATCCCTTGCGGCTTTATCCTGGTGTAGGTACCAATGATGACGTAGATTACTCCGATAATATTTTCAACCCACTTATAAACCTATATTACAACCAGGAGCACGTGTCCACCAGATTAGGCCGATTACCCTAATGGTACATTATAATGATACACCGCTCACGCGTAATAATGAATTATTTTTGTAAGCTTCTGTAAATGGCTGGTTAAAAGCTGTTCTCACGAGTAAATCAAGATTAGAGACTAACGTACACTTGTAAATTAACCGTTGGACAAAATCGTACCATCAAAGTTGACTTAGGAACGCTACATGACTATTAGTAGTATTACATAATCATCACCGTCATCACTAGCCTATTAACGTCCTCGGCTGTACGACTCTTCCCTCATTACAAAGGGGGGATTCACCATAATCACCATGCTTGGCAGATGGATTTGTGATCGCAGTTTGGTGTTAATAACTCGGGTAGATGCTACTGCCCGTCCACTGGTGTAATCCTTTAGTAAGGCTGTTACTACATTCACGGGAGGAGAAGGAGGGGTCCATTCTTTGGCCAGATATACCATGGTACAACATAATAATGGCCACTATTTAATAGTTATACTGAGTTAAAATTGACATTACATTATATAATAACTTCAGTCCACCTTAGTTCACTGCTGGACATAGGCTTCTCCCAATCTTCACCACTGAACTCGGTGTTCGGCTCTTCCCATCAACTTTCTGCTGACCGCCTTTCGTAAGTTATACCTCTAGTTATACGGCTGGATGAGCCGGGGAGTTGGCCCACGCTACGTTTGACAAGACGAACTCGCTTACCCCAACGATTGTCGGCTCCTTGGCATATTCCCACTTCAGCATAATAATCGGGTGGGCTATGTTGATGACTTTAGCTTTAGTAGTAATGATATACCTAGCGCTGTTTCTCTTCTTGTCTTGTGTGTTTATTTTTTTACCCAAATGGACAAAAAAGGAGAGAATACCGTTATTCAGGCTGCTAAGCTTTGTATTCTGAATCGTTCTAATTCTAACTATAAAAACGGCGTTGAACAAATATGAAACTGTTTAAACATAAACTTGCTGTATGTCCTTCAGACGTTTTGTTGATCGAATGGGTCACTTTCTATTAGATTTTCTACGAGTCTCTGGTATGATAATTTACCATTTAGGGTCTTAAACAAGCTGATGTATATTCATGTAGGCAACAAGCAGTAACTACCTAAGTACTTATATCTTTGCTATGAAACTAAAATAGCAAATTTCTACTATTATCATCGATAACAAACTAAACAATCCATCAACTTATAACTAACCTGTACTGCAAACAACAATCATACTATCAATAAATTGATCAAACAATTTCATTCCCGTAAACCAAATTAACGGTTACCTATAAACGGTTTAATCTTAAAACCGCTATTTCCTTCGCAATAGAGTTCAAATTAGCAAAGGAAATTGATGTTGGTTTTCCTATTAGTCATTAGTCCAATGAATTGTGTAAACAGTTTAACGTTTACAAGGTCCCAAGAATTACGGTAACTTTGTTGGGAAAATTAAGATCGTTACAGACGTGCGGCAAATTCACTGAGATTGAAACTACCCATTTTGTTGGACCTCTGTGGTTTCAAGTTGCTGCTCTATGTGTGTGGCTCTTAGTGAGGTAGTGGTCAAGTTTTACTAAATATTAAATATATATTTATATATATCTATACATCAGGATTACCTTAATCCCCTATTATTTGTTGACATCAAAGTAACAAAGACTAGAATAGTATTAACAACTCAACTGAAATTTCACCCATCAGTAATGCCATAATTGGATTGTTTCTAATTGAAGACCTTATCACAGTGTTCCGGCAAATAAACATACCATAGTTTACTTTATCAAGCGCAAACTTACTTTATTTAGCAAAGTCACGTGGCAGGCTATAGAGAGAGAGAGAGAGAGAGAGAGAGAGAGAGAGATAAAGCTATGTTCAGAGTGTCAGAATCCAAAATGAGAAAATCCGTATATAAACCAAGATCACTGACATAGCTCTCAGAATTAGCAAGTTAGTGGCAATGAGCAGGTTATATATTTTGCAGAACTGACAACTATTGGAGAATATTAGATTCTCGAGTGGTGACCACGGATCGGACGACGCAGTGTGGGAAGGCCGCCTCTCGATGGACCAAGGACATTTTAAAAGTCGCAAGATGCCGGTGAATGGAAGTCGTTTGTGGTGGCATTCTGAGGTGCCTATGTTCAGCAGTGGACTTTGACAGGCTCATGATGATGATGATAATATCTTAAGCACGCTTCAAACGTTGATTGAAAACGTGGAGAACCGGCATGCTCGGTAACTAAAAATTCAAAGACATGTGACATACACCAACCCGCACTGAGCCAGCGTGATGGATTAGCGTGGCTCACTCTTGTCCAGAGGAGGCTCCATCCCAGCAGTAGGAACAAATCGCTAATTACATTATGCTACAATATTTGTAATGATAATCGACCTGCGAAGCGGTCCACGTTGACGAACACGCTCTTTATTTTCTTGTTCAATACGTTACGTGAACCAATTTCGATCATTATTTAGACCGTCTCAAATTTGTATCGTGGTGGCATACCGAATACTTCTTCTTGGAAGTATTGAAGTACTCTTTTTCTATGCATCAGCTTTTTGTTCCATAGTTCGCTGCCCACCAATTTGAAGAATCATCAAAAAAAAGTCAAGCTGTGTTACAAACAAGTCCTGATTTTTTAGGTTTGATCTCGTAGTAAATTAACCTAGTATAAAAATCGATTCAAAATGATGTACATATAGAGACACGCCATACAGAGACACGCCATTTTTCTTAAAGTGGTAGGCAGAGCCTCAAAGGGCTTCTTTAACTGTGGGTCGCACAATCCTGATTAAAGTAATTTAAATGAATAGAATACCTTTGATTTTGAAGTCTGTGATTTCTCTTACGTTTTCTTCATCTTTTTTATCAATTTGTTTATTAACTTTCTCACAAATGATGCAATTTATTGTGAGTAGTAAATCATTAATGCACTACTTCCAGGTTTATTACCAAGAAGTGATGTGTTCTGATAAGAACTGCTTCCGCACATAGAATTCTTATCGTGCTTTTTATGAGAGAGTAGGTACTGTTATAAGGTCGCTTTTGTGTTACATTTCTTTTGCTACTGTAATCGTTTACATTGTTTTCTGCGAACTCTTTGAACATGCCGCTCGATAAAACATAAATAGCGGCCGTATGCCATTTCACCCACGTTATGTTTCCGAGGGTACCTAACCTACTGATTTTTTGGTTACTGTGTACATTCATCATCCACTTTGATCTATCTTGATATCAAATTATAACAAAATTGCCCCCGCCGTTGGTGGTACAGAAAAACAAACATCCAACGCAACAAATAAATGTACAAAGTTCTGCTTTTATAATTTGTAAGGATAGCTTTTACAAAATCCAAAAATGTACAAAGCTCTGCTTTTATAATTTTTAAGGATAGCTTTCACAAAATCCACATAGTTCAAAGCATACCGGAGATGCTATTGAAATTAGTGTTTAGTAGGTTATCAATGGCTTAACGGAATACTTACCTACATACAATACATTTCTCGTTTTTGTCACCCAAGAAATAAATTAACGTAAATTCACCTCCGTAAATTATATTTTCAATGCCATTGTTTTGAACTACATAGGTTTCTTTAGAAATGAGTAGATAACTACACCTTCTACCTGCCTAAACATTTGTGTCCCGGCCTAGATCTAGGTACTAAAAGGTAAACCTATACGTACAACTCTTTTCGCAGCACTCCCTAGTGGTATGTGGGGTTTGCCAGTAAACTGTACTCGTTTTAAGTTTACTCGTCTATGCCTATCAAGGCCACCAGCACAAAGCTTTCCGAGGGCCAACTCTTGAACTAAAGACATTTGTTGAACTCGACATTTTCATATAAAAGTGTCAAAGTCTGATAGATCTTGGTATGAAAATGTCGAGAATTAACCCTCTAAGGAGCTCATTATGGGTTGTGTAAATTATTTTACTCAAAAAACTTTACATTTTCATTCACAAATACAATGTAACTCGCTGTAATACAAATTTCAAGCTCGTTAATTATTAATCATCGAACAGCTGTTTCTTCAAATGCCTTACCCACCAGAACCATTAAATACATTGTTTCTACATTCGGCTTCCTCTATCACCCTGAAATCGATTTCTCACCACAGTTTCTTGCCGTTATAGCTGTTTATTTTTTTTCCTTTAGTTCCATCAAAAAGGGTCCAATTAGTCATGGTGCGGTGGCACACAGAACTAGTTACAGTACACAGCAGTTGCGTTCGCACATTAAAATCAATCATTTTTTGTTTTGAGCAGCGTATTTACCATTATCATGCGATCAGTGTTTTCTGAGACAGTTACCTTGTTTTGACCTACTTTGGGCAAGACAGTCGGTCTATTTTATGAAGTGCCTTATAAATTGTCGGGAACTGTAGTAGCAGATACAGCCTAATGATATATTGAGGGCCCATTCCCAAAATTATTACTATAGAAAATGGTGCGGTTTCCTTTATGTTAAAGTTATGATTTTTAACGTTTTCGGCTTTGATCTTTTTGTTGTAATTTATGAGTGGACTACCTGATTTAAGTGATCCTAACTTCGAGACAGCTCATTAGAATATCAGTTTTAATTCGTTACCTTGAAGGTGTGTTTTGATTGACTAGGGCGTTGCTCCAGTTTCTTGAATGATGTCAGAAATATTTTGCTTATCAACAAATGAACCATCCTGTCAGTTTACTTAAATCTTTAACGACGAGACTAAGAGTAATTTAAGTTGATTTTGGATTAACCTGTTGGTATGAATACAAGATAACATCCATCATCTTTATTGGCAAGTACGATCAATCAATTGATGTAACAATTCGTGTGAACAAAAGAAGTCTTTTCAAATCATTTCTTAGGGAATAGAGAATCAGTGCTTGTGCAGAATCTCCAAAAGTTTCTTGTTTATGGAACCACATAATAATAGTGTTCTAAAATTGCCTATGAAGTAACGAAAAACATAATCGATAACAGGGGCCCAAGCATACGAACGTCTAACGTTATTGAGACCTAGCGTCTCCGTAACGATAGTAAACGTCAAATATTAACCAAAGTCAAAGTCAAAGTCAACAGAATTTTATTCATTGAAATCACAAGGAACATTTTAAATCGTCTTATAAACTAAAATTACGCCTGTTCCACCATCAAATAACAAAGATTTAAAAGCACCATAATGTCATTGATAAACTTTTTATATTGACGATCGTCTCACTAGCGTGTCGATAACGTTAGATATTCGTGCTAACCCTACAGTTACCTAAAGAACGATCATTTCGTGTGCTATTTTATGAGCATTTGCTGATGTAAGGTAACCATTAATTTTCTATGCATCTCCTTCTCTTTGTTTGATTGGCACGAAACGCACTGCTAAGAAGGATCATCCAATAAAATAGCCAATACAACTCAGTTGCTCTGATTTTTGTTGGTTTGGTCGTGACTATTCAAAATAATCCTTGTGATTTCAATGAATAAAACAGTTTTTGACCTTAATTAGTCCAACTTAATTAGGTTGTGAAAATGGACTTGAAAGAAGACCGTAAAAACGAAATCATGAATGATGAAAATATTTAAATTAATCGTATTGCGTATGAATACCAGCAATGCCACTGATAATCAAAACACATATCGGACGATCGCATGCCAATTAGGACAACTTATTTCGGAACACGAACAACCTACAACCAGTAAATTTTGAAACTTACCCAAAAAAAATATATAAAATTCACCTCTTTTAAAACTAAATATTGATCTGCTTTCTCGTACTCAAACATGCTGTATTGTTTTAGGTGATGTTCTCGCGCATGTGAAGGCATGGCGCGGGGGGGTGTAGGACTCCTCTTGCTATGGGTGGTCGCCGTCACCGCGGATGGTAAACATGGTAAGTACTTTACATTTTTTGAGTAAGAACAAAGGCTTTATTTGGATTGGACTTTAGGACTGGTTTGAGGCTATGCTATCTACAAATAAAGTTGACAAATTAAATACATTTTTGTTGGATATTTCCTTATGCTCCGGCTTGTTACATGGCTATAGACGCAGTGGATACTTTTTTGCCTATGCCATAAACTTTATGGTATAAAGGGTTTAATGAATCTACCTGATCAAGGGTTTACAGAGCGCGTTGTCTGTGACAAGTTTTTTAGATAATATAAAACCCTGTCCATCTTAAAGAAAGATAGCGCTGTCGGCCATGACAACAAAAGTATTGGTAAGACATTGGTAGCCAACACAAAATACTTTAGTTCAGACCCATAATAATTTTGGTTGGTAAATTTGATCTTAAAACTAAGATAACTAAATTAACGAGAAATATCAAAATGCTTCAAGTAACCAGAAGTAACCAAGAAATCACACACTAAAATAATAACGAAGAAGTTTGTAATTAAAAAAACTAGGCCAACGATAATTTAAGTTCCATCTCTCACGTAATTCAAAATGAATTACCTACCTCACTTTAAAATTAATTCCTAAAAACTTTCTGCAGACGACATTTTTTAACGTTATCTTTCACCCTCCACAGCAGCTGGTAAAATGACTGAGTTACCCGGGTAAAACTCCAGGTAAAAAATATTGGTAAAAAGTATCGGAGCTTGGGCAAAAACACTGCAAAAAAATTAAGAGTTTACACGTAATCTGAATCAGATAAAGATGAAGGTACCTCACAAAAAGTAACTGTCAGCGAAGATACCTTTGGGTAAAAATAAGCAACCGAGCGTAAACTGAGTCATGCCTGTTCAACCGAAAGCATTTTTATAATGTTGTAAAATAAAGAATTACTTACCAGGTAATGGTTTTAATGCTTACTACAGCGGATTTTGTTAATATCGAATAAATAATTAAAAAATATCGGTAAAATGCTAAAAAATTAAATTTAAACCAATATATTGGCCAATCATTATCAAATACTACCACTTTACCTATTTTTGCCGCCAAGCAAGTAGTGCTCGCATTGCTGTTTCGGTTTGAAGGGTACGGGTGCCGGTAAAACTACAGGCACATGAGATTTTTCATCTTTATGTCTCAGGTTCAGCAGCGCGCGTGTTATGCCTCTGGTGATGCAGGCGTACATGGGCTTCGGTAAATACTTTCCATCAGATCATCAGGTTACTTTTCATCAGATTCATCATAGAAGTCTAAAAAAAAGAGTCAACCTTCCTTATAGGTTTAGCTCCTGTCCATCCAAAGGTTGTATAGAAGATATTGTTTTTTTGTAGCGATAAGACCAAACATTGCACATTTCGTTTTATTGATTAATGTATGTAGTTCTTCACTAGTTTTTGAAGTGTACAATAAAGTACTGTAATTAATTCATAAATTCATTCAATTATAACGAAGAATAAGTTTAAGTAAACGAATTCTGAATGCCAAAATTTGAAATAGATTGAAATAATTATAGCAGTTGCTGATAAACACACACTGTGGGCAGACAGGCAACGATATTTCAACATAAGGGTTTATTTTTTACCTTTTAAGTAACGAAACCCTAAACCGTAAGAACGCTATACCGATTAAGTAGATACTCTGAGAACGAAATCGAACAAAAAACCAAGACAAAAACGATTGTCACGATCCAAAAGCAACAAGGCAAAGAACCTATTGAAGACAAAAAGGGAACCTCACGAACATCGTGCTCATAACATTGTGAGCATTAAACGTTAATGAGGATCGTTTAGCAGGAAATGTGGGTCAGTGATACTAATGTGTGAAAAGGGTTCATTCGCAAGAGCTAATGAAATAGCTGAAGCCTTGGTAGATAGATTATAGATAAAAAACTTTTTACTGTATACCTACCACGAAGTCAGAATATTTCGTGTAACAATAATATTCCGACTCCACGGTACCACATGACCACCATTTCCATACAATCAAAGGAGTAGGGTATGCAAGCTTCGCAATATCTAACCTTCTAAATAGTTATTTTTAGGGTTCCGTACCCAAAGAGTACCCTACTACCGGAACCTATTACTAAGGCTCCGCTGTCCATTCGTCCGTCCGTCCGTCAGTCATCAGGCTGTATCTCATGAACCGTGATAGTTAGACAGTTGAAATTTTCACAGATGATGTATTTATGTTGCCGCTATAACAACAAATACTAAAAAACAAAATAAAATAAATATTTAACATTTATACAACAAACATGTTTTTTTTTGCCGTTTTTATAGACAAAAAAATAAAAAAAAATAGTTTCGTGCTATTAACTCTGCCATTAGGTACCTATTACCATATATTGGTGCATTACCTTTAGAATGTGCATCAATCGAACATCAAATTGAAGCTTTAAAATCTTACTAACTAGAAGCATATAATATTTCTAGGAAATAAATCTAATAAAAGTTATATTTTAAAGCTACTATAATACTATACGACCAAAACTAGCAAGGCTAGCTTCAATTATATTGTGATTGTGATTACGTGATACCGTGGAAGTGTTACCGTACAGGCTGATTATGGTGTTTAAGGTTGGTTCTAATACATAAGGAGATGGGTAGCAGCATTTGTGTCAACACCAATACTGCAATCACCAATCCACCTGCCAAGCGTGGTGGTATTGGCAAATTGCATTGCATTCTATGAAGGAAACCTTGTCCAGCTGTGGACGGAATAACTGATCATGATGATGATGATGTTTAGGATAAAATAAAACAAGGAATCTGAGTCAACGATAGGAACAAATATTATATAAAGGTACACAACGCTCAGACTTATGATATAAGAGCTTATGAAATACCTCGAGTTAAAATGAGCAAGAGTAGGAAAGTCCATTCTGAAAATTGCTCTGCGGCTCTCCGCCAGTTTGAGTTTTCTATTTTAGAATGCCAATACGGATATCACTAACTTTTGAACTGAATATTTCAGGAAAGTCACTTGTATTTCCAAAGCAGTAAGGTTCAAATGTTTACTTACAATTTTGGAAAAGTTACGTGCAAAAATAGATGGATCAAAGGTGTCCTATTTTAAACATTTTGATGATTCGTTTCGACGTGACTGATAACTATCAACATTGCTCTTTCTATTGGTCTTATATTTCGAAAGAACATGCAATTATTTTCTAATACAGAAGCACCTTTTCCAGTATAAACGAATAAAGATAAAGATAATTTTATTTGTTTTGAATATGGTAATTTTACATTGGTGGTCATAATTCACACGTCCAACATACTCAGTCATACATTATGACATACAAATAAATTCGTTTCCATAAGTAGGTCCTAAAGTAGGTAGATACCTCAGAATAAGGATAAGCAAGGATACATAAGGTAGGATAGGTATAAGGATACATCCATTCCATGTCATAAAAAATTATGTCAACATTAAATACAAAATCATCAAAATAAAATCAATTAAAATCCTAGGTCACCATACAATTATTCTAATGTGTCATCTAAAAAGTCATGTATACTATAATAACATTTTTTAATTAATGAATCTTAATTTAAAAAAAAGATGCTTTTGATTTTTTTGTCTACTATACCAAAAAAGGCACACCTTTACGAAGAAAATTCAAGCCCACTTCTAAGATAACAAAAGTTCCAAGACAATTTCGCTAATACAAAAATCGGATTTCCATTAACGTTGAAATCGGAAACGGCCACTCGGGCACACCTCGCAGCTGCTTGCATGAATGAACAGAAAAGACTCAAAAACTTAGGACTCGGGACAGAGCTGCGTCACTTTGAATAGACTTACAAGATCGAACGTATAAGTATAAGATCCAAAAATTGTGTGACACTTATGCGAGCTTAAAGTCGACTTGAAACGATACAAAGATATACTTAAAAATATTTTGTTTTTGTTCAAAATATATGACTTCGTTTGTTTGTTAAATTCAAACGAGCTGAACAGATAAATTCAAGATGCCTGTTTTCCGAACTTTTAAATCGAATCGAGACTAAGCGTATATTTTTTGATAGTTTTCGTCGGAGTGAAACGTCTGTACATCAAAAATATTATTTATTCCGTGTCTCAGGACTCAGGAGACTCCATTATAACTGCTAACAAAGGGATTATCTTGTTTGAGAACCTCTTGACTGGCTCTCGACTCTCTGCTACTTGTATATCGTGTTACATTTCAAGCAAAGGTGGCTATTCAGTTTTTGTGGGTGTGGTCCCTTTTGTACTCGCAGACCTTGTATTGGGGTGAGAATTTGTCGGACCGCTCAAAGCATTTTGCTTTTTGCACCTTGTTTATTGTTTGTACATATTATAATGGCGGAACTGGTGTTATTTAAAATGTATCTAGTTCTTTTGTGATTGCAATGTTTTCTGGTTTGTATCTACCTTCCTTTTGTATTTCTTTTCGTCACTTGAATGTTATTTCTTATCTTCCTAAACCTCAACATAATTCTTCTGAATCCTACAAACTTTGCATATTATGAAACGGTTCGTGACTTGAGCCTTCGTTAATTACTATTCTTCCTTTTTATGTACCTATTATTATACTCATATGGTCTTAACTATTTATCCAAAGACTTAAAAACGTCTACTTCCATGAGTTGAAGCATTCATTTCATTGGGATTTTAGGCATCATTAAAAGATTTTATGACACATCATTTGACCCAAATGGCATAACACCAGGGTTGAAAATGAGACCACATTTCGACTCATTATCAACCCATGAGTCATGGCAAAAAATATCCCTCAAACCTTGGAAACACGTGTCAACGTTCAAATCATTCAGGGTGTCTGGGTTCTTTGAAACACACGCCTACAGCACATTAAATAGATCGAGTGCATCCTTATGTCTCCCTTAGCGCTAAGTGCATTTACGAGTAACCTATAATTCTCAGTTCATGGGCGTAAGTATTCATTTTAAATACAAGGCACCGTTTTCAAAAAAGAAAGACATTTTCAAAACAAACAAAAACGTATTGGTTGAAATAATATAACGTATTAAACACAAAAAATAGTGGATACTAGCATAAATATAGATAATGTCATTGTCTGCTTGTCGTGTGAAGTGTTGTGAATGGAAATCACCGAAACACGCTATGCGACAACTTACTGCATTTCACTAGGTAACCTACTTGCTAACTTGTTGAGGTAAGGTCGATTACCTCTTTCATTTATATTAGAAAATATAAATTTACGTAGATACTTTTTTGTTTTATTATCATGTCTACCACACTGAATGTGTATGTATTACCCATTAACTTGTTCTATTTTTGACATAGCCCTGCATTCTTGTCATTTATCTTCTGTATTTATAACCTCTTATAAACTTTCGGTTATCGGTGCACTCAAAAACAGACGGGTTTAATGTCCGATATCTGTACCATTAGATGCTTTTATTTCATTCGTTCCGCATTTAGTGAGCACTTACGTTGCACGCATCTGTAATGTTTCAGTGATAAAAACGTGTGAGATGCCGCTTAATATTATAACGGGGTTATATTTGAAATTGGAGGTGCTTTAAAAATACTTTCGTGGTACTTAAGATACAGTATCTTGGACAACAATTTATGGAATATTTTCATAAGCGTTTGTTTTATCTTCGTTAATTGCACTGAGGTGTTCGTTACGACACGGTTGTTGGCTTAGTGATACTTTGAATGTATTCAAAGATTGTAATTAAAATCTCACACGCCAGCTCAAAGTCACTATGGAGAAAGCTTTCTCACTACGTGATAAAATCTGAAACGACAAGCTCCGTAGAAGAACCAAGATCACCGACATAGCTCTCAGAGTTAGCAAGTTAAAGTGGCAATCAAAGTCCTAGCCTACCTCGCAGAATCGACAACTGTTGGAAATAAAGGTTTTCGAGTGGCGAACACGAACTGGACGATGCAGTGTAGGTAGCCTCTCGATGGACTGATGGATTTTAAAGATTGCAGGAAGGTGGATCGAGGCGGCTCAAGATCGTACGTCGTGGTTTTTTTATGCAGATGGCCTATGTCCAGCAGTGGACTTCTATTGTCTATTGATGATGATGATGAATAAAAGTCTGCTGAAATAAATTTTTTACGTCATTATTTCTTTGCCTTCAAATACTGTCTAAAAGAATCAATAACACCAAGCTAACACAGAAGTCCTTTCTGCATCTGCTTCTCTCATGTTGGTTTTCCTTCCTTTTCCTAAACGTTCGTTTTCGTTGGCCTTTTGATAAAAAGACATGACTTTTGTGATATTATTTAAGCATCCCACAAAAATGCTTACGTGCAATTACAAGTAAGTCCTTATGGTACAATTCCATTAAAAATGTTCGGCTCTTGAAATAACTTTGAACAGAAAGCTTGGTTGTCACCAAAACAAAATCAACCATTAATCTCACAAACGTCACACACAACTTATCCTGACGAAGGTGTTCAATTATTATTCTATTTAATCCCAGCGGCATTTGATTGAACTCCAGTTAGCCCACCTTGCTGACTCCGAATGGTAACTGGTCCGTCAGTTTTAATTGGATTTTAGCACTCCGATTTGATTAACGGCTTAATATTAGAGTTTGCGACTGTTAATGTGGCATATCCTAAAGAATATTAAAAACCTGTTTTCTGCAGCGCCATCATTGTCTTATCGTGGATGTGGCCTACGTTATCCAGATATATGTGCGAAGTGTGTCAAATAAACTATGAAATCATGCTAATGTAAATTCCCAATCATAGTGACCTCTCTCCTCCAAAATGTGCCATAGCAACAGCCGATAAATAATACTGTGTCATCCATTTCGTAACTGCCCTTTGATAGATTCAAAAAGCCGATAGCTTTATCCGTATTTTAATTAACAGTCAAAGATTCTTCGACAGCCGTTATCGCATTGAAATACGTTTCTGTTCCTCTTGAAATGTGGGTCGTCCCTTATAACGAACTGTACTTTAAAGTGTTATCTCGTCAAGTGACGAAACTCCATTTAGATGTACTGTTACAACGCGTAACTAAAAAGGGCGCATGCTTCACGATGCGATTGTAATTTATAAATAAACGCATGTGCTTCGAGTGCTCATAAGATCAATCAATGTACTATTGGTTTCTAGAGTAGACCTCTCGATCATAATTCACTTAAGACGCGTCGAAATTAAATACCGGAACGAAATTTATTTTCTTAGTTTTAAAATACCTCAGGGAATCATAGGATGAATGTAAATGGGAAATGCCTTATCGTGACGCGTGAAATATGTTTCGGCTGATGAATGTTCGGATTCCTGGGGCGACTCCTAACGAGATCTAAAAACAAACTGAAAACTCATCGAATTGGCGTCATCCCGTCGTAGTTAGGTTAAAAGAGACCGCCTCCTGTCATTTTCTCTGGTATTCGAATAATTAGAGGATCGATGCTATTCTAGAGGACGACTTTATTGATGAGATGTGCTTAATCAACGTCCGCAGTGGAATCTACGGCTTTAATTCATTCTATATTCGAGCTTAGGGTTTCATTGGTATTGGAGATAATAATTTATTGTGATATCTCCATCATTGTCTTTTTATTTACTAAATGACCTATATTATTATAGTTTTCAATTTATTTTTAAATTGATAATGGTTTCCCATCTTACTTTTTTGGCTTTTTGTTCTTTTGTTATTTAAGGGACTTTTAAACAACATATAACCCTATAAGGTAGGTAAGAAATTCTAACATTACACGAAATAACACAGTCTCTGCACCCACAATCCATGGCATTTAAATAAAACTCCATCAAGAAGCCATAGAAGTACTTCTAGCTTATTTCAAAGTCCCCTACTGTAGGTACTACATCATACATTGTTTCAATTTTTAATGAACTCGTTTTTACTGTTATTATTACCGTTAATAGAAAGAAATTTCATAATACAGCAGAACGACACCTGAGAATTCCCGACTGAAATTGAAATTTTAATGATTTCAATACAGCGGCCACTAAGCGTCTCGGAACGGGAAAAACTCGAAACAAATCCTATTAAGGAAAAATAGATCCCGAGAAGGAAATATCGTTCCCCACGAAAACGGAAATAGAAATAAACCGAACGGAAGTGAAACTAATTAACTTATCCACGGTTCCAGATTCTCACTGTGTATTTTCGTACAATTCTCTAGTTCAAATAACAATTCTAGTAACACTGTCAACACTGGATGAGTAACATACACTGATGTTGATAACGCTGAGCGAAATTCTCGAGAGGGAAATTTTAATTTCGATAACTTTGAAATTTCGACTTTAGGGGAACAAGCTATGGGTGGTTTTAGAGTGTAAAGTGAAAGATTCATAAAATAGGGTGTTACGGTATCCAAATATCTACCTATGTTTTGCGTGTAAATAGGCGCGAGTTAGGCGTCAAACCAGGTGCGGACTTTGAGTGAAATCGATGGCGAAACTTGGAGGGTACATGTTATTATGACAGTTGCTATATTCGGAACTTCGAAGCGACACGGAATATATTTTAGCGTTCCGTAATTAGAGTGAGTGCATAAAAGGAAAGCTATTAAAGCTATCGTGTTTCATAAAATTTCAGTCGTTGTTCTATTGGTTTGACATTTGGCAACAAAAACTTTATCCTTTTGACTTTTACTTGAGAGTTTAAATTAAGATGGGATTATTTAACATACCCTACTTTCATCTTTCATCGTGTAAATGTGGCAACAATAAAACTCTATTAAACTCTGAATAGAGTTTAGAATAGGAAGATTAATATTTCAAAACATTATATTCCAGTTAAAACTATACGAATTTTTGAACAGACTATTTTTCGTTTGTTGCAGAAGCTTCAAGTTCTGAACCTGAGCACAGTACAACAGTACCAACACCACCCATACCTCTCCGACCTGAATACGCCCATCCAGCTGGTGTGGAGGCTTTAGACCCTTATAACTCTGAGAAGACCCACCAACAATCCAGCCACAGAGATTATTTAGAAGAAGATTACGATCAGGAATCTCATAAGGAAGATGAACACGAAAATAGAGATGAAACAGACGAGCTACCGTCATTATCAGGAGATCATTTGCTCCAAAGTTCAACCGATGATTTGCCAATGTTTTTACTAGAGCCTCAACATGCTTACGTGGTCAGAAACAAGCCAGCTATGCTTAGATGTCGAGCTGCCAATGCTCTTCAAGTGTATTTCAAATGTAACGATGTCAGATCTGTGAAGAGTACACAGTTTGAGTTCGTGGATCCTCAGAGTGGTGTCAGGATCGTCGAAGCAGAGTGTAACGTGACGAGGGATCAGCTAGATGAGTATTTCGGTGAAGACAGATTTACTTGCACGTGCTACGCTTGGAGTAGCAGGGGTGACATCAAGAGTCAGCCGGCCGTCGTCGAATTAGCATGTGAGTTTGAATTTTAAATAGATCTGTCATTTGTTCTTAAAATAGGAATGAAGACTATGGGCGAATGCAAAGTGTGAATTGTTTTGCTGTCAATCACAGGCTTACAGTTAATTCTATTTTCTCGTTTGTTTAGTTAGATAGAGTACACATGTGGGATCCATATCTTGTTGAAACTTAGGTTATTACATAGCAAAATTTCTTATTCAAAGAATTATCGGAGAATATCATCATTGGACAAAGTAACGAAGACATAAACTTCTAAATTATTGCGATCTATGTATATTGGTTTTACGGAACAAATTTCCATTTTGAATGTCTTGAAGCAATGTTATTGTATCAGAATTCAAATTATGCAAACAAATAGAGCTATCAAAATTTATGTAACAAGCACTGTGAAATCGAACCAACTTGGTCTCTGTTATTCTAGGAACTGTTCGATATCGAGATATAAAAATACATAGTTTCCGGTAGATCTAGGGCGTTGGGCATTTCATCAAAACTCATAATTTCTGAAAGTTTCCGCAGTTTATTTTTGAGTAACCCAGTTAGCGTCTCTCCATCTCCGGTCACTTGTAATGGCCTCAGGAGTTTACTAACTGTTTTATACTCTACGGCGATATGCGGTGGCGTTCTACTAACTGCGTCATATTCTGTGCCGGGAATTCATAATAATGTGTCGTGTTTTGTTGAACAGACACGAACATCTTCCGTTGAACTGATTTAGGTTTTTTGGATGTTATATTTTTGACAGTTCGAATGACAGGTAATTTTTATTCTGACAGAAGAGTAATACGAACTTTTAAGATCAGTTATACACCTAAGCCATGTTACTGATTAAGACCAAAATGGAATTATAATGTAGATAATGTGTATTGCAGTGTTCAAATGAAGTAAATATAGGATTCATGCTAAGAGAATAGAGTGATACTTATCACAAAACTGACATATTAAACTTAAATCACACATCAATTTCAATATAAATCACCCAAAAACGTTACAATCAGATGTGGGCGATCCATAATTTTCTATCAAGCCTAAAATGAAATTATTTCGACAAGACGAATGGTCCATCTCGAGGCAAGACTGAGGCATTAATATTATTGTTCATAAAGAGCATTACGGGCAATAACGCTACGATTTAATTCAATACGGTAGAATACGTAAATCTTCTATGCATATTAAATAAATGTCTGTCTGACCGTACCTTAGATTTATGGATTGTTGTTGGGCAATGTAACCACTCAAGTGCGAGTGTAGTGTGTAGGTAATTGCATTATTTAAATCCGTGGTACAGTTTGAAGGTTTATTACAGTAGTTAATTCAAGTTTTTAAATTTTATTGAGAGAGCAAGCGAATAAAAATATTAGAAGCAAGAGCTTGTCTTGTTTTGTCGTGCAAGGCATACTCATCCATCATCTTAATTATGTGAGTTTACAACGGTCTTTACTTCTTTATTTTCAATGATTCATATTTTTACGCAAACCTTTTTATAAAATAATACAAGCTGGCTTAGCCAATTTTGAAATGCTATTTTCTCGCTGCAAAGCCTACAGTAATACTTAACTATGATTTACACAGTATTAGTGCTACGATATTGTATTTTGCAATGTACATTGATATCAGCTAATGCTACTTTCAGTTTTACTACCGAAGATAAAGTTCATTGTATTCCGAGCTATTGATAATGTCGGAAATGAACACACAGATTATACTATGATAACTGGCTTGCTCTGTACAAAAGATAGCGCAAAGTTGAGCATTCAAACTTCAGCAAATACTGTGTTTGTTGTATTAGATATTTGTGTATACAACGAAACGACTATGAATATCAATGTCCAAATCTATTTTTTTTTATTTAACATAACCCTTTTTTGTCGTCGTGGTGGTTTTTCGTACGATACTTTTGATTTATCGATATTACTGTTTTTATATTAGAAATATAGAGTTCTTCAGCTTCTTCCAATACGCTGTGTAAACGGTGATACAAACTTTAGGCCGGCTGTTAGTTGCGCAATAAATTTTATTTATAAGCCAAGGGCTTGTAATTACTGTCTTTGTATTGAGATACTTATCTTGATATTTATTATTTGGTATTAAACATGGCTGGCCTGAGTTTTAACATCATATTTGATTGATAGTAGGGCTTGACCAATAGTTGTTCTCGTGTTAGCAATTCATTATTTATTTAATAGCACACCTGGGTTAGTCATTAACTCACTCTATTTTTTTTATAAATGACTGATAACAACGGGTATTGGTTAGTCTATAAATATCTCCATAACTAGAAACTAATCTTTTTGTTTTGAAAGCTTTTTAGCTTTGTTAGCTGATCAAAATGAGCTCAAACACTGACAAGCTATTCTTATTCAATGATAAGTTCCTTTTCCAGCTTTTGACTATTTATATTTTTCATAAAAATCCTGTATAAACCAATTCCAACAAAAAATCCTTCTTTACAAATTGTCTCAAAACAAACACCCTGTAACAACTTCCAAGTGGGGCTCATAAGCGTTTAAATATACCCCAATGTGTACATGAGACACTTATAATTGCTGCAAGCCAACGAGTGTGAGCCGTGAATTCTCAGTGACAGTTTTAATTGTTCTATTAATGTACACACTAGATCACATGGTCTGGGCTGTTTGTGTGAATAATGAGCATTCATTGAGAATAAGTAGTGTATCTTTTGCTAAGAAACAAGTTCCTTTATTTTACCAATAATAATTACATTTACAACCACTATTTACAAACCATACTTGCATTTAGTTGTTAGCTGTACATTATGAGGTAGGTATGTATGTATTGGGTATGATGATAGGTACGCGAAAGAAAAGCAGATTGCGAACTTCGCTCAGAGTGACTTCTGGTTGCACTCGTGTTTTTAAAGCCCTCGCTAGTGTCTGGACTCCAAACAAACACTACGTGCAATAAGAAGTTACTTTCTGCTCGGTGCAACAATCTACTACTCTTCCAGAATATAGTTTTATTCAGCTACACTAAATATTGAATGATAAATTGAATCATTATCTCATGTTTTAGTTGCATAATTAATCTCGTATTTTAATGTTTAAATTTAAATGTATACCTACTTATAAATAATACATAGGCTTAAACATTGCAAACACAGAAAGGCAGAATGTGTATAAACAGTAGTTTAAATGTAAATAAATTGAAATCTATGAATAAGGTGTTTTATACCGATTGTAAAATTGAAATGAAATGGTAGTTTCGTAAAGTGTTTACGCAAATCGGTAGTTTTATTGATTCAACATTATATGCAACTATTCGGTTAACATTTGTTTTAATTCGCTGACGTTGTCTTTTTTAGCAGCAAAAAATAATTATGTTTTAATTTTTTGACCCAGTGTAGATTGGTGGATGAGCCTTTGAATTTTAAAACATAGGGCGTGTAAATTTTTTCAACGAATTATCGTCTTGCGTTTTTTGTTCAGTTTTATTAGCAATAACTTCAACAAAGTCACTAAATCCTCGGTATAAATCTTTTTAGAGTACCTAAACAGACGTAAAATCTCAAAATTATTCCGTATTATCAAAATACAACTAACTATATTCGAGTATCTCGAATGGCAGCTTACGGTTGGGTCCAGTAGGTCAGTGCATCTACTTCCGTAGAGCCTGCGGTTGACTGTATCTCGCCAGAGAACCACATTCAGAGCTTCTGCGCTACCCGATTCAAATAAACCGCTATATATACGTAACTACGTATATGGAGAGCTTATAATGTGATAAGGGTTTGTTATATAAACATCCCCTGTAGATATTGTGTTGTGTTAGTTTGTTTGTAGAACTAAATCAGTGGATATCTTTGCATCTTTGAGTTGTTGTAAAACCTTTTTGCTTTTCTACATTTTCTGTAACTGTTTAGAAGCTTTTTAACCATCGTAACTTTAAAATCCTTTTTAACTAACTCAAAAAACACCGAAAATAGCTTAACGCTGTTAGTGATAAGTCAACGTGTCTTACTCTTCATTTTTTTTTTATATTTCCATGTGGTGATCATTAAAGGATTATTTATCTACTAAATATATATTTTTTGAGATGCAATCCTTATCTTGTTTCGAGCCCTTAGGATATGTTAGATGTATTTAATAATCTACTGAAGTAGGATATTGCATTCCCCTACATAAATACCAATCAACTTAGCATTTCAACTTCACCTCTTAATATCTCTATTTTCGGCCTACACACGTTACAGATCCATTAAACCTACAAGCACGGGCATAAACATGAAACATCACATTTAAACACATAAGCAGTAAATCCGGACAGAAGAATTACCACTGACATTTTTACGTGCACTTACTCCCAGGAAGATGCCACTAGAGGGTGTATTTTAAAATGTTTATACTCTGGCTTTATGCCCATATAGGCAGCTGTGAAAGTTGGGCCATTGTTGAAAAACTCAATTATGAGCAAATTATAAAGTAATATCTTCGTATAGAATTTTTTCACTCATTAAATATTCGACAAGATACGTCGTGTCCATTTTTTTAAATAAATCTGATTGCCAGATATTCCGTCTTTCCAAAATATAGGTAATAAAGAATATCTATAAAATATTAAACTTGCCCAAAATAGAAATGAAACGTTTCAAAAGGCTGTATCTAAACCAAGCTTGGTGAGTATAACTCAAGATTTGAACACCATAACAGCGTTTTATTTTTCTGTGCAAAGATTAGAATTAAACTAGAATTAATTGATTTAATTGAACAACCAAAACATCAAACAATCCAAATTTTTTTTGAGGAACATCAACTCTCCAATTTTTTTAAATTTATTACTACCTATTAAATCCTATCAAGAGCTGTTCAACTGTATTTTTAGTAAACTCACATAATATTATTTTGCCAAATTTATGAATGCTTATTATCTAATGCTTGTCGACAACGCATGCATTATAAAGCGTCCAACGTTAGATTAATGAAGTAATTAACTGAAAGTTAACTACTTAAGGTGATTGCTCCCGCATGTGGCGCGAAATTCAAATTTTATTGCGTTTTTGCTCATTACAGCTCATCAACACTTCTTGAGATAGTAAAAACTGATTTTGCGAAAACTAGGAGACCTAACACACATGTTTTAGTTTATAGTTTCACATATCATTAGATCATTAATTCAGCTACGAATACTCTTCAATGATTTTTACAGTGTTTTTTTGGTTCAAAGGTATGCGTAGCTTAACTAATGACATTTATGAGATACTATCAATTAAAACATGTGTGCTAGGTCTCCTAGTTTTCGCAAAATCTGTTTTCTCTATCTCAAGAAGTGTTGATTAGCTGTGATTTACAAAAAACTCAATAAAATTTGAATTTCGCACCACATGCGGGAGCAATCACCTTAAATCTTACTTTTTAAATTAATAATAATACAATTTATTTTTAATAGATATTTTATTTATTTTCTTGGTTTGTTCTTAACTTATTTCTTCCTAAAATGCAAAATTTAGTAAGCACTACAATCTGTTTCTACTCATTTAATTTTAATCAAGAACTCCACCTACTATCTTCATTAACCGCGAACCTTTTCCATCTCTACCTCGCTTCCGCAGATACGAATAGAGGAAATGAAATGTACCTTGTAATTTATGGCTCTACACGAACCCTGCCGGATCCACCTAACACTTATCATTTACGCCCATCAACTGGGTAGGTACGGTTTAAGTTTAAACTCTGGAAAGCTTTGCTTTGCAACAAATTCTGAGTGTTTTCTTTTGTGTTTTTCTGAAAATCTGTTAGTTATTCGTTTAATCACTTTATGTGCGTATCGCAAAGCTGGGTGGTTATTCGCTATGACCTAAGAAATTCCTTGTCAATAACGTGTGACGTCACCCATACGATTCAGCGATGATTCCACGCAGATATCGTAACGAGCCCGCGTTATGTTACGTTTGGTCATAGCGAATAAGGGCCCTGTTAAGTTATCTCTAGTAATTATGCTCAGATCTATACAAAATACATATTTTTTATTTTTATGTATTGTATGTGCAGTTAAGTTATATGTTTATATATTATTGAGGACACCGTATGTATGCATAATACTTTTATTGTTTTTTATATACACCGCCGTCCTTTATCGTTCTCATCAATTCCAGTCCATCCCAAGGTTGTTTGGAAGAGATCGCTGTCAGAGATAAGACCGCCCATTGTACTTCCACACGAATAATAATATGAATATTTTAGTGTTTTAATTTTTAATGTGGTGTGCAATACAGTGCTTTCTATCTTTCTTCTATCTATTCGCTGAAACACCACAAGTAACTCGTAAAATGCTAGTGCGACAACTCATACACCTAAACAAAATGAACAGCAAGAAGCCATGTATTCAGTTGCAACTAACTTTCCAACTCAGAGTTTGAAACTCGTGAAGCCAAACAAATCACGCGGCGAAAAACTAATATTCAACTTCACAGCCAGCGCAATATGTATTAGGAGAGGTAGTACGAAACAGTATTTTACATTTTTGTTAATCGAACTTGTGTGACGGTGGCGACCGTTTCTGAAACATGGGAATTAAAAGTTTGTAAAACGTCACAATTTTTTTCACTAGTTTTTCTCGGGCTAGCTCAGGTTGACTAAAAGAGAATCATGTCGTTTGCGTAATTATTTCGTGACGAATAGAATTCGATACTATTTCGTAAGCTCACGATAGCACAGGATTTTGTTGTATGCGGATCGACCTGCGTGTGTAATGCTGTTTCATTGGTTAAATTTGATATTATCGTTTCGAACGATAGTCGCAAGCTTCTCTACCAAGTCGTGCTAGACATGCAGTTCACTCGTGTGATTTGTCGCCTGCATGTCTTGTGGTAACAGTTTTGAAACTTACGACGTAAAACATTTTGCCAAAGACTTACCTAGGTTTTTAGAATCTATTGTTTCTACCTCAGTCCTACCTTTCAAACTAGAACCCTGTGATAAATATTAATATTCAACAGCAACAAAGAGTAAGACGCTTATCTAAAGCAAATTTAGAACAGAGTCACTGAACCCATAAAATGTAAAGATATTTTTTTCGAAGGTTTGCTCTTCAAATGTTCAATTAATAAGTTTCCAAACCACAAACATATACAATACCTATAACATAGCGATATACCCCAAGCGCAGAGGCTTTCACGGTAGCGGTGGCAGTCTTGAGTTTCAACGCGCTGAGGCCATAAATCTGTTAAAGGACGCTTCATTGCTCTCACTACAGAGAGTGCGCTATGTATGAGTATTGTACGTTGAAAATGAATTGAAAAGATTCCAAGGATATAAATGTATGGTCGTTCATTGTTAAATAGCATGCACGTTTTCTATAAGCATTGTGATCTGCTTAGTAGGTTCAGACTAGTTTCACTATTTTAAAAAGCGGGATGCCTGATGTGGCCGAGGATATTTGAGAAGCTATGGAGCCTGGTAAAACCATCATTCTACCAATTTGAGTACCTAGTGATAATTTGTATGTTTATATTCCTACCAGGTAAAAATGTATCTATAACTCTGTACATATAAGGAATCATTACAATCTAAAAAACAATGTCCTAAGGGCTCAGAGACCCTTTGGTAATTTATACGTCAATGTGGATAACACGTCAAACTCAATTATTATCTTAGACAGTCTTTGTTGAAGTATATTGAAACCAAAGAAAATATATTTGGGGGTTCAATCGTAACTGATAAGTATGGGAAATCGAAATAAGTAGATCACACAAAGGATTCAACCCAAATTAGTCTATTGAAAGACCATAAAATAAATTTATCGTTTTCAATACAGCTAAATTATTTAATTAAGCAACAATTATCGTAGTTGAATGTTGGCCAACCGTTAGGCAATTGTATAATCGACGGACTCATTTTGCGTTTATTGAGATTGATGTGAGAAGCCAGGAGTTTGAGGGTTGGAGCATTATAGAGACTATAGCGAGTATGATGGGCAAAGTAGAAGAAAAAAATTCAAATGTGAACATTGAATAACAAGCTTCAGGAGTTAGTGTGTTGAATAATTCATCGTACGTAATGTTTTATTGGATCATGGTCTACATACATAGTTTGTGATAGCAACGAGAGAAATGGTTTTTTTCTCGTTGTTATCAGAAACTATGTTTAATAATAATGGATGGTATCATAATTGTCTAAATAACGTCGGGTTACAGAGCTATAAATTTGAGACGCTTAATGTTTTCGCTGAAACTCGGTGGATAGAGGCGGTTCCAGACCATTTATTATTGCATTCTATGAGGGAGTCCTATGCCCATTAGTGGACTTCTACAGGCTAATGACAATCATGATGATTAGTTTTAGCTAGCATAGCTGTATTACCTGAAATAAAATGATAAAAAGATTGGGTTCTTACTCGTGACCAAACTTTATAGTAAATTTTTTGACCGGCAGGAGTCAATTTCCATGTTGTCAAACTGACTCGTCATAGAACTTAACTCATTGTTACTTTTCATTTAGGAATCAAATTAAAAGTCCTTATATTCCCCTTAACAATAATAAAATACTTTACACCACACTACAAATTGCGCAAGACTATGTCATTGTGTGACAATTAACTAGTTATTTTCATTAAAACGTCACAGCTTTCAATTGACACTGACATTTATGTTTGATAGGTGTCAGTTTTTATATTCATCTAGGAATCAGCTTTACACGAACCAAACATATAAAATAATATATGAGGTGTTGGGATAATGTATTTTGTACATTTGATTGACAGAGTTCATTTCTAGCTGAAAGAAAATCGTGTAATAACGGTTTGTAAATATTTATTCATACCGATCTCAATTTCAAATTATTTCTGTCTAGCCAATCAATTTACTTTCTTGTGAGCTATCAAGACAATTTTTTTGCATCAAAAATAACCAATTTGTTGCCAATCCAAAATATTTTTTTTTAAATGCTAAAATTATAATATCCTTCACCTTTTCAACCAAGAATAATCAAGTTCAAACTATTTTATTTCACCATCATCTTCGTCAGATGGATTTTTAAACCAGCTATATCCATGTTTATAAATTTCTTCACCAGATCTCAAGAAACCCTTTTCCACCTCACCATCCCCTGCATCAGTGGAGGCTGGTTCAGCTGCCTCACTCCGATGTGGGCCACCAGCCGCTGCACCGTCTCCGAGAGTGTCCTGGCTCAAACATGGAGCTCCGCTGCAGCAGGATCATAACGTGCTTGTATCCGCTGAAGGGAATCTAATGATTTCCAGGGCTACTATGCAGGTAAGATTTCATTAGTTTAACACTAGACCTAACTGAGACTGAATATTGAAGCGGGAATGTATAGTTTCTATTGATGTTTTAGTGTGATTGGTTTCAACATAGATTTTTTATTCGTCAAATAAATGGTACGTACTCAAAATACCTTTCTCTGTCTAAATTTACAAACAGTCAAAGTGTAAGTCTACCTTTATTGCATAAATTATTATTTTCATGGCCAAGAAGCTCTTCTCTAAAGAAAATAAAGTCATAAATAGTCATGAATACCTAAGTTTATTTTTAATAATAAAACGAAACCTACGTTTTGTCTTTATTACAATGACTCTGACTCCGACTATTATCACCCACACACTTGTTCCGCGAAATTTAATTGCCGATAAATTACAAGTTACATTAACGTATTATAAAATCTGTGGTTTAAAGCCGCAAATATAAACAAAAGCTTAAGAGTTTCATATAAAAACACGTGTCAAATAGTATAACACAATTTTCCTACCATCATGAACTTAAATAATTAACACTGTATGTAGAAATGATGAAATCCAAGCAAAAATAGACCTTAATAATGAAATAATTAAGTATTACTTTAAGAAAAATGCAGATAGCTATTATGTTGTTGGTTTCAAAGCTCAACATGAGTCACAGGACACACATGGTGATACTTCCAGTGATCCAGGAATAACGCCAAGTGCCTCTAATGTTTTAGAAACTGCTCCAATTTCACAGAATGATGTGATTATATTAATTTATGAAGACATAAATATTGCATGTGAAAGCATAGGCAGTTTATTAATATGTCATGGAAATGGTTAACAAATGACTGAACTGGTATTACGAGCGTTAATGGATGATGGGTGCTGGGACAGTGGTGGGATCTACTTGTATGTGATCACTAATTTACTATGTGAAATAAGTAGGTATAGTTACAGAAAAAAGAATACAATACACAAAAAAAAAATATATAATGAAATAGTGAGCTTTCTAAAGACCGTTACAAATAATCTAAAGATAGCTAAACTGATCCAAGTCACTAATATAATAATTAATAATTTGATTATGGTACCATTTAGGTTTCCAAATTTAACAATGGTCTTATTTTCCAATAGCTCTCATCGTACAAAAGTTGCACTAGATCCATAAAAGCTGTTTTAACTGGTCTTAGATTGCATTTATGTAGTTTATCCATTTGCAAGCAGATTTCATGAGCTTATAATGAGATAAGCAAGTGCCGACGCTAATAAAGTCATATTCAATTAGCACAAACAACGTTTATCCTGTGGTATCGTTGGACTTGTTACAAAAGAGTATGGAGAATAGCTGATTCACTCTTGACACAGCAATACAAATTAAACGCTAGATGCGGTGAGTACAATATGCCAAACATTAAACTACTATATAAAGGGATACCAATCAAAAATACCTTCTGTGAAATAACCCTTGTCTGTACAAATTATGTCGGGTGTAAACATACCATTTGCATTATAACTTATGTTCGTTCCTTTTGCAGAACACTGTTTATTAATATTGTTCTTATTGTATTGTCAATATTAATAAATATTATGTACATACCAACTCATGCAATACTAGATTTAGACAAAAAAAGTATTTCTATGACCTAAACTGAGCGAATTATCTTAAAATCTACAAATGGAGTAGATACTATAAATTATCATAGATAATAATAATATTATTAGTGGTAATAATCATCCTAATCATAGATAGCAGTATTTTCTGCTCGATTATTCGACTACGATAGATGAAAACGATGATAAACGTAGCATTAAGCTCAGCTAAAGCGTTGTTTGTCACTATGTAAAACGTGTGGTAACTATTTCATCACACCCTGTGGCAGAACTTCAGCCGTACGCGATATAAAATATACGTCTTAGTGTACTCATTAACATTCTTAAGCGTCAATCCGCACAATCGCTACATCTTTGACCATCGCGTCGCTAGCTAGGTATTTTATCAGTTAGTCAGCTTTGCTAGTTAGTTTAATGGCTCTTTCATGCTAGGACTACCCTAATTATGCGTTTAATTCATAATCTCTGTGTCATTGTCATAAGGACTTTTTTACTGGTAAACATTCTATGTCAAATACTTTATCGGAGGTTATCAGACAGGTCTGCGAAGTGGCTGCTGGTGTTAGGTTTTTTTTTTTATGCTACTTGGCAAGCAGACAAGCTTACGGCCCACCAGATGGAAAGCAGTTACCGTAGCCTATGAACGCCTGTAACACCAGAGGCATCACACGCGCGCTGCCGACCCTGACAAATAAAGATGAAAAGTCTCATAATGAGTGAAGTGCCTATAATTTCACCGGCACCCGTACCCTTCAAACCGAAACACAGCAATGCGAACACTACTGCTTGGCGGCAGAAATAGGTACGGTGGTAGTACTTCCCCGGACGAACTCTTTCACAAGAAGTTCTACTACTAACCTAGATTTTATATCATAACTCAATCTGGATACCTACACAAATATTTGCTGGAAGACAATGCTACTAGCATACAGCCCGGCGTCCGCCTCAAATTGAGACTCGTACAAAGTAGTTATATTGTCTATCTAATTATGTTTCGCACAAATTAACTACATGTGTGTTAGATTTCATATTGAAAAATCAATTGAAATTTTTCACTGTGTAGTGAAAGTTACGTAGTAATTTTGTACTCGACCATACAACAAGGGGATAAATAGCTAAAAATAAAATCAATAGGATAATAATTATAGGATTATTCAATCCAGTTTTGTACCACACACGAGTTATTGGTGGTTCTTTCAGTAATGGGTGCTTTGTAGACAAAATAAGAAAAGGGGCCAATAGTGAACCGACTATTTTTCTGGCATCACGCTAGTTATCATGCATTTTTAATGGTTGTATGAATTTCGAAAAAGACCATCTTGATTGTAGGAAATGTAGATGTTTAAAGTGCTACGATAATTTTGTCCAGGTAGTCTAAAAGCAACTTTATAGCGACAGGGACTAATTAGTCGAGCGCAACAGACGTTTATTAATTGCGACACGACGCGACACGAGTCGCTGTCGCTGTCTTTGTCGCCGTTTTGTTCCGGTGTACCCTTTCAAAGCTGATAAAAGAGAGCTAATTTTAGACTTCGCCTTATCTGATAGTTTACTCATTTATTTTATCCTGTTTGTGTGTTGCAATTTTGCTTACACTTTCATTTTATATAAATTCAGGTTTATATTCAGCAGCTCTTTTATATACGTAATTAGGAACTGTCAAAATAAAGTTCAATAAATTTTAGCTCGGTTTTGCTGTTTTGCAAGGCTTTAATTTGGGTTGTTAGCATACGCAATAAGGAAAGGAAGCTGGAATATGATTGGTGTTATTTGGATCGTTGAATTTTTCCATTCCAAACAATATGGCTTTCTCAGTTATTTTTCAATTGAGAGATTTTTATTTATTTATTTAGCTAACATTAATTACATTCTAGAATATCTGGAATTTTATCCTGAAATATCATAAAATATTTCAGAAAATCCTATTTAGAAAATCTATTAACTGATTTTACGTTTTCAAAATTATCTTTATGTTTCTATGTATATGCTCCACTTCAATCTAATCTAACCCATGCGTCTTCTCGGCAATTGGTACAATCGCAAATAACCATTCCATCTCCGGTTTCCGCTACGGAGCACCCACTAATTAGGGAGCACACACAGACATGGATTAATAATTGCAACCCGTGTCATTATATTCTTGTGCTTCATTGTGGGGCAGAATTAGATCGGAAACAAAAGGGTAAAGATCCTTAACCATAAAGGGTTCTGTACTTTAAAAAGAAAAAACGTGACCCTTATAGGATCACTCTATGCTCCGTCTGTCTGCCTGTCTGTCTGTGTCTCTGTATATCTGTCTACAAATCATAGATCAAATATATGCGGTTAGAACTTTAAAATATAATTAGCTAATTAATTCGTAAAAAAAATTGGGTTGTTGCCGTTCAAAATTAAGAGCATTTGCATGCCAACGATTTTTAAGGGTGCTCATTTGTGCGATTCTTATTCGCAAAACCAGTTTTTTTTTCAAACTCATCACACGTCGCACTGGGCGTTAAAAAATACTACTTTTGAGTTCAGTCCTCGCCTGAACATTTTCTACCATGATAAAAATTGTTTAGATTATATTTTCTGAAAACAGTTCGGGGCATTTGCCCTGTCTCTTTAAGTGAAAATATTTAAAAAAAACACTAGTAACTTGGTTTTCATCTTCAAAAGAATCGTGCAAAAATTACTCACGCTTATTCTTTTAATTCATCTCGTCTATCTCATCCCATCTACTCAACACTCTCACGCAACTCTGTATCATAATACACAAAGGTGTTAGACGCGTCTTAATTAACTTAATATGCTTTTATATTAATGCCTCAGTCCTCTGTAATTTTAACGCTTACATGATGTAGAGTTGGGGGTTGTCCGTCTTTTAATGCCTTTGTCCGGCTAATTTAGTCCAATGACGTTTTCACTATACTAAATCAAGTCCAAGGTATAAGTAGTGGCACGTCAGTCTAGCGCTGAACATAAGTGGAGGGGGTAGTTGCGCATGAATACTGTCGCGCACGAAATACAATTATTATAAGATAGACAGAGATAGAGATCCCCCAAGATACCTTACTTGACTTCTGCGCAATAACGGCTAGCGCTAGAGTTTTGTGCCGCTACTTATAGGGTGCGTTTATTCTAAAGCCAAATTTTCTAACAAAACATGTTTGCAAAACAGGTTATTTTTTGTAAAACATCAAAACATGGCGCAGCAGACCCGGCTTTTGACTGCACTCCCCTTCATCGCTTTTACTTGGCACTTGACACAAGCTTGACATTCGAAAACGGTCCTTGTGGTTACGGTTTATGGAATATTTTGTTTTGACGTAATGGAAGGCGTACCAGTTTAAGATTAGACGCACTCTACCTATTGGTTCAAAAGTCAAAAGTCAAAAGTCAAAAAGAACTTTATTCATTGAAATCACAAGGATCATTTTGAATCGTCTTATATAAAATTAAATTACTCCTGTTCCAACGCGACCAAGCCTAGAAGAATCAGGCAACAAACTCGGCTTGGCTTACATAAATGGTCCGTCTTACCACTAGGTGAGAAGCGCCTGTGTGGTGCCTCGGAGCAAGGAGTTGCTGATACATAGTAAATGAGAACTTAAAAACCTTAGGAAGGTAGTCAAAAGTAAATAAACATCAGCAAAAATATGCAAGACAGCACACGCTACGCTTGTTATACTTATAAATAATAATCTAATACAAACATGTAAATAGGTAAGTACAGATATTGCAAATTTCCATTTTAGCAGTCGAGGGGCAGAGCGACATCAGGCCACGCGGCTTTATCATTAATATAGTCATCAAGAGTGTAATACGCTTTTTTAATTAGATTCATCTTTATGTAGGATTTAAATCTTCGAATAGGAAGTTTAAATGCACCTTCTGGAAGTTTATTATAGAACCGTACAGAATTCCCCATAAAAGATCCACTTACTTTCTTTAATCGAAATTTTGGTATATTTAGTTTGTGTTTATTTCTCGTGTTAATACCATGCACGTCACTTTTTATCATAAAACTATCCAAGTGTTTATGTGTATGTAATAATATTTCATAGATATATTGCGATATTACTGTAAGAATATTGATTTCTTTGAAACGCTCTCTCAAGGAGTCACGCGACTTCATTTTATAAATGGCACGTATTGCCCGTTTTTGCAAGACAAAAATAGCTTGGATATCTGCTGCTTTACCCCACAGTATGATACCATATGACATAACACTATGGAAGTAGCTAAAATAAACAAGCCTAGCTGTAGCTTCATCAGTAAGCTGCCTTATTATACGAACTGCATATGCAGCGGAACTAAGTCTACCAGCAAGAGCCACAATTTGTGGTGCCCACTGCAAGCCCGCATCAATATTAAGCCCTAAGAAAATAGTAGACTTGACAAGATCAAGTGTCTCCCCATTTATTTTAATATTAGTTGGATAATGTTTTACATTTGGCAATGTGAATTTGATGCATTTAGTTTTTTTAGCATTAAGCAAAAGATTATTAACTGTGAACCACTCAAGAACACGCGATAGTGAATCATTTACATCATCGTAATTAGATTTAGATCTATCAACTTTGAAAATCAAAGAAGTATCGTCAGCAAACAGAACTATGTCACATATATCTTTCACAAAAAAAGGGAGATCGTTAATGTAAACTAGGAATAAAAATGGGCCTAGTATTGAACCCTGTGGCACCCCCATGACAATAGTCGATCCTGAAGACCTTTCACCACCAACATCAACTTTTTGGACTCTATTGGATAAGTAAGAATTTACAAGATTAATTGCCTGATTTTGTATGCCATAATGTTTTAACTTGGAAATTAAAGTATCATGCCTCACGCAGTCAAAAGCTTTGGACAGGTCGCAGAAAACTCCGATCGCGTCCTGCGAGTTCTCCCATGCTTCAAATATGTGTTCTAAGAGCATGGTACCAGCATCGGCTGTCGAACGGTTCTCATTGTCCCCCACCTGTTGGGGCTTACTAGGAGACAACGGGAAACAACGATTCTTACTGTCACCCAGTGGGCTTTTTATTCACAATTGTTTAAAAAAATATCTTTAGTATAGGCAAAATTATTTTGAATTCTTAAAACTAATTTGCCATGAAATAAAGTCCTTGGACGAGGCCTCAATTTCAGCAATGAATACATTAGTCTAGTACTAATGTATATTTAATAGGACCGAATAAAGCCGCAATGGTTTAGTGGTATGGACACGATGCATGACGAGAGTCGCGGGTTTGACTCCCCACATGTCCGCAAAGTTTGGGACGTGAAGAATCTTCATTTTCATACAAATGATGATTACTGGTTTAACCGGATGCTAAACTTATCCCGTCCCTACAAGTACGGCACTTACGTAAATTTACGCATTGTATGGCGGCACTTATGTTTATGTTAGAAATAAACAAATTGTGTGTATGCGGGTTTATTTTCGCTCGGATTTCGTTGACGAATGGCATAAAATGTTGGTTGGATGTTTGCGTGAATTGCAGCACTTGATCCTTTTGCGCGGGTTTTGTTTGGTAATGATGATGATTACGGAAACTTTTACTCGCAGAGCCATTTTCGGTACATTTATTTTCATGACTATGTTGTTGTAAGGTATATAATTATATAAGGTTTTATGTAAGGGATTTTTTTGAATGTTGTTAGTTTTAAAATTATGTACCTTTTAGGGTTCCTTAGCCAAATAAAAAAACGGAACCCTTAATATCTCGTTCTGTTTGTCCACAGCTATTTTACTATCACAGTTATTTTACAGCACTATACAAGATTAAATTTGGAACGTAGGTAGGTGTATTTTCTATGAATATATATATACAATAGTGTAGTAACATTACGAATAGGGGTTCCAAAATTACTTTTTTATAGAAAAGGACTGTATTTTAGAACTATGCTCAAGCGTGAATCGAGACTCAAGCATAGATTTGGTGACAGTTTTTCATTGAAATCTGTCAAAAAATCTACGATTGAATCTCGATTTAGTTTTATTTTAGTTCTAGAATGTGCCTAAGAGCACAGAGCAGAGAGGTGGGCCTAAGAGATAGGCGCTTTTAAAATCATGAAAAGTGTGTTATTTTCCTCTAAATTTTTGACTATGGAGCGGAAAATTCTGAAAAAATGTAAGAAACACTTCGAAAATTTTACTGAATAAGATTTATGTCGTGTAGTTTTACGTTCTGCTAATAGGGCGTTCTGCTTAAATGTCCTTTCGATACGAAAGGGTTTTTGAGACATTGGCTACGGAACCATTAAAAAGGGGTTTACACATGAAAGATGTTTTGTAACAGGAATAGCTTCCGTTAGCTGTTGCTAACCTAACCTAACTTACGCAGTCTCTGCTGTCAACGACTACTGCCAAAGTCAACTTACCGCACCTATTTGAAGTGATAATTATTATAACTCAATTAATTTTATTGTTTTTCTCAGGATATGGCAAACTATAGCTGCGTTGCTGAGAACATAGCTGGGAAAAGAATTTCAGAACCCGCCCTGCTTACAGTTTATGGTAAGTTCTAAAACTATTTCAATATCAAAATTTTTATAAAAAAATTAAGGAACCTTTCAAAAAAGGTTTTTGCCATCGCGATATTCGAGATGTTGTCTTTGTGGCTCACCAAGTTGAGGCCAAAATTCTTGACACGACACTGTGGCCCACATTCTATTAATTACCGGCGAGTAGGGGTCATTACCAGTCCTCCGATCGGAACTCCGATTGGTAGGAGGAGCGGGATTTTTTTTCCTATTCCTCCGATTGAATGGTATTTGTTTTTATCACTTAGTTTATTTCGCCAAAAGTACAGTCAAGGCCTTACGATTGTTACGCAAGGCTAACGTAGGAGGAATGCCGCGCTTGCATTGACCTGGATGGACAATGCAGCTACACGTGTGCAGCGTCAGCGGAACGTGGTCATGTGACGTCGATCGCCCGCTTCATGGAAATTACCTAGTTTTAAGCTGGCATTCTTTGTTCATAAATCGAACGGAAATCATTAAGATAATTAACTTGTAATTTTTACCTCTTTTATTAAATTCAGTTAAGAATAAAAGTATTTTTTTAAAAGCAACCCTTGCGAGCGGCCTACGTATTTGGCGCAGCCGACGGAACACTTGCAATTATCTAATCTCTACGGGTATTATCTCGCGAGTTTTAAAGAACCTACTAGTGCCGCTATTCGAGGGTGAATCCGAATATCGATTCCGCGAAGGTACCAGACGACGTGAAATGCAGTAAGTCCTTGAATCTTTCAAGTCCTATATCATTCCTAATTCTAATCCTATATTTAGTGTATTTTACGTGTATTTTTTTTTATTGCGTGTTAGTTTAAACGTCCAAGATTTTTCATCCGAGAGAATCGCGGAATAGTAGGATAAGTAATAGTGGTAGATTAGCTAATAGTAGACTTAGTGTAATTGACGAGCAGAGGGATTTCGGGGAAATCATGACTGATGCGAGTCCTACCTCGACACCAACAAATTCAATGGATATGATTTATAAGTCCCTTAGACTTGTGCCGGATTTTGATGGCAATCCGCACATCCTTACGAGATTTATTAATCTCTGTGACCAACTTGTCTTGGCTTTTTTTTCAACGGGGCCGGGCCACGAGTTAAGCAATCTCGCTCTTATTAATGGGATTTTAAATAAAATTTCGGGGTCCGCAGCTAGGTTAATAAACTCAAATGGAATTCCTGAAACCTGGCAGGGTGTTAGGAGTGCCTTAATAAATAATTTTGCTGACCATCGCGACGAGACCGCTCTTTATAGCGACTTATCCTTAGAGACTCAAGGATTAAGTACCCCGCAAGAGTTCTATGAACGGTGCCAAAATCTGTTTAGCACCATAATGACGTATGTCTCACTTCATGAGTCAGTTGTTACTACTATAGAAGCGAAACGCTCTCTGTACCAAAAGTTGACCCTTCAGGCCTATTTACGAGGTCTTAAAGACCCCTTAGGGTCCAGGATACGCTGTATGCGTCCTGAATCGATGGAGAAAGCCCTGGAATTCGTCCAGGAGGAGCTCAACACGCTTTACATGCAAGAGCGTAGTGGTGGTACATCTAGTAGAAAGGATTGGCAGCAGCCGATCTCAAATACTCCAAGGTTTAATAATTTACCTATGAATAGCTTTGTCCCTGGGCAGTCCAACGGATTTGGACTTGGACCAATGAAACAGCCAATCTTTAGTATGCCTGGTCCATCAAGACAGACCCCCATGCAGGTCCAACCTTATCAGGCGTGGAGGCCTAACCCGATACTTCAATCGCAACCACCGCGTGGTCCTACTCGCACCCAACAGATGTTCCGCGCCCCTCCACAAAATTATAACCCACAAAGCAACACTTTTAGGATACCTTATAGACCTCAGCCACAGCAATCGCATAATTTTGGCAATGTGCCGCGTCCTACTCCCATGAGTGGTGTTAGCCATTTTGTCGAAAAACGGTTACCACTGACAGGACACGACTGGCAAAAACACGGGAATCCGCCCCCGACTAACTATTTTAAGTCACGTGAGATTAACTTCAACGAGTCTGACGGCTACGATAACTATTACTGTGACGACTATAATAACTACCCCGAGTGCTATCAGGAGTATTATTCGTGCGAACAATACCCTGAGTTTTACAGCTGCGAGCAGTATTCCTACCCTGAACCATCGTTAGTAGAGGAGGTAGTTCCGGCTTTTGATGGAAATTTTCAACAGGAGTCGAAGTCAGAAAAGCCAAAATAGAAGTAAATTTTCACATTCAAAGGCAATTAGGATACATTCAGATCGCGAATCCACCTCTAAAATTTTTAATTGATACAGGAGCTAATCAGTCTTTTATCAGCCCTGATGCCATAGAAAAATATTTTAGTCATATTCCTTTGAATTACGATCCTTTTGAAGTGACAAATGTGCACGCGACTACCAAGAACAACTATTCGATCACGTTGCCTTGTTTCCGGGAATTTAGCGATCCGCATGATATGACTTTATATGTTTATAAATTTCATAATTATTTTGACGGACTTTTAGGCTTTGATTTACTTGACGTATGGGACTCTAACATCGATCTGAAAAATAAATTACTGGTTACCTGTAATACGCAGATTCCTATTCAGATGTACGATTCCAGGAACGTCAACTTATACGAGGAAATTATTCCAGCTAATTCTACGAAGTTAGTTAGGTTGCCTGTAAACTCACAAGACGGGGAAGTTTTTGTAGAGAACCAGACGATTTGTAACTGCCTTATTTCAGATTGTATAACGACGGTCCAGAACAACCGAGGGTGGGTAGAAGTTGCTAACCCAACATCTAATGATGTTATTTTTTCTATGGATCGTCCTGTTAAAGCTGAAATATTTAACATTGAATGTGACAGTACTGAAATTTTATCGGATCGCGCGAAAGGAGTTTTATCTCGTCTTCGGACCGATCATCTTAATCCGGAAGAACTTGCGAATTTACAGCGTTTATGTGTTAACTACGCGGACGTGTTTTATCTTGAGGGCGAACCACTTACATTCACCAACAAGATCAAACATAAGGTTAGAACTACTGATGAAATTCCAGTACATACTAAGAGTTATCGCTATCCTTACGTTCACAGACAGGAGGTCAGAGATCAGATAAGTAAGATGCTCGATCAGAATATAATAAGACCCTCAGAGTCTGCATGGAGCTCTCCGATTTGGATTGTACCCAAAAAGGCAGATGCTTCCGGTAAAGTCAAGTGGCGTCTTGTCGTGGATTTCAGGAAAGTTAACGAGAAAACGATTGATGACAAATACCCAATCCCTAATATAACAGATGTACTAGACAAATTAGGCAAATGTCAATACTTTACAACCCTTGATTTGGCAAGCGGATTTTACCAGGTAGAAATGGACTCCTCTGATGTTCATAAGACTAGTTTTAATGTAGAAAATGGGCATTATGAGTTTTTGAGGATGCCTATGGGCCTAAAAAACTCTCCATCAACCTTTCAGCGCGTTATGGATAACGTCCTGAGGGGCCTCCAGAATGAAATCTGTCTTGTCTATCTCGATGATATTATCGTTTTCAGTACCTCCCTTCAGGAGCACATTGTTAATTTGGATAAGGTTTTTAACCGATTGAGAGAATCTAACTTCAAAATTCAAATGGACAAATCCGAATTTTTGAAGTTGGAAACCGAGTTCCTTGGTCATATCATATGCAGAGAGGGTGTAAAACCTAACCCTAACAAAATTAAAGCTATCGAGAGTTATCCCATTCCAAAGACTCCCACTGAAATCAAACGTTTTCTCGGGCTACTCGGCTACTACAGGAAATTTATTCCAGATTTTGCACGTATTACAAAGCCCCTTACTCAATGTTTAAAAAAAGGCTCTAAGATCAAGTTAGATCAAAATTACACAAACTGTTTCGAATATTGTAAGACGTTATTAACTAACGATCCGATATTGCAATACCCAGATTTCACAAGAGAGTTTATCTTAACAACTGATGCTTCAAATGTAGCTATCGGTGCCATTTTATCTCAAGGTACCAAAAGCTCGAATAAACCAATAGCATACGCATCGCGAACTCTAAATTCAAGCGAACTAAATTACAGCACTATAGAGAAGGAGCTTCTGGCTATTGTTTGGGCAACTAAATACTTTAGGCCGTACCTTTATGGGCGAAAATTTTTGATCCTTACGGACCATAGACCCTTGCAATGGGTAGTAAACCTGAAGGACCCTAGCTCACGACTTACACGATGGCGTTTGAAACTAAGCGAGTATGATTATAGAGTCGAATATCTAGAGGGTAAGTGCAACACAAATGCTGATGCACTATCGCGTATCGAAGTCAATAATGAAGAGCTCATGTCGATCGCAGTGAATCCATCTGAAACAAACCCCGCGTTAGATGAATCTAGAACTATAACAGCTACGGAGACTGCGGCTAGTTCAAGAACAGCCACTGTTCATACGGACAATGAAAACCCTATTTTAGAAGTCCCAATCTCAGATGATCCCTTAAATAGATTCACGAAACAGATAATTTTCAACGTCGTAGGAGACATTAAAGGAAGACCAGTTGTCACCAAGCCTTTTGAGACGCACACGCGGATTTCGGTCCAAATATCTGAATCCAATATGGAGGAAGATGTTATCAACGCTATAAAGGAATATGTCCACCCTAAGATAAAAACTGGGCTACTAATAAATCCCTATTTGGCTTTTTACACCATTATACCTATAATACAAAGAACCTTTAAAAATTCGGCTATGAATCTTACATTGACTAAGACTGAGTTAGAGAACGTTAGGGAATACTTAAGACAGCAGGAAATTATAAACAAGTACCACGATGGTAAGACTAATCATCGCGGTATTAACGAGTGCTATTTAGCTTTGTCTCATAGATATTACTGGCCTAAAATGAGAGAGCAGATCACCAAGTTCATAAATGAATGCACTATCTGTGGCCAAGCGAAGTACGATCGCAGCCCGATAAAGCAACAGTTCAAAGTAGTTCCACCCGCTAGTAAGCCCTTTGAACTGGTCCATTTAGATCTCTTGACTATTCAAAGTGAGAAATTCCTAACTATCGTAGATGCATTTTCTAAATATGCGCAAGCCTATCATTTGAGAGATGGCACTGCTGTTAGTGTAGTACAAGCCTTATTAAGGTTCTGCACTCACCATGGAATACCTATCACTATAGTAACGGACAACGGAACCGAATTCACTAATCAGCTTGTTGCGGAATTCGTAAGAATGCATAAAATCCAGCATCATAGGGTTGCTCCTCATGCACCTAATGAGAACGGTATAGTTGAGAGATTTCACTCAACAATATTAGAACATCTCCGTATTCTAAAAATAGGTCAAAAATCTGAATCTGTAATTAATTTGATGGCCTATGCCGTTTTGGCGTATAATAGTAGTATTCATAGTTTTACTAAGTGCAAACCAATAGAGGTAGTTACAGGACATTATGATCCTCGGGATCCTTTCGACATAGACCTCTCAGCTCATTTACTACAACAGTATATGACTAATCATAAAGACAAGATGACTAAAGCCTATAAGACGATTCATGACATGTGTAGCACGACTCGTAAAAATCTTACAGATACCCGAAATAGGGAACGGGAGCAGGAGGCTGAATGCTCACCCGAGCAACAAATTTTCGTGAAAAATCCGTTAGCTTCCAGACAGAAGTTAGCCCCTCGTTACACTCATGATGTCGTAATGGCAGACCTTCCTATTCATATCTATACTAAGAAAAAACGAGGTCCTATTGCCAAGTCTAGGCTGAAGCGTCTCCCTAAAAGCACCCAATTGTTACAGGATGCTCCTGATATTTCACCTGCTCCTGGCACCAGTTCTAATGCAGGAGATAAAACTTGAAAGCCTCGATGATGGACCTGGTATTTTGCCTTTTAAGTTAGGTTCAGCTAAAATTATTTCACATTACCATTCCTTTCTACAACACGTGAATCTTCAAGAGTTGCGGGATAAAGTAATTTCAGTAGAGAGTCAGATAGATAGTTTAAGCCCTCAGCTAAACAATAAAACTAACTTTTTATTCGAACCCCATCTAGCCTTTCTAAAAAATAAGCTTGCGAGTGTACTGGATCAGCTACAGACCTTTGAGATGAGTCGTGTAAAAAGGGGACTCGTAGATGGTCTCGGATCAATTGTTAAAAGCATTACAGGAAATCTTGATTATACAGATGCGCTACATTATAACCAAGTAATAAAAAATCTTGAGAATAATGAAAATAAATTAGTAACCGAATTAAACAATCACGTAAGTTTATCTAAAAATTGGACATCGCAATATTCGAAGATTTTAGACAGTATCGTAGATAATCAAAATAAGATAGAAGTTATGGTTAATAAGATTAAGCAAGTCGAAGCTTCCAGGGGTTATGAGCTAGTTAAGTACGCGCATTTAGCTCAAGTACTTATCGTCCTGACAGACAATGCGGATTCTATCTCTCAAGAACTACTTAAATTACAGAATGTTCTTGCTTTTATCAGAGCCTCTGCTACGCATCATTCAGTTTTAAATTTGTATGCAATTCGCGATATCATTCGTAAACTGAACCTACTGTACGGCAGTGAGAAAGTAATAGATTTAGATAGCAGAGAGTATTTTGATATAATTAGATTAGGCTTTTATTATGTAGGAAATGAGATAGTTATAGTATATAAATTTCCAATCGTGCTCCCATCCAGCTATGAGATGTATAAATTATCTATCATCCCTAATATGTATCATGAGATCCTTACTCCTCCTTTCCCGTACCTAGCTATCCATGAGAAAGATTTCAAGTACATAGAGGCTGAATGCCCGAAGACCAGTAAATGGTATCTTTGCGAGGAGAAAAGGAGTATGCATAGTCGATCAACAGATGACTGCATCCAGCATCTCATCTCAACGCAGCAACAGAACAAGATGTGCAACCGTACCACAGTCACTTTGGAAAAACCGGCATATGAAGAACTTGACGAGAAACATTACAGCATCAGCTTTCCCGTTTCTACAAGAGTACATCTCTCCTGCGGTCAAAATCTCTACAGAACGCTTCAAGGCAGCTTCCTCGCAATAATTCCACAAAATTGCTACTTGGAAACGCCTGAATTTACGATCTCTAACACTAAAGATCGTTTGAAGGGACAAGCATTGAAGATAATGGATCTACCAAGGGACGACTTCGTGACCTCATCTTCAGCTCCAGCATTTAAATTGAATTCCATCAACTTGGATCATCTTCATGCCACTAACAAGGAAATCTCGTTACAGTCGCCATTGCTCCTAGAAAACAACATCGACTATGGTCTTTATCACACTACTATACCTATGTACGTGGTAATTACCGGTGCATGCGCACTCATCGGCGGCCTGCTATACAGGAAATATCGATTGAAACTGATGAAAGCTTCTGAAGATAGACAAGCTGAATTACAAGGAGTCTACGCCCTTCCAGCAGCAAAGAAGGTTGATCCCAATCAACCTCCAGCTCAATTTACGACAAGCTTCAATACTCGCTGCTCTTCGGGTGGAGGTGTTACGCAAGGCTAACGTAGGAGGAATGCCGCGCTTGCATTGACCTGGATGGACAATGCAGCTACACGTGTGCAGCGTCAGCGGAACGTGGTCATGTGACGTCGATCGCCCGCTTCATGGAAATTACCTAGTTTTAAGCTGGCATTCTTTGTTCATAAATCGAACGGAAATCATTAAGATAATTAACTTGTAATTTTTACCTCTTTTATTAAATTCAGTTAAGAATAAAAGTATTTTTTTAAAAGCAACCCTTGCGAGCGGCCTACGTATTTCGATACTAAATTTTGCCATATTGTTTGTTTTGCTTGTAGGCGCCATCGGCCGGTTGGTAGTTGGGTGCAATCTGCTTTATACGTAAGGGGGCTCTCATCTTAAACCTACCAAGTACTTACTCATCATCATCATCATCAGCCGGTAGATCCTTAGTTGTGTTAAATACGTGGATGTCGTGTATAACCCGACTAAGTGATTACACAAGGGAGGCGTGGGAGGGGGGGGGGGGTTGGGTTTGTAGCATCCATGCTGCTAAAAACCCTCCCCCCCCTGTGTAATCTCTTAGTCGGCTTATACGACATCCACGGGAGGAGATGGAGGGGTCTATTCCTAGGCCCATCACACCACGTCACGGCAAGTAGTTTCTAAGTACTAGCAATAGGTAGAAACATATTTTAAAGTACGTGTATTGTGATCGTTCATATTTCAGTCCTTGTACAGCGTACAGCGTGGGTGAACTAGTCTATCCTAATGATCTCCCATGCTCTCGCGTTGCAATTATTGCAGCATCGGCGCCTGCCCTTTGATCTTGCTAAAGATAGTTATTACGTACAACCGAGGGTGAAATGAGCTATAAGGTGCTGTTTCAGCGAGCAAACAAAAGTAGTTACGTTTGTAATGAGAGGTTTTCACGGCCGTTTCAAATAATGCTTTCAGCGTTGAAAATAGATGGCGTTGCTCTGTAAATAGCTGTCAAGTGTCAAAATAAAGTGAAATGTCAACATCAGCAACGTAGATATACATTTTCGTTTAGTGTTATTTATTTCTGCCTACTTATAAAACCACCACAAAATCACTAGCGCACACTCAAGAAGCAAACGTGTTTCTGTGTGTGTAGTCATGATATTCTGTTTGTGTTTGCTTCTTGAGTGTGCGCTAGTGATTTTGTGGTGGTTTTATAAGTAGGCAGAAATAAATAACACGAAGTAAGTTCTAACACTAGTTAGATAATAGTTTAGTACGCGTACACCACAGATAATAAATTTGACAATCCTGACAGCTAGAGTTGAATCAGCGCCATCTATCGAACCATGAAAAGCTGTCATTGTAATAACAGTCGTTACAGCTGAGACTCTGGGGTCTTAGAGCCTATTTAAGTAGGTACACTTGAGTAATCCTAATGTCACCTACATAAATTTATCCGCACTAGATACGCACTTTTTGCTTCCTAGCATTAAGGTCGCCTGTGTACATGATTAGTTTTTGCGCAATAACGAATAATTCTGTTCTATTCTATTCTAAAATGAGTCTAACGAACTTAAAGTAATTGTAGCTTTTTCAATTATTATTCGGTATTTTATTTAGTTTCTCATTTTGTATGTATCAGCTTCTCTCTGCTCCACACAGGCCTCCTAGGAATAAGTAGGATCATCAAATTAAGCCAAGCCATATTTGCTGCCCCAATTCTTCTAGGCTTGGCACCGTTAGAATAGAAGTAATTTTAGTTTATAAGGCGATTTAAAATGATCCTTCTGATTCAATGAATAATATACTTTTTGATTTGGTTTGTATTAATAATGAATATTTTGTTTATTGACTGGAAAACGGTATAGATCATGTTCAGCTTCATTCAAACCGCTCTTTTAATCACCACAGAATGCACGGTTGTCTAATAAATTGCGTTTGAAATAATGTAACACGAGATATTGTCTTGTTGGCGGCTAAATTGTCTGTTATGACGTGATTGCTTCTAATGTTGGAGATATTGCAGCTCATTTACTCATTTGAAGATAGATCGATGGTTAATGACTTCTTGGGTAAGCTGGGTAAGGTTACCGAGACGTGAGAGTACGTGTGTAAGGAGGGCTTAGTATCATTGAGCAAGCTTATTACCCCTTGACCTCTTTAGGTCCTGATAAACAGTACGGTCTGAGGAACAGCAGATAATATACATTTGTGTCGTGTTCTGTTACAATCTTTTACCAAGATATGGTCTCCAAGCCTTGACAAAAGAGTGTGAGGCACTGGGCTATAATAGATGGAGAATGAAATTGGATGGGAAGAGACGAAAATTGAGCTTAATTGCGCGCGCATTATGACCAATTGCCACATTTCTTATTGGGCAAAAATGCATAGTACTTTATGCCTCAGTATGACGGGCGCAGTGCAGAGACAATAAGTAGGGCACGTCCTAGTTGGACGTGACCTAAGTATTACATTCGTCTAGTGCTGGACCACTTGACATCAGATGGGTCACATGCTGGTGCCATAATTCAATAATAATATTAAAAAACATTCTTTCTTTGGTGAGCATATGGATACCAGTCTTAGAGCCAATTTCACCATACTCTGTTAGTTACTAAATGTCTTGTAAAATCTAACCAATGGTCAAGGTGACAGATAACCTTTGAAAACATCTATCAAAAAGCATTGGTTAGGCTTAACAGTTGTTTAACGGCCCGTTTATTTCTTGGTGAAATCAAACCTTAGTCGTTCTTTATTAATCGTATCTACATAATTTCAATAAAATTTTCATTTTATTACCTCTAAAAGCACTATTAAATCCAGTTACCAGGTGCAATAAATTTCTCTTAACAATTTTAAAAACATTTCTAAGACTTGTCAACTCCAAAGAAGTTCCTTGACAAAAGAAAAGAGTATTGTTATAAATCTCGTAATTGTATAAAGTGATAAAGTATTGTCCCGCCTACGCTCATTCAACTTTATAACAATGTGTAGCCCAATTTGCACGTAAGTGCCACAATTTCTGTATGGCACGCATGGGCCGTACGCAGGAGGGGGGGATCTGGCCCCTGATTGTGATAAGTTTAGAATGATGCGTGTACAATTTTAATATTTGAGATGACATTGATGAGATGTTGATTTATTTTGTTAGTTGTAGAACTTTTTGTCAAAGAGTTCGCCCGGGGAAGTACTACCTACCTATTTCAGCCGCCAAGCAGTAGTGCTCGCATTGCTGTGTTTCGGTTAGAAGGGTACGGGTGCCGATGAAATTACAGGCACATGAGACTTTTCATCTTTATGTCTCAGGGTCGGCAGCGCGCGTGTGATGCCTCTGGTGTTGCAGGCGTCCATAGGCTACGGTAACTACTTTCCATCAGGTGGGCCGTACGTATGCTTGCCTGCTTGCCAAGAAGTATAAAAAAAAGAGAGGAGAGAGGAATTTCAGTGTCGTATACCTAGCTAATCATCTAATTTTGCGGAACAGACTAAAGTTAACGTAAGTGCAGGTAGGCACATTTTTATTTTCAAAAAAAGGTTGTTCTGTTGGATATAATAATATTCATTAAATTAATAAAAGATAACAATTTTAAAAAAATTGCATTAAAATGCATGACCTACTATAATTTAATCCTGTTCGTTTGCCCGTCTGTCGTTCACGACAGACATCTCTGATTTCAATCAGAGATGCGATTTTTTAAAGTCACTGAGCGACTAAATGTCATCAAAAAGGCCGCAAATCACGTTTTACAGGAGTTTGATTGGAGTAGGCACTTGTATTAATATAATAGGAATAATAATTTAGTTATCAATGAGTTTCAGGTGTATAGAAATTTGGTAATCTTGTAATAAACGGCAATTTTACTGACGTTTAGCCACTCGATGACTTCCGAAAATTGCACTCCCAGGCATATTTTCATGCATTCGAGATAGGTAAACATGCCAATATTCTGTTAGATTAGGAATGTGCCCATTGTATCTCCCGCTCTCCCAAATCCAATCCCTGCATGCGCTCAAACAAAAGGGCTGAAGGCATCTAATAAAGGTAAATTGGTGCAAGTTTGTACTGCGCCAATTAGGACCGAGTGACAGAATGTTTATGTTTGAGTGTGGCCGCTAATTGGACTCAACTGCGCTTCAAATGAATTGTTGAGCTTTGAACAAAGTTATTTGGAACGAAACGTTATTCGATGAACGACTCTAATAGTGACTATACAGAGTCATCTTTTTATCTGGTCTACGGCAGTTTGGAGTATGAGGCAGTTCGATGTATGAGGCAGTTTGACGTAGGAGGCAGTTTTACGAGGCAGTTGGCGTAAGAGACAGTTCGACGTATGAGGCAGTTTGACGTATAAGGCAGTTTGGCGTATGAGGCAGTTTGACGTAAAATGCAGTTTGGGGTATGAGGCCGTTCGACGTATGAGGCAGTTTGACGTATAAGTCAGTTTGGGGTATGAGGCAGTTTGACGTATGAGTTTATCGGAGTTCTTACTTAACTTGCGTGTTTTTTTAATGACCAAAGTTAACTGTTTTTTTTGCGTTAAATATTATTAAAGCAGCTGTTCGTTATCCTTGTGACAATAAATACAAAGTATAATTATTATGTAATAATATAGTAGTCCTTGAAAAAATACAAAATATAATATTCGCGCCATTAACCTAAAATATTGTATATATATATATATATATATATTATATTGTTAGGAATCAGAAGGGAAATAAAGAAAACACAGAAGGCACATAACTACAACAATTTCATATTAGAGTTCCAATTGAAACAATCAGAATAACCGAAGGTATAATTTAAACAGAATAGCAATTGGATCACATAATATGTCTGCATAGCACAATGCCCTTAGTCGAAGTGAACAGTGAGAGTCGTAGTGTTGAAGTGTCTCGCGGCGTTGCACGCCGCCCATATTTATACAGCGCCGCTCGGTGCAGTCTTCGTCACCATTCGGCGTCGCTAGCTCGTCGCGTGGCATCGTCCGTTTTCGTGACTGTGTTCGAGTCACCTAACACGGCCTCTCCTGACCTTGGGACGTTCTCGGCCCAATAGTCATGTTGATGCCACCAGAATAGCTCTGGCGCTGGAGCTGGATCTGCCTCAACCTGGTCATCATAAGTTAGATCACTCTGAAACACAACAAAAACACATTTTTGAAGTGCAATCATAACCAGCGCATCTATAGTCTGAAGCTAGACAAACGAAACCAACAAAATATTAGAACCTGAAGTGAAGCAGCTTCTACATGTATGTTATGGGCGCAAGCGTGCACTCCTGCGACCACAAGCAGTCTTGTCACAATGGTTAAAATTTACATCAAAAACTTTGAATAGCTTCAGGCTAGGAATAAGAAAATACAAAAAGACAGGTCATCATCATCACCATCATCATCATCACCATCATCATCATCATCATCATCACCATCATCATCATCTAGTTCAGTCAGGCTTCACCTTTACCTAAATGAGAAGTCTCAAGTAATAAAAATATAGGGCCCTGTTACACCATCCTCGTTCTTCTTTTAGACTTCTTCAACCGGTGCTATGTGAAGTGGCATAATCTGGTTCTTTGGATAACCAGTATCAATCAGAATTATCGGTTATACCTGTAATGTTGAACTGAATTAGAAATGTTCATCATCATCTTCAATCATGTAAGCTTGTGTTAAGTTAGGTTAGATCAGGTTACTAACAATTACCACACCACAAAACCATAGCTGAATACTTTGTTATTTATAAAACTAAAGTTATTACTTAGTTTCAAAATATTTCTGGAGTGCAATGAAGCACAAAATATTCAGCTATCAAGACATGTACAAGGTCAAAACATAACATGCCAAATAATAAACACTGTGTACACACTTACACAGCGACTGATCGGTTTGCAAAGCCGACCAGCTTCCATGGCCAAAACACCATCCCAAAGGACTTGGTGCCAATGCCTCAAGGGCCACACAAATTCTACCTCAAGGGCCACGCGGATATCACATATCCTCAAGGAAAACGGAGCAGGACTCGGATTCTACCTCAAGGGCCACGCGGATATCACATATCCTCAAGGAAAGCGGAGCAGGACTCTGATTCTACCTCAAGGGCCACGCGGATATCACATATCCTCAAGGAAAGCGGAGCAGGACTCAGATTCTACCTCAAGGGCCACGCGGATATCACATATCCTCAAGGAAAGCGGAGCAGGACTCAGGAGTCCACTTGGGCGGCAGCAAACGTGGACTTCCCGTAGGACCCAGTCACCAGCTTGCAGCACACGCCAGGGCAGCGTGTGGTCAGCGCGCAGATCGCGCACAGGACAGCACCCGCAGCACACGCCAGGGCAGCGAGTGGTCGGCGCGCAGATCGCGCACAGGACTCGCACAGACGCCAGGCCACCGGCAGAGGCGCGCACATTAGTGCCCAAGGTTGCCTACCGCGTGGACTTCAAACAACATCGTACCATTCATCTTATTCAACCCATCACATACAACATTGCCGATTGCTATCCAGTTGCCTAACATTCTACCTACTTCCTACTTTGAAAACCTAACGCGTAACCTACCTAACTTTAACCTACTCCTTGACCTACTCGAGAATTAAAGTTTTGTTTCCTAGTAGAAATAGTTTCCTAGCATCGCAAGAGAAGAGATAGCAACCAACAAAGCTATATGTGAAGTTTTAGTTGAGTAAAATGAGAACGATCACATGGTGCTTCGATGGCACGCAGCATGAGAACGATCACATGGTGCTTCGATGGCACGCAGCATGAGAACGATCACATGGTGCTTCGATGGCACGCAGCATCTTCCCAGGTGACGTGCAGACACCAGATGCCGCCACTCGCCACCGCCACGCACGCAGCACGCAGATAGCGCGCTCGCAGCACCAAGCCAGGCACACGCAGCGCACATGCCACCCAGTGTCCATTGTTTCTGTTAAACAAACACAAGTTTACAAAGAGTTCACAAGGGATGCGTCCCTATCCATTGAACTGAATACTTAACTTGGACAATCTGGCTCGTTACTTCCAAAAGGCTTCTTGATATAACCTCGAAAACTTACTCAGTACGCACAAAACAAACCGTACGATAAGGGCGCTCCAGGTAAAGCGCATGATAGCACGCATGGACACGCATAGACGCGCACCGCACACACGAGGACAACGTGTGATCAGCGCGCAGAACACGCACAGGACAGCGCGTACAGCACATGCCACGGCAGCGTGTGGTCAGCGCGCAGATCGCGCGCAGATCGCGCACAGGACGCGCACCAGAGAGCGCGTGCAGCACACGCCAGGGCAGCGTGTGATCAGCGCGCAGATCGCGCACAGAACGCGCACAGGACAGCGCGTACAGCACACGCCAGGGCAGCGTGTGGTCAGCGCGCAGATCGCGCACAGGACGCGCACCAGAGAGCGCGTGCAGCACACGCCAGGGCAGCGTGTGGCCAGCGCGCAGATCGCGCACAGGACGCGCACCAGAGAGTGCGTGCAGCACACGCCAGGGCAGCGTGTGGCCAGCGCGCAGATCGCGCACAGGACGCGCACCAGAGAGCGCGTGCAGCACACGCCAGGGCAGCGTGTGGTCAGCGCGCAGATCGCGCACAGGACGCGCACAGGACGCGCACCAGAGAGCGCGTGCAGCACACGCCAGGCAGCGTGTGGCCAGCGCGCAGATCGCGCACAGGACGCGCACCAGAGAACGCGTGCAGCTCACGCCAGGGCAGCGTGTGATCAGCGCGCAGATCGCGCACAGAACGCGCACAGGACAGCGCGTACAGCACACGCCAGGGCAGCGTGTGGTCAGCGCGCAGATCGCGCATAGAACGCGCACAGGACAGCGCGTACAGCACACGCCAGGGCGGCGTGTGGTCAGCGCGCAGATCACGCACAGAACGCGCACAGGACAGCGCGTACAGCACACGCCAGGGCAGCGTGTGGTCAGCGCGCAGATCGCGCTCAGGACGCGCACAGGACAGCGCGTTCAGTAGAACACTCTGGTCAGAGAGCTGGAGCGCAGCCATTGACGCGATCGATAGCTCACCAAGACCCGTCAACGCTTATCTTCTTCCTGGCAAAACATTTTATAAGCGCAGCATAACAGAACAAAGAAAATTAGCACACAAGTTATCTCAAAATGTGGGTAGATTTGTTCAGTTTTACAAGCTCGGTCACACCTGACAAACACAGTTTTATGGTTGAAGTAGCGCGGCCGTTGACGCAAACGAAGTCTCGCCAAGACTCGTCAATGCCTACGTATCTACTTCCTAGCAAAACATTCTTTCAGCCAACAAAACAGAACAAAGAAGCTTGGTACACAAGTCTTCAAATGTGGGTAGATTTGATAATTTTTACACGCTCGGTCTCACCTGACACATAGTTATCAGATTGAAGTAGCGGCCGTTGACGCGAATGAAGTCTTACAAAGACTCGTCAACGCTAATCTACTTCGTGACAAAACATTCTATAAGCGCAACAAAACAGAACAAAGAAACCCGTTACACAAGTTATCTCAAAATGTGGGTAGACTTGTCCCGTTTTACAAAGACGGTCACATCTGACAAAAATAGTTTTATGCTTGAAGTAACGCGGCCGTTGACGCGAACGAAGTCTCGCCAAGACTCGTCAACGTCTAGATATCTACTTCCTTGCAAAACATTATATAAGCGCAACAAAACAGAACAAAGAAACTTAGCACACACGCTATCAAAATGTGGGTATATTTGTTCCGTTTTACGCTAGGTTTCACACACTTAGTTATATGGTAGAAGTACGTACAGCTGGGTACGTGTCTCTAAAGCATGTAAACGAGACAAAAGAGGTGTGCTAAGCCTCACGTCTATTGCAATTGCAGTGGCCGCAGTGGTCACTGCTGTGGAATACATGTGACTGCGGTCTCCTCGGCCAGCATCACGGTCACTCTAAGAGTTGCAACTACGATACCGTGTTCACTAAGTCGCGTCTGCGGCGACACATGCGACCACGGTCACCTCTGCTAAGATCACGGTCACTGCAACTACAGCTACAACTTTGATACCGCGTCCTCTAAAGCCCTGTATGAGACACTGTCGTATGCAATGACTGCGGTGGCCACGTGTGTGGCAACACATGCGGCTACGGTGGTCACGTGTTTGGCGACACGCGACTGCGGTTAGCTCCGCAAGCATCACTACGATTAGAGTAACAGCTACGATACCATGTCTCCTTTCGCGAAGTTCACCCTCGCGACAAGCTACTTGAACGTAAAATGCCTGCTGCGTCAACGCCGTCCTCATGTGCTCCACGGCGCCGGTGCGGTGCGGCGTTGCGCAGCGTTCCACGGCGTTCCACAGCACTGATCACGAGGTCGGGATCGACGCCAACGACACGAAATATTTCACTAAACACTCAAACTTTTTTCTAAGACAGAAAACAAAATCGCAGCACGCGAATTCAACACAGAACAATGAATCACATCAAAATGAGGTTATCTCGACACGTGCTTTGCAGGCGCTTTTTAACAAAGAAATCAGGATTGAATTTCACTGAATCGATCAAATAAGAGTGGGAGTGAAGATCTTTATCCCACTTCTGATGTTAGGAATCAGAAGGGAAATAAAGAAAACACAGAAGGCACATAACTACAACAATTTCATATTAGAGTTCCAATTGAAACAATCAGAATAACCGAAGGTATAATTTAAACAGAATAGCAATTGGATCACATAATATGTCTGCATAGCACAATGCCCTTAGTCGAAGTGAACAGTGAGAGTCGTAGTGTTGAAGTGTCTCGCGGCGTTGCACGCCGCCCATATTTATACAGCGCCGCTCGGTGCAGTCTTCGTCACCATTCGGCGTCGCTAGCTCGTCGCGTGGCATCGTCCGTTTTCGTGACTGTGTTCGAGTCACCTAACAATATATATATATATACAATATTTTACAATATTTTTTATATATATATCTCGGCAGCCGTGAGAGTTTATAACTGACTATGTGTTGCATTGACATACTAATAAAAATACCAAATGCGAAGAAGGTCCCTGTTTCCAACCAAGGAATAAAACCGATGGCGCGTTCTAATCTACTAGTGGCGACATCTAGTCTTGACTTGAGTCAACTTTGGAACCCTACAATATTTTAGGTTAATGGCGCGAATATTATATTTTGTATTTTTTTGTTTTTTTTTATATATATATATATACACACATATATATATATATATATAAATATACTCCTGTGACAGAATCTAAACAGACAGTCGCGGCGGCGTATAGCCTTAGTAATAGGGTCCCGTATGGCACCCGTTGGGTACAAAATCCTAAAAATGTACCTTACGATTTCATATCTAACTCTTTAATTAATTAATTAGCATCACATTATTATTCATTAACTAGCTTAGAGCATTTAACTGTCCATTACTTGGCATCAATTTAATTATAAATGCTTTAAAATAAAATAATTAAACCAATGACATGATGTTAACATGGAAGTTGGCATCGACCACGCGTGTGGTCGGAATTGGTTGTTTTCTAAATAAAAATTGATTACCCTATTATGTGGTTGTCTGTTATTAACCTATTAATATTAATAATGCGTTGCACAATGTAGCAGATGCAGTTCCATACATAATAATTAATAACCTTAGGTATTACTTAAAGTAAAATTAACTAAATAAGTACCATCAGTAGATAGATGGATTATAACTTTATTGTACACTATAAACAAAAAACAACAAAAAAAAATAAGGATACAAAGTTTCAAATCAGAGGTACAATGGGCGGTCTTATCGCTTAAGAGCGATCTCTTCCAGACAACCTTTGAATAGACAGAAACTATTTAACAAATATAAGGACGGCGGCGTACATCTTAGTATAATCACAAAATGACAAGTACCTACAGTAAAACAAATTGATATAAAAAACAAAATAATAAATATATTATAAATATATTCTACCAGTATAATATAACACACACAATTATATATCTACATAAATATTATTAATACATAATATACATATAATAATAATAAATAATTGCGTGATCATCATCATCAGCAGCCTGTAGACGTCCACTGCGAAGTCTCCCCCATGAAATGCAATGAGGGGAATTGCCAAATATAATATATATATAATATGCGTAATAAGGATAGATTATGTAATGTAAAATCGAAAAGTACACTTATGCAAAATAGTATTTTTTGTATGGCTACAAAAATCTTTAATAAGGTACCAGAGAGCATAAAAGAGAATGACACTGTACGTTTTAAAAATAAGCTAAAGGCACTTCTGCTTGAGAAATGTTACTACACAGTGACAGAGTTTTTAACGGACGACCTGAGCAATGTTTAGTTTTTTTAGTATATTTTAAAAATATTTACCTAACTACCTGTAACTACATAATATATTTGCATGCCTAAAGACGGTAAGAGTGTGGTGGATCTATTTGAATTGTTTGAAATCTACATCATGTACCTACATTCTGACAAATAAATTACTTTGACTTTGACTTTGCCATAATCACCACGCTCGGTAGGCGGATTGGTCAACACAGTATTCATTATTAAGTACTCAGTGGAAGCGCCTGTCGGCTTTTACGACATCCACGGGAGGAGTTGGAGGGATCGGTTCTCAGGCCGGACACGCCACGGTCATGGTTTTTATATAAATAAATAAATAAATGCTGTACATTTCACACAACATTATCTAGCCCCAAGCTAAGCAGACCTTGTGTTATGGGTACTAGATAACTGATATATTTAATACAATACATTACATAGATAGATATTTTTTATTATACATAGAAAAATACCCAGAACACCCTGAACAAATAACTGCAGATTTTATAAATATTTATTCCGAGGCGGGAATCGAACCCGCAACCTCCTGCGTCGCAGGCGAACTTTCAGCCGCCACGCAACAGAGGTCATCAAATATAAATTATAGGTACAGGTACGAAGGTATCAGGTACAGTGAAGGTAACCAAATCTCAAATCTCTTATCCATTTTGAATCCTAAATCTTTAGCATTAGAGTCCATTATTATAACTTCAAGTTTTTAATGTGATTATAGGTAGGTATAGTTAAACGTGTGTTTTATGATAATTAAAGTTTATCAACTTAATATTATGGTCCAATATTAAGGATAATTTCTGTTCGTTCCCGTGTCTTAATTTAAGTGTCGTACACAGAACGGATATGTCTGGCACATGACAGGTACAGAATAAACTTATTTTACATGCAGATAAAGCCTGTTTTCTATCGATTGCCAGGTTGATGTCCGTTAAGTGTAATCGTTTTATAATAAAACGTAATTGGTATTGCGAAATAAAACGGCTTACAAATCTCTCGGTTGTTGCAAGACTTAAAAAATGTTCCAAAAAACGACGTGGGTGAGCATTTTAAATTTCGCATACATTTTTTAACGTGGCTAGTGAATTAAATGGTTCTGTCATAGTTCTGTCTTGTTTAATCAATCGAATAAGAAGTTTACCCCATAATAATAAAAGTTTACCCCATACTAATAAAAGTTTACCCCATTACTAATAAATTTATGCATTGCTTAAAATTGGTCCTATCTCTGTTTGACATTATGCAATAGTAAGGTATGGCAATATTTTAAGCATTTCTTAACTTTTGCCAGATTTTGTTGATAAATAGGTAAACCCATTACAATTTAGAATTATTTACTTCAGAAAGATATGCTTGCAGTTATACACAAAATTGCTAACTATCTTAATTATACCTACTCTTGTTTTTTTTTTTTTTTTATTACATATATGGTAGGTATTGTCCGTCTCGATGAACTAAAGACACTATAAAGGTCGCAGGAAGTCGGAGGATTGAGACAACTCAAGACTGTTCGTCATGGCATTGTATGGGGGCGACCTATGTCAAGTAGTAGACTTCTGATGATGATGATGATGTCATCTGAATTTTCAAGTGTCAAAACCTTTAAAATCCTGTATTGTGCTTACGTGCGCAGTCAGTTGGAGTATGCCTCACAGGTATGGAACCCCTACTATGACGTTTATTCTTCACGGTTGGAACGCATCCAAAAGAGGTTCTTACGCTATCTACAGTTTCGAGCTCGAATATATTTACCAGATTATATGGCCAGATGTCGCAAATTTCATTTTCTTCCTCTTCACAAACGCAGGGAAATTGCTGATTTATCGTATCTCTTAGGCATTGCAAATGGCACAGTTGACTGTCCGGAGCTGCTAGAAAAACTAGGACTACGCACTAACACGGCTATATTAAGAAGATCTAATGTCCTTCATGTTCCAATAGCAAGGACAAACTACAGGCAAAACGCGTTCATGATTAGGGCATGCACATCGTTCAATACTTTGGTCAAGGCAGATGTTGATGTTGATTTATTCAATACCCCAACTAGTAGGCTTAAGCGCTTACTCAGTGACAAATTTTTCTTATATTAGGTAACTTAACTTCGCATTTATCATTTAATTTCATTTTGTTTTTTGTATCTTCTTTTTTTTCTCTTTTCGTCGTCTACGATTACTGTTTTTTATGTTAACTCGTTTGTGACCTATATGTGGAAACTTTTAAATGGCCCTCTAGATACATGTAGGTAGTTCTTCATGTATTTTAGTTTATAATTCGTATGTGTACTAGCTGTAAGTTTTCCCAAAATTTGTAAAATAAAATAAAATAAAATAAACTAGTGGTTCGCCCCGAACTGAGACCTCGCGATAACACCTTTATCAGCCCGACTACTTAACCAAGTAATTTCCATTATTCTATTATTATTTTTGAAAATTTTCACCTCGAGGTCTACCACTACAGTACAGGATCTACCAGTAACTTCTCTAATTTCCTACACATCATCGAAATAACCTTTGAATATGGCTAAGCAACGGGGCGTAGTTATACTACATACCTGTTAGTACCTATATCAAGTACCTGACGAATTAATTGATAACGTCCTTTTGATAACAACCATAGAACTCCAACGTCATTCAAATTCTTCGAAATGGGAGGTCAACAATGGATGTTATATTGGTTTCTGTTTTATGGAGTACATGTTTCTAAATTCTTCAATTTCAGACTTTTCCCTGTAGTTGTGACACAAAAGCCACAAGCATACCAAATTTCAGCATTGTGGGATTGCTGGAAGTACCCTAGAATTTTGGGTTTTTACGTTTTTTACTTTCCCTAATATCTCGAAAACTACTAAGGCTAAATAATTATTAAAAACAGTTTTGAAATGTCCAACCAAAGCGCTTTCATTAGACACCCCACTTGATCTGACTGTCTCACTTTTATTTTTTTTACCCCCTCTTTGACCCCAATATCTCAGCAACCCCCTGATCGATATAGCTCATAACCTTACCTACAAATTGTACCAATACTATCTACCCCCATACCAAATTTCATGAAGATCGGATTAACGGTTTGGAAGTTTTCATCGGACAAACATACATACATACATACACACATACATACAAATGCCGATTCTTCCAACTTGACTCAGAGAACTCGCTTCGCTCGTTCAATGATAATAATATAGTTGAAGTTCCGACTGTACCTCTGACAACCTCTCTCTCTCTCTCTCTGAAGACGACCTCTGTGGCGCGGCGGGCGAAAGTTCGCCTGCGACGCAGGAGGTTGCGGGTTCGATTCCCGCCTTGGAACAAATATTTGTACGATCTGCAGATAATTGTTCCGGGTGTTCTGGGTATTTTCTATGTATAATAAAAAAATATCTATCTATAATGTGTAATGATTGTATTAAGTATATCGGTTATCTAGTTGTCATAACACAAGCTCTGCTTAGCATGGGGCTAGATAATGTTGTGTGAAATGTCCAGCATTATTTATTTATTTATTATTTTTTATTTACCGTATGCGCTGTCTGCCCAATATTTATCAAGAATAAAAAAATTCAAATGGATTGCATCTAGTTCTTAATTTACGAAATAAACTGATTCTTACTCATATTTATTTCGTGCTTATTCCAAGTAAATAATTTACCTGTTTGTAGAAACCAAATTAAAATATTTAACCCAAAGTATCAAGTTATCGTACTCAATCTATGAAAGGGCACTAACCAAAGTAACTTCTAGGTCGTTAGGACTAAAATTTAGAAGCTATTTAGTAGGTGATGCACGCGACTTTGCGTGCTAGAATAGCATGCTGATCTCAACAAATGATTATGGACACACTAGCTGCTGTGTACGGCTTTACTCGCTTGTTAGGATGTGCCTTGTTATAGTATCAAGATTGTAGCATCCTTGTGAAATAAACTCTATGGAGTTTGAATAAGTCGCAACGAATACGGGAAGTAACAAACTATTAGTTGATCATCATCATCATCATTATTAGCATGTTGAAGTCCACTGTTGGACATAGGCGCCCTCCCCAGAAAGCCATAACGAACGGTCTTGAGCCGCCTCCATCCACTGACTTCTCGCAAATTAGTTATTATTAATTGCTGTTTATTATTTGTAGATAGTTATATCGAATGCTACGATGCACGGCCTTGAGCCACCTCCATCCACCGACTTCCTGCGACGTTTATAATGTCTTTAGTCCAACGAGTAGAGGGCCTTCCTTTACCGCGTCGTCCGATTGCAATGCGTCGTGGCATTCTAAGGGGGAGGCCTATGTCCAGCAGTGGACTTGGTGAGTTATATCGAGGGGACTTGACTTCCGATACCAAGATTGCGAATTCAAATAGTGAACCAATGGATTTTTCTACTCGTACTACTAATATTTGACAACCTTTGTGGTGCAGCGGGCGAATAGCCGACTGAGATGCAAGAGGTGCGGGTTCGATTGCCGCTGCGAGACAAATGTTTGCATGATGTGCAAATATTTGCTCCGGGAAAAAAAGCTTTTATTCCAACATGTTAAGGACTGTTATTGACTGTGACAGTTGCATGGGCTAAATCACGTCTGGGCTGGATACCCAATCTAACTAATTACCACAGTGTACTATTAGTTCCGACTGTGTTGCTACATTCATTATCACAATACAAGTAATTGAACACAAATACTGAGAATTATAAAAAAACGGACAAGTGCGAGCTTAGACTTGTGCCCTGAGGGTTCTGATTAGTAAATGAAAACGAACTGCAACAGTGCCTAACTTACTCTCACACTATTCCAATAAAACAATTAATGATCACTTTCCGATACAACGTATATTTCTTGTTTCACATCGAGTTTGGGCATAAGTTAGCCTAGCCTAGCTAGGTTACTGCAAGACTGACTAGAGAATTACTTATTTGACTCAGTTGCGTGGTTCGCTAGTTGAGTCAAATCAGTACTACGAACAAAATAATGATTTACTTCCGGAAACGCTAAAATTTTACATAAAATATTTCGAAATTGTCAGAACCCTTTTAGAGTTTCAAACACTTTTATCTAAAATCTTCACCATCCTATTTAAATGGGTACATTAGTCGAAATTCGTAATTTTTTGACATTTTCCTTTATGTTTGTCACAAAGTCTCCTAGTAAAATTTCAGAACTCTGAGGTCATTAAAAGTATAGGTACCTACCGTAGGGGTTTTTCATTTTCGCGATTTTCTAATAAACAAATAAATAAATAAAAGAGGGATCTACAGGTTTAAGCGACATTTAAACAGATAGACGCACAAAAAACTTATCCTATAAAAGATTTTTCATGTTGAGGTTAGGGAACCCTAAAAATATCTAGTAATTTTTAAACTTGCTGGTGTTGATAGCGTGTTGACGCGATTTGTATGTAATTTCATATCATAGTCACGCCATCGTCAGCCCTTTGTCTGCAATAAAGATATAGATATAGATAATTTATTTATGCGCAAGTGGACGGCAAAGTGAGTGTGTGACACAACACGCTTGACCAGTACCAGTGTGCAAATTGAGAGGATGCCATACAAGAACTGAAATAGATGCAAAAATTAATAAAGTTAAAAAGGAAACAATTAATTTCAAATAACTTTCCTATCATTAACATTCACATTGTCAAATTATATAAAATACCTTGTCAAAATTGCAACACAGAAATTATCATTCAAGATAAATAAATAAATAAATAAATGCTGGACATTTCACACAACATTATCTAGCCCTAAGCTAAGCAGAGCTTGTGTTATGGGTACTAGATAGCTGATATACTTAATACAATACATTACATAGATAGATATTTTTTTATTATACATAGAAAATACCCAGAACACCCTGAACAAATATCTGCAGATTGTACAAATATTTGTTCCGAGGCGGGAATCGAACGCGCAACCTTCTGCGTCACAGGTGAACCTTTGCCCGCCGCGCCACAGATGTCGTCAATATTATATTAATGTGGGCTTTTCGTCATCGGAGCTATTTTCTCAGTTTACCCGATGAGTTCATAAGCTTTAAGATATTTAGTTATAAATTATAGAGGACAATTTGTAACATAACATAACACCCAACAGTCATATTCACAGTCCTTGAACCCACACTAGGGTTCCCTGTGTCATGAGCATCAGGAACAACGAGTACCATGGTACCATAACCAGGAACAAATATTTGCAGATCATGCATTTTGTTTGCATGCATTTGCAAACATTTGTTCCGCAGCGGGAATCGAACCCGCAACCTCTTGCTTATCAGCCGGTTACTCGCCCACCGCGCCACAGAGGTCGTCAAAATCGGTATCATGTCACTTTTCATGCTATCGCCTATTCAGGGCCCCAATTTTACTAAACAAATTGTGTTTGAATTATCTCAGACAATTAATTATATGACAGTTTTGCTATACAAAAAGTGACATAAATGACAATTTTGTGATTTTTCATTCAAACACAATTTATTTAGTAGAATTGGGGCCCTGTTGGAAAGTGATCAATTGCGAACGCCTTGGAAAGCCCCAACTCCAGCTAAGTTTATAGCTTCATCAAAAACTTATACTTTAAATGCAAATTAAAAACTATAAACTTCTAGTTTTACGTCTAATGCTAATGAAGTAAAATATTTATACTATTCCTGTTCCTCGCTCATAATAAATGTGCACACGCAGTGCATAAATAAACTCATTGACTGTAGTTATTTATTTATGTAGTTATTGCTGTGCGTTGATTAACAATTTAAATTATTGCGTCTATAATTTTGCATTCATCGGCACTTGGGGTCAATGAGGTATTTGAATAACGAATAGATAAGTAATACTTAGGTACGTATTCGGCTTTTCTCATATTTATCTGAACGTTATTTGCGTGAAGTTATTAATGAGTGCTTTAGTAGGGTTGCCACCTTTTTTTAAGCAAATAGAGTGTATCTAATTTTTTATGCTCATTTTTAAAACTCTTTTAGGGCTCGCCTTTGTATGTCCTATATGTAAGTTTATTTTTCTGTAGTGTGTACAATAAAGAATTAAGAATTAACTATTTCTCTTCCATACATATTTTTTGTTGCTTCTAGCAACATCCAACAAATATTTGAAAATATACAGCAGCGTCAAAAATGACAAGTTTACATGACATGATATTGACATTGACACGTATATTAGGATACGTTCCAAAGCAGTCCGTTCCGATAAACGTAAAAAATAGGAGTCCATTTAAAAAAATCTTCACAAGTAAAAATAAAGTATGTTCCCGTGTTTTACTGCCCTCATGAAGTATAAAGTACGATTGGCCAAAATAGAGTACAATACTTTATTATAAAGTACAGGTGTCAACCCTATGCTTTAGTGATGTTAGTTCTTATATCCGGTAAGTAAAGTTATAAGGTAAAGAACTAACTTTAATTAGTAGTTGAGGAACTTAATGACAATACTAAAATTAGCATTGCTTATAAGGGTGTATTGTGTTGCGGTAATTACTATTCAAACACGATGAATGCGTTGAATAATTACAATGAACTCTCCGACATGTAGTAGGTAATCCTAGCCAAGAATAGGCAAATTAAACATCTTTACGAGGCCCTATATTATCCCAATAATTACCTACGGGAGTGTACTGAACCCCAGATTCTGCCATAGATACAGAGATGTTCTAACCAACTGCGCCACTAGTCCGGTCTACGTTAGGTCAAAAATTGTCTTAGGTTGTTCATTTTTAAATATTATAAAATCCAATTCATTTCTAATGGTTTCAAAACTTACCTACTAGAGTAGATTGAACCCTAGATCTTTCCATTATTGATTGATACAGAGATGTCGCCACTAGTCCGCTCTACGTTAGGTCAAAAATTGTCTTAGTTAGGTTGTTCATTTTTAAATATTATAAGATCCAATTCATTTCTAATGGTTTTAAAACTAAGTTTACCTACTAGAGTAGATTGAACCCTAGATCTTTTCATTATTGATACAGATACAGAGATTGATTGATACAGAGATGTCTTAAACAACTGTGCCACTAGTCCGCTCTACGTTAGGTCAAAAATTGTATTAGTTAGGTTGGTAATTTTTAAATATTATAAGATCTAATTCATTTCTAATGGTTTTAAAACTAAGTTTACCTACTAGAGTAGATTGAACCCTAGATCTTTTCATTATTGATACAGATACAGAGATTGATTGATACAGAGATGTCTTAACCAACTGTGCCACTAGTCCGCTCTACGTTAGGTCAAAAATTGTATTAGTTAGGTTGTTCATTTTTAAATATTATAAAATCCAATTCATTTCTAATGGTTTTAAAACTTACCTACTAGAGTAGATTGAACCCTAGATCTTTCCATTATTGATTGATACAGAGATGTCTTAACCAACTGTGCCACTAGTCCGCTCTACGTTAGGTCAAAAATTGTCTTAGTTAGGTTGTTCATTTTTAAATATTATAAGATCCAATTCATTTCTAATGGTTTTAAAACTAAGTTTACCTACTAGAGTAGATTGAACCCTAGATCTTTCCATTATTGATACAGATACAGAGATTGATTGATACAGAGATGTCTTAACCAACTGTGCCACTAGTCCGTTCTACGTTAGGTCAAAAATTGTCTTAGTTAGGTTGTTCATTTTTAAATATTATAAAATCCAATTCATTTCTTATGGTTTTAAAACTTACCTACTAGAGTAGATTGAACCCTAGATCTTTCCATTATTGATTGATACAGAGATGTCTTAACCAACTGTGCCACTAGTCCGCTCTACGTTAGGTCAAAAATTGTCTTAGTTAGGTTGTTCATTTTTAAATATTATAAGATCTAATTCATTTCTAATGGTTTTAAAACTAAGTTTACCTACTAGAGTAGATTGAACCCTAGATCTTTCCATTATTGATTGATACAGAGATGTCTTAACCAACTGTGCCACTAGTCCGCTCTACGTTAGGTCAAAAATTGTCTTAGTTAGGTTGTTCATTTTTAAATATTATAAGATCCAATTCATTTCTAATGGTTTTAAAACTAAGTTTACCTACTAGAGTAGATTGAACCCTAGATCTTTCCATTATTGATTGATACAGAGATGTCTTAACCAACTGTGCCACTAGTCCGTTCTACGTTAGGTCAAAAATTGTCTTAGTTGGGTTGGTAATTTTTGAATATTATAAAATTAAACTCATTTGTTATTAAAACTAAGTTTAATTATGCAACATGTCGCTTTTATTTTTTCTGTTTATTTTCATGTCAACAGCTTAAAGATGTTATTTGTGTGATTATGATAATTAAAGTTGGAGAAGAGGCCAAAGGCCTTACCATGAGCTCTTAAATATGACGATTCAGTTCAAAAACTATTCAATACAAAATATCGGTTCGTCGTGGACATCCATCATCATTGAATAACTTTAATCGCTGAAGTCTATAGACCTTCTGCTACTGTGCCTTTAAATATAGCTGCGGACATCACGGAACCGATATTTTGTACTGAATAGTATTTGAACTGAATCGCTATAAGGGCTCATTGTAAGGCCTCAGCGTCTATAGTATCCTAAACCAAAGAGCATAATATGAAGAAAGATGTATGGAGCAAAAAAATATTTGTCAGGTTCCTAGAGCAAGTGGAAATCCGTGGTATCCGCCTAGCTGCCTACCCCTTCGGGAAACAGGCATGAGTTTATGTATGTTATTTGTCAACAGTAAATGGAGGGTGGAGCTCTTGGGGTCCATGGACGCAATGCCGCTGTAATGGTCGTATAGCTGGTGGTCAGAGACGGACTCGAACCTGCACCGAACCTCATCCGCTGAACGGAGGCGCACCTTGTCAGGGACCAGCCGTGCAGAGGACTGGCGACTGTGTTCCGTGTCAGAATGGTGAGTTCGGTCGGTGCACATTTCGTGGTCTACAGCCTCCTGGACATTGGTTGTAGCTGATAGAGTCCTGCTTGACTTCATCCATTTCTCACTCGGAGGCACTGGAACAGTGCTGCCATCACCCCAGAGTAAGGACTCTTCCTCTGACGGAGAAGGCTCCGTTATTTTAAGAAGTTGGGCTGGGTTGGCTAGGGTTAGCAAGGAGACAATGCACAATACACCCCAATGCGGGAAGTCAGTGCAGATCTTCCCCCATTTTGAATTTGAATTTGAAGGATTGGTTCTCGTTACGTCTGGTACTACTACGGCGCGAATAAAAATCTATTGCTATGCAATAGTAGCAATTCTATGCATCGTTCTCTAAATTACCCCCTTCCCCCCTTAAAAACAACCGAATTGAGAACCTCTTCCTTTTTTGGGTTAAAAAAGGAGGAGGCTCTTAATTCGGCTTTATTTTTAGATTTTATTATTTGGTCCTTTGAAAACATCAACAACAATTATTGCTGAACCACGTTTATAATTTCTTTCACGGTCATACTAAACTCAACTCTATGTGTTGAAACTAATGTGGTATTTTCCTTTATCGCTGCTTACTTTGAAGACGGATATATGGATCTTCAAGGATACGATAGCACACAGCAGTTGCTTAGTGGTAAGTGAAACCAAAAACCAGGTGCTTGAACAGTTTGTTAGAAGAACTGTTTGTGAATGAGTTTGTCCGCGTACTACCATCTTAGCTATATCAGCTGCGAAACAGTAATGGTCGTATTGCTGTAATCCAGTTTGAAAGGTCGGTGAAATTACAGGCACATGGAACATTTCATCTTCTTGTTGCAGCATGTTAGGCATAGTGCAATGCTAAGTAGGGCGCGTCCTAGATGCACGTGGCCTAAGAGGTATTGCATTTGTAATAGACTGGGGTTACCGCTTACCATCAGATGGGCCAAATGACAGTTCTGTCACTTTTTAAAAAAACTAGTCATCCTCACTGTTAATACTTGTGTCAAGTCAGTTCTATGAATAACATAACATAACACCCAACAGTCACATACGTAGTCATGATCCCACACTCGGATTCCCTGTGTCATGGGTATCAGGAGCTACGAGTACCATGGTATCATAACACCCAGACCCGGAACAAATATTTGCAGATCATACAAACTTTTGTCCCGCAGCGGGAATCGAACCCGCAACCCGAAAAAGACGTAAGCGTCCTAATGCTAGCTACCGGTGACCTATCTGTTAAAATAGCTAATGAAACGTTTAACCGTGCTATAAGAGTATTAAGTTTAGCAACACAATATCTATAACAAAGAGCTAGGTAATAAATAGTTAAATTTTTAAAATGATCCATTTTTAGCGTTGTCTAACACTGCACATACAAATGTATCGCTTATGAAAATAATAAGTAAAAAAACAGTGTATATAAAGAACACGTGCCTTCAGCAAATGACCGTTTAAGTGGCATTCGCCCATCAAACCCCGCCTTTGTACTTATGGCTATAAACTCAAGAGGTTTGTTTTAAATTGAAAGTTATTAAACGTAGAAACTCGGTAGAGACGGGTAGAGTCGTGAAGTCGATGATAAATAAAAACTTTGTTTTAATTGATTCAGTCTGTCAATTGAAATTCTACTGTAGTATATTTTAATTATTAAACAAAAAGTTACAGTGTAATCTTAATTTCAACACACCGTTAAACCTCATGAGCTTTGTCTCGGTGCATTAAACACTCGAGCTGTTGCACTAAAATTATAATATCCCTAACAACTCAATTAATTATTAGCTATTTATGTTTATAGGAGCAATAGATTCTTCTAAGCGGCTCACACACAGATTTGTGTCTCACTTCAAAACACCGTAATATACACGCTGAATCGCAGTAAAAAGTCCGGAATGAAAGTGTGTAATAGTAGATAATATATTTAGTAATTCACAGAAACTGTTATAAATATTGGCAAAAACTCCCGAAAAAAAAATACAAATTTGATATTCATTCCTATTTATTTTACAGCTTCATTGCCTTCACTTTCATTCGAGGCTAAAGTTCACTGACAGTGTTAATCTTTACTTTTATCACTTTCAAACTCCATAAAACACGTAAGATATAACTATCCTCCTCTGTGTCTCAAACTAGACCAACCGCGCAGACAATAAAATCCAATCAAGAGATCGTAACGTCTGGCACTCGTTTGCCATTGTTAGTAATTAGTACCACATGTTCAGCGGCACGCTTGATGAACTTTAGAACCGTGTGTGTAAAATATGGCGAGTTACAGACAGCGTTTTTGTAGTGAAATTCAATATGTTTCGACTTTCATCTCATCATCACTCATCATATCATCATGCAGATTCGGCCACTGCTGAACCTTCAGGGTGTTTTTACAAAACATTGACTTAGTCCGAGTTTAAACTAGGACTCGCCAGGTCTAGCCATAAATATCGACCTTTGGTATAAACGACTGTAATACAAAAGCAGATGGTTTTTTTTCCAGAAGCAACTTTCGAGCTAGATAGTCCAAGCTTATGCCAAAAATGACATAAGCATGGACTATCTATGGTTTTTCTGAAACCAGGCAGCCCCCTAGTTTAGCAATGGTCTACAAATTGATATTTCTGTAGTAGCGCGAGAATTGATTTCGGAAAACAAACCATCTGCTTTCATATTAAAGTCCTATATGCCTAATGTCAATATTTAAGCCTAGACTAGTACGCCTGGACCAAAATTCAGATTTAGATCATGTTCTGTAATAAGGCCGTCATAGTTTAGGCCAGCCATGTCTACTGAAAGAATATATTTTAATAGGTCATCATCATCATCATCATCATCACCAGCCTTTAGACGTCCAGTGCTAGACGAGGCAGCCCCCATAAATATAATGGGGGTAATTGCCATAATCACCACGCTTGGCAGGCGGATTGGTGATCTCAGTATTCATGTTGAGTGAGGTGGATGCTGCTGTCCATCCCCTGGTGTAATCCCTTACTCGGCTTTTACAATATCCACGGGAGAAGACGGCAACAATCTAAATTATGGAAAAAGTTCTACGGTTTAATAATTAATTTTAAAAGCACTACATAGAACAAACCTATATAGATTAAAATATGTTTAATGTTGGAAGCGTAAAAAAATATTTCCGTTCCAATTCGCAGCGAACGAAATTCCACGTACCTATACAGTCCCAAAAAAACGGTTTTTACTAAATTATCCCTTATTTCGCATACAGTACACATAAACGGTTTTACTGAATTAATGTTGAATAATCCACTCGCTACGAATACCAAGGCTTCCGAAAAATTCAGGCTGTTTAGGGTTCTGTTGTCTTATACAAAAAAAAACCCAGACGTCACGACGTCTTTCCTATCTAGGGACAGTAAACGTGTCCAAATTTCACGTGTATAAAGTTCCTAAAACAGTAGGCAAGGTAGAATAAAACGCAATAAGACACAAGCGATTTCACAAGTGTGGGAAAGTGGCGTTTTTTTGCCACGGCCCCCAGTGGGGCCGAGCAAGTGGGAGACAGTGGGAATGAACGAGAATTCTTAGAACATTTTTATGGTTTGAAAGATATATCAACGGAACCCTACCGTTGTCCTGACACTCACTTACTTTATTATTTTCAAGAGCATTATCTTCTTAAATTCGTTTCCCATACAACGTGTCGCGAGACGCAATTACATACAATTTATTTACATATCTCGTTTAAAAGAGAAAATAATGCGTTTTACCGTATACGAGGGTCCTTTGTCGTTTCTCTAACGAACCAGGGCTGATTTATGTGTGTGCGCATTAATTAATAAAGCCGCATTTATATCTGAGCCGTGTACGATTGAGTGCGATTAAGGTCTGGTCACAGAACGCGAGCGATACGGATAAGGTGCGGTACGGTTCGGTGTGCTATAAAAGCATGGCGAAAACTGCGTAGAATCCGCAGCTTCGTGGCGAGTCGTTACCCAACTCGCTCAACAAAAACTCGCCCACGTTTGTCCAGTTGGGGAATTGCAACATTGTATTATTTTCGTTCCCAACTCGTCTCTTTTCTAATCTGTTAATTCCAGTACAGTCAAAAACCAATAACGTTAAAAATAAATAAGAATATTTTTCAGAGAATCCGGTTCAATTATTTAATTTGAGTATGTTTTATTTCTTTTTGTCACGCTCGGTGAGCGCAGGGAGATTGCGTGAGCAATCATTGTAATTTATTAAATCTTATCATTGGCATCATTACTTTCAACTAATTGAATTTTACTAACACGTCTCGGTATTTTTGCGCAGATCGAAGATATTATTATGATATAATTAGGTACTCATTTTTATAACGCAAATGAGTAACAAATGAAATACCAGAGCCTCTACTAGAGTAAATTTACCACAATTTGACATTTGCGACTAATTCATAATAAAGACTTTCTCATAAACTCATGCTAAATGTATTGCGCTCGAGCTGCTCGTTCGTATAAATATCTCTTGTAACCGCACCTTAAGAAACGTATGGTTGTTCGATGCACCCACATAGAAAGTGGTTGGGTTAAGTGATAAGATCTTTTATGCTTGGATTAAAATCTAAACGAGAGTGTAATTATTTTGTTGTGATAATTGCGTCGTTGTTTAATGCATCGTTGGGAAGTGGGTGTTGAGAATTGAGATCATTATGAAAGAAAGAAAGAAAGAAAGAAAGAAAGAAAAACAGTTCTACTAGTTAAACTAAAATATCATATATATTGAATAACAATGACAAAATGTGTATGTCTGTTGCAAACCACAAAAGAGATGGTGGTTAACATGGATGGTGCCGTGGTGTGTTTGGCATAGGAATAGACTCCTTCCGTGGATAAAGTAAAAGCCTTACTAAGGGATTACACCAGGGGATGGGCAGTAACTATAAAAACTTAACACTAAACTGCGATTACCAATCCTCCTGCCAAGCGTGGTGACAACGGCAAATCCCCCCCATTGTATCCAATAGACCTCGTCCAGCAGTGGACGAAACCAGGCTGCTTATGATGATGGATGGAGGCTGTGGTCTAGATGGACTTAACGCAAGGAGAGAAAACTTTCAGGATTTCTTTAACAAAAAAAATCTTGGTCTTTTGTTATCTATTGTCACTCAATCTAGTGACGAATAGGAATCAAAAAGAAGCATTTATCCAACAGTGGTGGTGGATTTCGGAAATATCTGATGATATATTAAAGAATGATTTTAAAACAAAATTTAACTTGTTTCTACATAAGAATGAATGAATGAATGAATGAATGAAATTCTAGAAGAGGCCCACGATTGTTTGCTTTTACATAAACCCTCTTTTACAAACAACACAATTTGTCCCATCCCATCGCTTGTTCCACACAGAATGAACTCGAACTATTATTTCTTTTGTATAAAACCTGTGATTTATGCATGCTTGTAACGACTATACGATATATTTTAATTTCAATTTATAGAGCAATACCTCATAAGTGTATTATTAGGAACGCCATTTACAATGTTAAACGATGCAGTAATTGCCTTTGAGTATTTCTAAAACGGTTTTTAGTTGGAAAAGTAAGTATCATTGAAAATGTACGGCTAATTATACCGATGCGATGTAGTCTGAAAGACAGCAAAACACTACCAAGAAATAAGGCCAAAAGTACTAATCATCATCATCATCAACATATAGAAGTCCACTGCTAGACATAGTCCCCCTTAGAATGCCACAACGAACGGTCTTGAGCCGCCTCCATCCACCAACTTCCTGCAACATTATAGTATATATATTTAGTCCATCGAGTGGAGGCCATCCTCTACCGCGTCGTCCAGTTTGTGGTCGCCACTCGAGAACCTTTATTCCCCAACAAAATACTAATTAAAGACTACTAATTATAAAATCAAGTCTATAAACTTCCTTTCATTTTTGTTTCATCATAATCAGTTTTAGGAAGTCCACTGCTGGACATAAGCTGAAGAATGCTACGACGGCCGCCTTCCTCCACTGACTTTACCGTCAACCTGCCCACCTATTACAGTAGCAAATGGCAATGGGAAACGCAACAATAGGGGTCATTTTGCTAAACCTTATGGGTGTTATTATAAAAAATGCCTTTAATCTGGGTTTAAACCAGGACTACCTAGTCTAGGCTCAAATATCGACCTAGGGTATATACGACTGTAATACAAAAGCAGATGGTCTGTTTTCCAGAAGCAACTTTCGAACTAGATATTCCGCGCTCATGCCAAAAATGACATAAGCGTGGACTATCTCTGGTTTATCTAAAACCAGGCAGCCCCCTAGTTTAGCAATGGTCTATAATATGACAGTTGATTGCTTGTTAGAGGTAAGAATTTGGACATCTCAATTGTGATGTGACACAATCCGTCAGTTTCATACTTTGGAAATTTGCGAAGTAGCGCGAGAATTTATTTCGGAAAACAAACCATCTGCTTTCGTATTTAAAGTCGCATATGCCTAATGTCGATACTTAATCCAAGACTAGTACGCCTGGACTAAATTCAGATTTAGTCCACGTTCTGTAATAAGGCTGCATAAATCTTAAATAGCGGATACTTCTTGTCCTAAATATTCCTTCATTCATGTTGAAATTATCCTCATTGCCATTTGCTACTCTAGTTGGGAGGCTGTTAAGGAACCTTAATAACAAGTATTCTTGTCTACAGCTCTCCCAGGTCGTTGGGGTGGATGGTCCGAATGGTCAGTCTGCGGGGCCGACTGCCGGCAGACCAGACGAAGATCCTGCACTGGAGACACACCTTGTTCTGGAGCTTATACCCAGCAGGCTGATTGCGTCGGAGACTACTGCGGAGTCCATGGAGGTAAGAAAGCTATTCCTCACATCGCGTCCGTCAAAAAGTAATCCATGGGGGGTTTGGCAACCCTTCAAATTTAAATTAATTTATTGCAATACATGGGTTGGTAACAGTTGTTTAGTGCTACAGTTAAATGTACAGCCATAATATTGACGTTTAACATCATAAGTTTGTTAAAATTGTTTTTTAGGAGGGGTGGATATTGTCCAGGAACATTCTAGTAAACTGCCATCGATTTACTAGAACATGACTTAACAGAGGACTTGACGACTGGACATCGTTTGAGTATATCCTCAGATGCCATTAAAAAAAATATGGTACTACTTTAATTTCTAATAATTATATTTGTAAGAATTAAACATACTCAACAAGATATTTACCTAACTTTTACCAAAACTTTTAAGTTATACCTACTTTTACAACTTACAAATTTAATAAACAAAAAATCTAAAAGCATTGCAGAAATAACAGTTGTTCCAAGACTCATTATCGTAGGCTACTCACCATTGCTGGTTTTCAACATCACCTAGGTATGTAGGCATGTATGTAGTAGTCGACGTAAACTAAGTTAGGAAACTGAAACGCAGAGCTTTGGATGAGACAGCGGTCAAATTATGTGGTTGAGTGGTTTGGTTGAGCTTAACCGTACCTTTATCATCTCGAGCATCTTCCAAAATTCCGGACACTATTGATTCTATTTCTGGTTTGTTAACAAGTGGTTGCTAATTCAAAAGTAGGAGTATGCCAGAAAAATATTTCGTATATAGATTATTTCCTAACTCAGTTAAGCTTCGACGACAAACTTATTAATCTCCTTATTAAAATGCTAGACTAAAAAAGTTATTTATTAATCTAATCCTAAAAAATCCAAATGATAAATGGCATAATTATAACAGAAACCCAAAGTATTTTTGACTTAAACTTCCACAACCATAACATTTCCATCAGTGCCTCGCGATTAGTAGGCTATCATACATTATATCTTGAAATATATCAGCCTATAACCGCTGCATTTTTCATAATATCTCACATTTCCGTCTTTTAAGCTTCACCTAAAATATTAGTGCTAATTGACACCATATATCACTGTTATAACACCAACAACACGGAGCAGAAGCTCAAAGTCAAAGTCAAAAAGTCAAAAATAACTTTATTCATTGAAATCACAAGGATCATTTTGAATCGTCTTATATAAAATTAAATTACTCCTGTTCCAACGCGACCAAGCCTAGAAGAATCAGGCAACAAACTCGGCTTGGCTTACATAAATGGTCCGTCTTACCACTAGGTGACAAGCGCCTGTGTGGTGCCTCGGAGCAAGAAGTTGCTGATACATAGTAAATGAGAACTTAAAAACCTTAGGAAGGTAGTCAAAAGTAAATAAACATCAGCAAAAATATGCAAGACAGCACACGCTACGCTTCTTATACTTATAAATAATAATCTAATACAAACATGTAAATAGGAAAGTACAGATATTGCAAATTTCCATTTTAGCAATCGAGGGGCAGAGCGACGTCAGGCCACGCGGCTTTATCATTAATATAGTCATCAAAAGTGTAATACGCTTTCTTAATTAGATTCATCTTTATGTAGGATTTAAATCTTCGAATAGGAAGTTTAAATGCACCTTCTGGAAGTTTATTATAGAACCGTACAGAATTCCCCATAAAAGACCCACTTACTTTCTTTAATCGAAATTTTGGTATATTTAGTTTGTGTTTATTTCTCGTGTTAATACCATGCACGTCACTTTTTATCATAAAACTATCCAAGCGTTTATGTGTATGTAATAATATTTCATAGATATATTGCGATATTACTGTAAGAATATTGATTTCTTTGAAACGCTCCCTCAAGGAGTCACGCGACTTCATTTTATAAATGGCACGTATTGCCCGTTTTTGTAAGACAAAAATAGCTTGGATATCTGCTGCTTTACCCCACAGTATGATACCATATGACATAACACTATGGAAGTAGCTAAAATAAACAAGCCTAGCTGTAGCTTCATCAGTAAGCTGCCTTATTATACGAACTGCATATGCAGCGGAACTAAGTCTACCAGCAAGAGCCACAATTTGTGGTGCCCATTGCAACCCTGCATCAATATTAAGCCCTAAGAAAATGGTAGACTTGACAAGATCAAGTGTCTCCCCATTTATTTTAATATTAGTTGGATAATGTTTTACATTTGGCAATGTGAATTTGATGCATTTAGTTTTTTTAGCATTAAGCAAAAGATTATTAACTGTGAACCACTCAAGAACACGCGATAGTGAATCATTTACATCATCGTAATTAGATTTAGATCTATCAACTTTGAAAATCAAAGAAGTATCGTCAGCAAACAGAACTATGTCACATATATCTTTCACAAAAAAAGGGAGATCGTTAATGTAAACTAGGAATAAAAATGGGCCTAGTATTGAACCCTGTGGCACCCCCATGACAATAGTCGATCCTGAAGACCTTTCACCACCAACATCAACTTTTTGGACTCTATTGGATAAGTAAGAATTTACAAGATTAATTGCCTGATTTTGTATGCCATAATGTTTTAACTTGGAAATTAAAGTATCATGCCTCACGCAGTCAAAAGCTTTGGACAGGTCGCAGAAAACTCCGATCGCGTCCTGCGAGTTCTCCCATGCTTCAAATATGTGTTCTAAGAGCATGGTACCAGCATCGGCTGTCGAACGACCCTTAGTAAATCCAAATTGATGACTATGAAGAAGTCCGTGGAGGTTGAAGTGTGACAATAACTGAGTAAGAATAAGTTTCTCAAAGATTTTACTTAACGCAGGCAATATAGAAATTGGCCTATAATTACCTGGATCTTTTTCATTACCAGACTTGAACAAAGGAATTAATTTACTATGTTTCATAAGATCAGGAAAGACTCCCTCGTCAACACATCCATTGAAAATATAGGCCATACACGGCGCAATATCAATAATTATAACACCTAACACCTTTGTAGATATTCCCCAAAGGTCTTCAGTATTTTTAATATTAAGTGACTTAAATGTCTTAACAATATCAATGGCATTAACGTATCTGAAACTAAACGCGACCTCACACTTATCAACACTTAATTCCAATAAAGTAGATGCTCCAGAGGCAGTTGATTTTAAAGATTGAGTCACAATATTAGGTATACTAGAGAAAAAACTATCAAAGGCATTTGCGACCTCAATATTATTTGATAATATTGTATTGTTTACGTTTAAATTAATTTGTTTACTACGAGGTTTAGCTTTACCTGTTTCATTATTTATTAATTTCCAAGTTGTCTTAATTTTATTTGTTGATTTTTCTATTTTATTTCTCAAATGCAATGATTTTGCTGCATGACAAACTTTTTTGAAGGTCTTGGAATAGTTCTTTATGTACAAGATAAACGTTGGATCGTGCAACATTGATTCTCTAGCCGCATAGAGTTCATATAATTTATTCCTACTTCTATAAATACCGGTTGTAGCCCAATCAGCTAACCCGACATTAGCTCTAGCTTTACATTTTTTTAACTTAAATATCTCACTATGTTCCTCACATATCAACTTAAACAAACTAGTAAAAAGGTCATTCGGATCATCTACGCACGGTACAAGGGGCATTTTAAGTTCAATACTGCCCTGGAACTTCTTAATGCGACTTTCTGTGATAGGCCGATAAGTGAATTCCTTAGGTTCATCTACAAAATTACAAGTAAATATAGCACTGTGACCATAGTGATCTGAGGTGAAATGTTTAATTACTGATTTATCAATTGGAACACTACTGCAATAAATATTATCTAAACAGGTGGATGTTGTTAGTGTCACCCTTGTAGGTTCTTCGAAGAGGTGATTTAAGTTAAAGCATTTAAATAAATTAAGCAGCCTCTCAGATAGAGGATTAACCGGAATATCTATATTGAAATCTCCGCAGACTATTAGCATTTTATTACAAACAAAAGTTTTAAGCAATGCTTCTTCCATAGTGGATTCAAATAATGCGAAGTCTGCGTCAGGGGGACGGTAAACGCTCACAATGATATGCCGCTCTAGCTCAACACAAGATAGCTCAATAGTCCTCTCAATAGTGAGATTTGCAACATCTTTACGTTCCTTGCATTTTAAAGTATTTCGAACAACAATTAAGGAACCCCCACGTATGGCGTTTTTGCGTTTGTATGAACTTACAATATTATAATTCTCATAATAAGGGAGTAAATCAAATTGTAACATCCAGTGTTCAGTTACACACATAATATCAACATTAAAACGATTTAAAAATAATTCTAATTCTAAGATTTTGCTGGGAAGGCCTTGCACATTTTGATGTACTACATGTAATGTGCCCGGCTGTCTCATTGTCGAACTCGTCAGTTTAAATGACTGTCAGCTACTCCTACTTGTTTGCCCTCATTAGTACTACTACTAACTACGGGCTTGTCGGTGAACTGCGTTATAGTACTTATAACGGGATCAAAAATATTAAATGCTAACAATTTAGCAATTATTAATTTACTATGTCTACTCAGGTACACAGTATCTCTTGTCAAAACAAAATTACTAATAAAATTATTAGTATCAAAATACAAAACGTCTCTATGACGACATGTCAAATTATATAGCATTAAATTAAGTTTCCAAATTTTTTCATTGTCTTTGGCACTCAAAGATTTTGAGTAAGGGAAAGCACATAAAATTAATTTTCCCAATCCTGAATCTAACTTGTGTAGCAAAGTCTCAACTAGCTTAATTATATCCAATCGCATGACACCACTACTCTCACCTAATTGTACTAACAAAGTGGTGTCGTTGTCAAAGCAATCCTCCCTATTTATAGAATCTATAAGTTTGTGAATAGGGGCATTTGGAAAGCAATTATTTGTCACAAGCCATACAAGCCAACATTCTAAACATAAGACGCCTGCAACAAATTTCGGGCAAAACTTTATGACGTCTTGTCATGTGGTTGGTACAAATTATGAAACAGTTCCTCAAGGGACATATTAATTAACTGGATTCTATGAAAAGCTTTTGGTACCAGATGCCATAACTAAATATACACTTCCTTTTCCGCGCGCGCTCATAACTATCAAATGCTAGAACGGTCGCTTCATAACAGGCTATCAGCTGTAATTCAACTCAAACCATTCTAAGCAGACCTATTTCTCCCCCCTGGACCGTGAAAGCTCTGGTAAAGTCGAAGGTAGAGAAAAGGTGAAGCGCAGGTCACATTTAGATGGACGCGTCGAAAAGATTCGAGAGATACTAAAATCGGAAGCCATGACCATCTGGGTCGTATCACATCTAAATATAGACCTGGGACCACAATTTTATGTTGTGCTTACCAACATTTTTGAGTTAAACTTTTATCATCCTAATGCTTTATGACCAAATTTGGTCATTATTCTCTATTGTGTAGGTGAAATGTAGTTGAATTGAACACATAAGTTTTATTTTGATGGTATGCTTTAAACATTTCAGTCTATTATTTGTGTAATATATGTAGTTGAGTAAGACAACCATTATTGCGCCGGCGTCTTTGGAAAGTTTCTGTGTACCTTCATTGGCTTCACATGGAAAAACAGATAGAGAATACATACCAGAGTAATGAACGCAGTATCTTTTCAATCGCTTCACAAAAAAACATGTTAATTCATTCTTAATGCTAACAGAATGTAAACATTCTATATCACAATCCGAAATCATCGACAACAAAATGCACAATGTTAAACGTTATACATTTTGACTCGTGTTCAACTCCCTTGGCGGTCCAAATTCAATCTCCAAATGGAAAATGATCAGTCGATATTTTGTTTATAATGGCAATAAATCATTTCCGTGTTCCCCGTTGACTCGGTTTCAATTTCCCCACTCTGGTTATCGTGCGTTTGATAAATAGCCCCGAGCCTTGTGAGTTGTTTGGTTTGTACAATTTCTTCGTCTCCGCTTTCGATTTTTACGCTAAATAAACCAGCAATCTACTGCGTTTGTTTGTAAATTGCTTTTGTTTATCTTCGGTTGCAGATTGATTGTTATTTATTAGGTGGTATCACTTGGTTTAGCTTTTTGTGATTTTATACAATACGTTAAGCGTTTTTTGTCTTCGTCACTCGCAACTACAATATCCCACTTCAACCCTTATGGGGTGAATTTTAGAAAATATGTATTTCTTAGTGCAAGTACCATACAAGAACATGGAAGGATGTACCCTCCAAACTTCAAGGTATCTACGACTTACGGCTTCTATTATAATTATGTTGATTATCATGATGATTTTGTGATATGGACGAAGTTTTCTTGATTAATGTTGGTAACAAGGACCCAATATGGATTTATGATGCTTCTAGACTTTTATGAGAGATGTTTGGGAAAAATAGTTTTAATAATATCTGGGGTAGGTACCAAAATATAAATAACAGTGAAATGTGTAGTCCCAACTCTATTTATGTACGCAAAAACCTCGAACATATATTTCAATATTTCGCATCCCAAAAACATTTTAACCATTCCTGCAAACATTTATTTATATTCCCATCCATTGCCAAGCGGTTCAATTATTCGCATAGAATGTGGACCATCAGTAAATTACCCACATGAAAGGTGGTCTTTGAATGCAAAGAACGAGGAGGCCATTCATTCGCATTTCCCACCTCGGCCCTCGCTACTTCATTAGCCTAATTGCCGCTCACAAAGGGGAAATGGTATGTAATGGTGAAATTTTATAGCTCTTCATCTTTTGTTTCCTAAACATCGAGATGTAGTGCGATATTCTCACTTTGATTTAGATAAAATAGAATATTCTTTATTGCACAAAAACAAATCATGTGCATAGGCCAATATGTACATATCTACAATCAATACATATTATATAATATAAATAACATTCAAATTAGCGTAATAATATATAGTATAATTTGATGAGATAGGAAATACATATCATATATCTTCTTACATGAGACTACTTGGCACCACACATCGATGGTGTAATATTGAGTATCTATATCCGGGTATCCGGCAGGTGAGTTTAAAATGCGTATTGAGTTCTTTTTTAGTGAGTTGTCAAGTTGATTCTAACTATATTTTTTTTTTAAGTTGTTCTTATATTTGGGGTTCCGTACCTCATTAGTATAATAACAGGACCCTTATAGGATCACTACGTTTCCCGTCAATTTGTTGTCTGTCTATCAAGACCCTTTTCTCAGGACCAGCTAAAAGTATCAACTTCAAATTAATACTAAATGTAAAGGTCTATGAGTTTATAGTGCCGTTAAAATACAAGCTTCGACTGAACTTAACGCAACTCAAATGCAATTAAAAGATAAACCAATCGATTAGATTAGAATCGATGTCTAATTTTGTATGAAAATCGCGAAGATAAAAATCTTTAGGGTACTTCCAGTGATCGTACAACTCCTAAACTTAGAAATCTAGGAGGCTTTATAACACAAATAAAGGAAAAAGCCGAAAATTGCAGGATTTTTACTTTTTTACCCCTAAAATAGTATGGTGAAATTTGTTGGAAAAAGTTACTGACACTCGAAAAGTGCCAATTTCAAAATAATTTACGGATTGGAACCCCCGGGTGCAAGTCTCGCACTTGTGCGTTTAATTTTTACTAATATTTGAAATGTTGTGTGATTTTCTTACTCAGATTGAATAGGTAAGGAAATAACGTCATTAGTGTGCAGTGCTGCCTTGATAGCGGCTATTTTAGCTTTACGCCTTACGTTGGCTTTATCGGTTGCGATTAGATTTATAGGCTTTTACAGCTTATGTTCTTCACAATTTTATCGTTATTATAAAATACTGTACATTTACTGTCTTTTAGAAGTGTTAATAATTCATTATCGAAATGTCTATAACCTTCTCGAATGGCCCATATAAATGTGACATCGCTTCCGCTTTGGAAACAAATCTCTATTTATAAAATATCGACATAACTATCTAATCTTCGTGTGAATTAACCGTAGAAAAGTTTTCCATTAATGTAGGACGCATAAATTTTCATTAGTTAAACAACTTTGTCGCTTTTGGAACACATTTCACTGTGTCGGCCGAATTGGTTGTTACGTACATATTTTGTTATTGCATAATTTTTGGAACCATTTTTAGCGAACGAGAATTAAAATTGTTGCATCTATAACATACCATAACACCAAACAGTCAGAAATATATCCCACACTAGGATTCACTGTGTCGTGGGTATCAGGAAGAGTACCATAACACCCAGACCCGGAACAAATATTTGCAGATCATACAAACATTTTTCCTGCAGCGGGAATTGAATCCGCAACTTCTTGCATCTCAGGCGACTACCACAGAGGTCTTCTATGTATAGTCAAGATAATGTTATGTTATAAAGTTTATTAACAGTTTTGACAATACAGAGATTAATGAATAAGCAAGCATCGGTAAAATCCAATTTATATGCGATGCAGCCGTCATTATCAGAGGTGGGTCCCGTAAATGATTTGTTGTGATTTCGTCGAGAGAACGCAGCAGGCGATCGCAAACTGCATGCATACACACATCCTCAACATCCATTCAACTATCACCTTTATGCTGAAGCACTAGGGGTTGGTTTGGGTTAATGTCTTCAGTCGGAGAATTAAATTCTGCCGGCCCTCCTACCAGGTTATGGGCAAAACGACAAGGGTTTGTAAATTTTGACTGAATTTCCTATCTAGGATCTCTGAATCGGACATGAATATACGGCCGACGCAAACGAATGTTTACAGAGAGAACAAATTTCGAAATTAATCCGATAAGCTCGCACTAATCGTGGTAGAAATCAATTTTAAACGAGTAACTGAGTACTAAGTACTGTGCGGTAGAAATGAAGTAGCGGATGTGTTGTGATTTATTGAATTTCAAACATCGGTCAGTAATAAACTTTGTGGGGACTTGAAACTTGTTTATATTTGAGATTTATTGGTATGAACAGTTTACTGCGTTGCGCCATGACTTTAGAAGCAATATGAGTGTATCGATTTATTGCAAATTCTTTCCGTTAATGATAATGTGCCTTCAAATCGGTGCTCTTAGTGGAACGCTTCATTCTGTTATCTCAAATGATTTGTAAGCACCCTTTATAGTTTTATTTAAAATAAATATTTCCTTCCTTGAACCATTGGCTCTCTTTTTTTGGCGTTCATATTTACAACCATAGTACAAACTCTTTCAGAATACTTAATTTCTCAAGGTAACGCCTCTGCGGTATCGTTCATCTCATCTCAAAATGAAACAGTCGTTCATTCCTTTTACTTCTGCATGAATGCTTACGTATCCATTCCATCGTTATCAACATGTCTCCATAATGAAAAAATAAGTTTGGAACATACGTATCCTACATACTGATATGCCTTGTTTCATAGTAAGGCATACTGTATACTAAAGCGCTGCGTTTACAACATTAGCTTGCTGAATTTATGTTGCTGATATAAATTTTGCCGTGATTACGTGATGTTATGAAGTTTGAACACCGCTACTTTGATTAGTCTTCTACTTCATTAACATGTAGGTAAGTAGCAACCAACCCTTATAAGATGAAACGAGTGCGTTATACAAATATTATGTAGATGTTTATGACACAGTGATAGTCACTAGTCTAGTGATAGTCAGTGATAGTGATAGTCACAGTGATAGTGTGTCTACTGTTGTACATAGAGATGTCTAATCTCACTAGTATTATGAATCAAAGTCAAAGTTAAAAAGAACTTTATTCATTGAAATCACAAGGATCATTTTGAATGTGAAAGTTTATGAGTATGTTTGTTAGGTACTTCTTCACGCTCAAACGGCTCAACAGATTTGAGTATAATTATGAATGGAGAAACCTTATACCTTGGATTAACACATAAGTTACTTTTCATAATCATCATGACTATGATCTACGGATTTCAATTAATTTTCTTAACAAACACAAACAGGGGCTTAAAGTTAGTAAATTTTAGAGTATCACGTACGCGGCGCTTTAGTGGGCGGTAGATCTGAGTTGTGAATTTGAATCAATTTATTTCGTTAAAATTTATTGAGTTATAATCGGGCATCCGTACATCGTTGCGCTATATACTGTTACATTGCTGTGAACGCTGTGAAGTAGGTTAAATTACCTTGCGTTTTATTAGCTAGTAGTATTGCAAGTTGAGAAGTGTAATTGAACTCAGAGTAACTTTTTAGTATTAGAAATTTTTGTAAACATAATTATGTTATCCTCTATGTGCTTGACAAGTTGATTGTTTGTTACTCAATCACACCGCAATGACGGAACCGATTTTTTTAAAGATGTAATTTGTCATAAACAGGCACATAATATACTATAGTTACTAATAGAAACTGTGGTTTAGATCCCTTATGCTTATAATTTAGTTACTGGTAGATCCTGTGACCATGGGATATGTTATATACCAAATAACAATTTTATTTTATTTTATTGATGTGTGTTATTCTTCACTTATTTGTACAGTGTACAATATAGTATTTTGATTCATTCAGTCATCATCATCATCATTATCACAAGCCTTGTTTACGTCCACTGCTAACCGAAGCCTACCTCATTGAATACAAAGGGAGGATTTTCCATAATCACTACGTAAGCGGATTGGTGATCGCAGTTTGGTGTTATATACTCAGGTAGAAGCTGCTGCCCATCTCCTGGTGTAATCCCTTAGTAAGGTTTTTACTACATCCAAGGGAGGAGAAGATATCTTAAACCGGGCACACCACGGCACAATCATTCATTCATTCATTCATTCATAATATGCTTCTTTTTATGATGGTACCACGTGAGTGAAGCCGTGGGTATATACTTATTATTCAATACCACAAGCAGAAGCAATTCTTAAAGTTTGTGTAGTGATCCATGTATGCTTGCAAGTTCCAACCTTTTAAATTTGATCCCATATTCGAAGACAAATTCAAAGAGTGTATGAAAGAACCAAGAACCACCACAACTTAACCAAGAAACACTATGTAGAAACACACATACTAAGCCAGTGAGCGTGTGCATGTGTTGTGTAACAACAAATAAATCAATACACATTCTGCTCTACATTTGAATCAGCTCCTACCCTGTTTCAAAGAGTGAATGAATGAAGTCATCGCATTCGATAACTTGATAACAATCTGTTAGCTGCATGTTGCCTGAGTAATTAAAAGCTAGGAGCGGTGGGTAGGTTAACGTTTGGGACCGAGTACAGATCATTTAGAAAAATAATAGAGCAAAAATTTGCAATATAAACATTTTATATTAATAAAAGCCTCTTTTATTCCATACATGATTGATTGAAGAACAATGTTAGAAACTGATTGACTATTCGTTATTGAATGAAAGAAAAAAGGGATTTATTAGTACAAGATACAGTAGGTAGTTACTAAAATGAACGCACTTTGTTCAGAGAAAGGTAATTTTATCTTAAACATAATTACTAATACCCGAGAACATCGTACCAGTTATGATGTTGAAAGAGAATTTGATTTCAATGCGTATAGAAAAAAAATTGGTTCCATAGATTAAATAAAAGGCGCAAGTGGAACTGCCTTTTAAAAAAGGCGCAGCGATGTAGAGCTTTAGGTTCCTTCTGGTAAAACTACATTAGCAATTCACTTTATCCAATATATTCGCAGTTAATTTGTTATGTATTCACTTTCATAAGAGTTTATACTTAGTAATATTTTATCAAAATTATATGTAATAACCAAGCTATCAATGAATTTAGTAGGTATTTTGTAAAACTGTGGTGAGAAAGAAATGCGTACTATTTGTGTCGGTTCAATGGGCTCATGGTTATTGAATAGAACTTTCTGGTGAGTTTTTCTGCCAACAAAGTTTCTCTCGCTTTTTCTGTCTAGAGTCTAGACGGTAAAACTTTTACTATAAATAGTATGAAAATACAGGCTTTTAACATAAAACAAGTGTATTTTAAAATAACGATCTTCTGGAGCCAATTTGGTATAAGCTTATACGAATATTATAAAACGCCACATGGGACTCGTTTCTCGGCACCTCCTCAAAGAAACGTTCAATTCGAAATCTACATTCAAATCGCATACATCCCCCGTAGAGTCGTTAAAATCATAGCTTTCAAAACTAGTTATCACATAAAAACGTTAAAAGCTGTTATCGTTAAACTTAAGACGCGATGACATAAATAATATTAAAAGGCTCGCAGCCAGAATATTATATTGGGATCCTGTGGAAAAAAAACTACTTCGAGAACAAACAATCAACTTTGTATCTTGTTGCATAAACATTTAAAGAACATGTTGTGTTCGAAAGAAAGCATCGTAATTCGGTTTTGGTTTTTATAACTAATCGTTAAAAGCTTATCATATGCAGGTGGCTCAGTTTGTGGTTCATTTTATTTTTACTGCTGTTTTTCAGAATGCTCGTTGAAAAAAATGAGTTCGATTCTTTCTCCCACGTAATAAAAGTTCGCGAGAAATGGAAACTTTGTTACTTTGTAATTTATGTCTCTTTGTTTTAACTTAAATGAGTTCTGATGGAGAGAAGTTTAAAAAGTGTAATAAATAATAATTGTTTTTAATACAGAGATACACTTTATTTATTTGGTCTGATATGGTGTAAGTTATTTTTTATTATTATTTGAATTTTTCTAACCAGATTTTATTGTCCACAGTGGCAGCTCACAGTGACATTCCCCTGTACATCGGGATAGCAGTAGCCGTGGTTGTTTTCCTGGCTGGAGCAGCTGTCGTGTACAAACTGCTGCAACGGAAGACTAGAGACCACTCTCTGTACACCATGACTAGGACTGGTAAGTTGTTTTACCTAGTTTAAGTAAGTTATTCACTAATAACGTGGATAGTGGCCATAGTCGTGAATATCTTTACAAGGCAAGATGATATAGTCAGTGTCGTAAATTAAAATGCAGTGGTTTGTGCAGCCACAGGCTAAGTATCAAGGATGGTCTTTTTCTCCACAATCTCAATTACTATTTCCAAAGACAGTAGATTGTATAGCTTTATTCGTATTTTGAACTCATTTGTATTGTTTTGCGATTTAGTTAAGATCTAAAATAATAACAATTAAGTTTTTAATAATAATAATAACACATTAGCCTACAGTGATAGTAACCTTATCATTTTTAAGTGTAAAGGTTAGTACCTAATAACTAATACAGATTTTGTCCTCTGGGAGAGCTTCCACACCAGAGAACATTCGTAATTGTTTGCAATTTCATTCAAGATGCTGTTGTTGCTCGCGCGCAGTCTGCTAAGCAGTGAGGCATATTATAGTAGCTATAGCTATTTTATTGTAGCTGTAGCTGTACTATAGCTGTCACCCGTAGTTTTACCCTTGATTTTCTACCAAGGGAACTGAATTTAGGAATAAAATGATATAAATAATCATCCAGGTGTTAATAAATCTGTGTGCCAGGTTTGATCGAAATTGACCCAGTTGTTTTAGCTTTAAAGCACAACAAACATTCAAACATTAACATTAATTTCACTTTATATAGGGCTGTTCTCGCTGTCTAATTTATGTGAAATTTAAACAGTTTTCATCTTGTCCAAACAGATTTCCAACCAGAAATGTACCCAACAGTCGAGAAACAGTCACTTTCACTGGCCCCGGATCTAATGCAGCACCGTCCTCCTAGATACGAGCATCCAGTAATTGACACCAGAGCTGAACACCACTACGATGTTCCACATCTTACAAACAGGTAAAATATTATCACTATGTTGGGACAGATTAATACGGTATGTATATAGAACAGAAAAGTCCACTTTCAGCATGCGAGAGTAACCGTCCTTTTGTTTTATAACAAGCTAACAAGCTTTTTTTACTCACTTACCTGTAGTCACTGTACTGTATCCGATATACTTTTTGAAAAAGCCGTATTTGTATAGTTTACGATACATTTTTTTTAATAAGTACCAAATTTAGGATACATAGTGCATCTAGTGAAATAATTCATTTTGTTATAGCTACGCATCACCAGTAGACCATCAGGTAACTCCTTGTGCATCAAGCAAGGGACAAAGCGATGAGTACGACAGCAAGCCATACAGCGAGTCTGAACATTCTGTATCAAGCTGTTTCACAAGTTGTAAGTTGATATACTCCTTTTACACTGACTCAAATTATAAAGCTCTAGTACTAGTTCTATAAACATTACTTTGTTTCGTAGAAGATTATTCTAGACGATTAACCTTAGCCTCTTTCCCAGCTGGATCAATGTATGATGCTGCCAACGAATCAGTCACACTCCAACTGGCCGAGCTAGTATCGAACTCCCCCACTTCCCAGTCCCTATCAGTATCCAGTGGAGGGGCAAGGCTAACTCTCCCTGCAGCTGGGGTGGCTTTGTCAGTAGCCGAAGGAGCTCTGGCTAGAGGCCGAAGAGAACAGATCTACGTCGCCGTGGTCAAAGACGACAGATACCGACCACGCCTCGGAAAAGGTAAGGGCAAAGTTCAATATATTAAATTATTCATGCATTTAAATCAGTTTACCAAATATTTTATTATTCCCAGCAGTATTTATTAAACCCATCTTATGAATATTTATAGCCTTTTGACTTGGTAAGTTAATAAAAACAAATTGATTTTGCAACACGATAGAGAAGCTTTGAATTAACTGCTGGTATTTATGTTGAAAAATGTAGGTTGCCTGAGGCGTGCACCAACCGCACCTATACTCGCTCTATTAAATGTATCAGGTAGATATTATAAGACAAATTTCGCCCTGCAGGTATCACGCAACTGAGCCCGGTAGTTAAATGCGGCCCTCCACGTCTCCAGCTGAACAAGTCAGTCATCCTTCAAATCCCGCACTGCGCTAGTCTCAAACACGGCTTTTGGAATCTATCACTTTATGCCATAGATCACAACAAGCAACCTGACGGAACCCCACCTCAGTGGAAGAAAATTGTCGGTCTTGGCCAAGAAACGATCAATACACCTGTATTCACTCAGCTCGACAGTGATAAAATATTCCTAGTTACGGATATGCTTTCAACCTTTGTGTTAGTGGGTGAAAGCTTTAGTGGAAAAGCTGTCAAAGAGCTTCAATTAGCGATTTACGCGCCCGCTGCACTGAGCGAAACCAGTCCCGAATACAACATCAGATTGTACGTTTTCGAAGACACGCCTTGCGCTGCCTATTATTGCCAGGAACAGGAAAAGAAACTTGGAGGTATTTTACTCGAGCGTCCAAAGACACTATTATTTCAAGATGGCGGTTCAAACTTATGCTTGAGTTTGGAACATGTAAGTCCAGGTTGGAAAGCAAAACCGGGCATCGGTTACCAGGAGATACCGTTCCATCACGTTTGGTGTTCCAACTACAACGCATTACATTGCAGCTTTGCATTAGAAAAGACAAATGAATGTGACAACATAGATTTTACTTTGTCTGCGTGTCAGAGAACCAATCCTTCGTACAAGCAAACATTCAGAATATCGCTCGAGGATGTCCGAAGCCGATCGCCCCGTGGTAGGTCACCGCGCGCTGAATCGCAGCGCAGTTTCAACATAACTGAAAACTTATTAGAAGCTCGAATGTGCAGAAGCGAGGAAGGTAGTGACAGCAGCGCTAAAAGAAACGTTCCTGTAGTGGTAAGCGAGACGGGAGTCAACGAGTGTGCTGGTGAAGGGCCGTTTAAGCTGAGTGCTAGAATAAAGAGACAGTTGTGTTCGATTTTGGACCCGCCAAATGCAAGGGGGAACGACTGGCGGGCGCTCACATCTAGGCTCGGTGTGGATCGGTATACGACGTGGTTTGCCACAAAGAGCTCACCTACGGAGGCTATTCTAGAGCTATGGGAATGTAGGGAGAGGGGGGCGGGAGCGACCGCCGCGCTTGCCGCCGCTCTCAGGCAGATGGACCGACATGACGCCGCTGACTTACTGCAGAGCCGGCCTTCTTGGTTATAAGCTAAAGTATATTGATTACGGATATTATTTTGAATGCGTGTTAAAAATTTGGATATTATGAGACTTGTGAAAGATTATAGCAAAGTGTAGTTTAAATGTTAACGTATTAGAAGTATAGTACGGCCAGTGGCCTATGTAAAATCTCGTAGTATATTTTGTATAGACATTATTCCACGCTGTAGATAAGCGACGAATAAATTATATATTAGCAATAATAGTGCCTACAATGTCTTTAAAAGAATCACACCGATTCGTCGGTTAACCGTTGGTTATTTTGTTAATATTGAAAGTGTTTTGAGTGTTTCTCGTATACCTACATACTGTATGTCGCCTAATTTCACGTTTGCTTTCGTTTTATGCTTGATGTTTCAAACTTTGTGCCAAATGATGCCACAGCTAAATTTGGCAATAATTAATAGAAGTGTGAGCTTATTTGTAAAGATGGAAGCTGAGTTTTGTTACTTTTATAGTCATACTTACTGTTCTAGCCCCGCACTCACGCTGAGAAACTTTAGTAGTGTAGTTAGTGTAGAGTGTAGCTGAGTACAAAATGCGACAATAATGTCTCATTTCTATTGCTGCGAAAACATTATTTATTTTTCTTGGGTGTTCTTGGCGTGAGTGTAGAGTTAGTTTTTTTTCTGCCTCTAGTTATAAAATTCTACCTGTCACTATAAAGACTTCAACCGCATTTATACTTCACAAATTATTAACATTTTCTGTCTATAACTTAGATGCTTGTAACTTGTATATAAAGTTTTGTAAATAATGTATTACAGCAAAGGTTTTATTATAATGAGCGAATATTCAATGAAACGTGAATTCGTTTCATATCTCTAAATATTCATTTAATTATTCATCTGGAACAATGAACGTTTAAGTTTTTGTTCTCGAAAGAATCCTTGCAGAAACTTAGACCTTTTTGTTTCAAGTTTTTTGTATGAAATATCATTATATTATTGAACTGTAATTATATTTTGATGAATAGCTCAAACTTGATCACTACTATTATAAAATTATGAATTCTCACATGGTTTTTGTAGGGTAAGAAGGCAGTAACTTGGGCATTACGATAATTTACAGTTTGCTGATGTCTCTAAAATGAACGAAATTTTATGAGATTTTGTATAATTTATCATTTCAAAGTACATTTTCCCGAATGCGATAATAATTATTGTTTTACAAAATAACCGAATCGTAGTTTTGAATTTAACAATTATTTTGGATAACAATGTGTATATGTATATGTGTGTATGTATGTGTGTCTTTTTATGTTTAGACAATCATAAATCATTATTTTCATTGGGGTTATAATCTTCTTTATCAGGCGTTCCACTGTTGGACGAGGCGTCCCCCATATAATGCAATGGGGGGATTTGCCATAATCACGTCGCTTGGCAGGCGGATTTGTGTCGAATACTCAGGTGGATACTGCTGCCCATCACCTGGTAGAATCCCTTAGATTTTTTTTGACATCCACGAGTTCCCGTGGTATGTCCGACTTAAAAATAGAGCATTTCGTCTCCTCCCGTGGATTGGGTTATATTTTTAGACATAATTTTAACTATCGTGAGTTATAATAAGACCTTTGCCAACAAGTAGAAAACAATAAATACCATGGTTTTGTAAAGCTGGTGCCACACGTCTGGTGACTGAATGGCGACGATAAAATACGTGGTTTCACAACGCCAAACGCATTTGATGGTTGAGGCAAACGTCAAACCGTCATTTTGTTTTTGTTGTCACAAACGATCGTCTACAGTGTAGCACCGGCTTAAATGGTGATCGCATTGCAGTAGACTATATTATATTTTTGTTAACGTGATGACTATTAAAATAAATGAATCTGTGATAATTAAATAATATGAAATAAATTATGTTTAACTGTGCATTTTGTGGATTTATTTCAGTATTTACTTTTGTTAATAGTAAGGTTAAATATTCTGAGCACATAGTTAATAGCTTTTATGAATATTACGCTATTATAGTTTGAATTGTTTGCAATTTAGCAAATCAATGAAATCAGGAATGCATTCAATGGTTATATTTGTAAGTTTCAATCTAACTTGTACCTACAATCAAATCATATTAAAAGGAAATAGGAAAATGGGTAGGTACCTAAGTACATTCAGATTTCAATTAGGCACAGGCACTCGATACTTCTAGAACGAATTGCAATACCTACAGACCAACAGTACACCTAAACCTACCTGTATACCTACAGTTGTAGATAGATATATAGAAAATACTTATCTGTACCTACACCATAAACATAATAATTCAATAGTTCACTAGAAATTTATAATATTACAATAAAGAGTGATTTTATCGCTGAGTAGAGATCTCTACCAGACAGATAGTTGTACTTGGTAAAGAACACTGCAATCGTCAAGACTCAGAGAAAATAAATCAAGACTCATGTTTTACAAAAACATGTGGTTACTGTATCAGTCACACAGATAATACAGATAATGTATGGAAAATTTCTTAAAACAAATTGGTTTAGCTAATTTACAGCCGTTATCTGCCCTTATGAAGGAAGTAAAATTAGTTATACACTTCGCTTAAAGCAATATTCCTAACTGATTTACCAATAACAATTCTGTTAAAGAATTCCGTCTCTTCGCTTCTTCACAAACAGATCTATTTAAATTCCAGTCCGTCTTCAACAAACAAAACAAACACAAGAAATTCTCAAGACGAAAGAAATCGTCTGAACCTCTCAGATACGCTTTAAATCGTCAAATTTAAACGACAGCCGAGGAAACTTGGTAAAAGTTTAGTTTTTTATCGGACAATAGTTCGACATGTAAATAAGGTGTATATGTAAGGGGCATTGTGAGCGGTAATTTGGGCAGGTGTGAGCTTACCTTTATGCCGACGCGAGTCTTCGCGGGTCTGTGACCAATTGGGGTTTGGTGGCAGTTGCAGCGAGAGGCGATAAGAATATTATAGGTAAGTTAAAAAAGTTGTAAGGAATAAATTATCTAGTCTTCGTTTAACCTATCGGAGAACAGTAGCAACTGTACCGAGAGGTGATAAATACATAATAACTACACAACAATAACAGTCACATACGTAGTCCTAATCCCACACTAGGATTTCCTGTGCCGTAGGTATCAGGAACTACGAGTACCATGGTACCATAACACCCAGACGAGGAACAAATATTTGCAGATCATACAGACATTTGTCCCGCAGCGGCAATCGAACCCACAACCTCTCGCATCTCAGCCGGCTACTCACCCACCTGCGTAATATTATGTATACCTATGTAGCAAAAGTAGAGCCGCCTGTATGAGGTACCTACGATCTCCAGCAGTCAACTATTTATTTACTTATTTCTATAGGAACACCAACAGCTTATGAACGAAAAAATAAAGAAAAACAGTTTATGTATATGACCAAACAAAAAACACAAAACAACAAACACAATAGAACTAAAAAGAAAAAAATAACACAGCAAAATAACAATGGCAAAACGTGTGTGTCTGTTGCAAGCCACGAAAGGGTTCCCAACTCATCATTTGCTAGGCCGCGCATCAGGCAACCTAGCTCTGCCATGGTCTTCTGTTGAGGTCTAGGTGAACCACGGAAATCCGCTCACCAATGAGCGTCACTATTAGGGAAGCGGTATTATGAGTAGGTAAACTAATAAAAACCAGAAAGCCAATTACAGGTTTTCACGTATATAAAAACCTCTTAGGATCAAATCAAATCAAAAGAATTTTATTCATTGAAATCACAAGGATCATATTTTGAATCGTCTTTTATACTAAAATTACTCCTGTTCCACTACTGAGGCCTTAACGCATGAGCTCTTGTAGCGATTCAGTTCAAAAACTATTCAGTAGAATATATCGATTCCGTGATGTCCGCAGCTAGTATACTTAAAGGCCAGCAAGGACAGTAGCAGAAGGTCTATAGACTTCTGCGATTTAAGTTATTCAATGATGATGGATATCAACGACGAACCGATATTTTGTACTGAATCGCTATATGAGCTCATGGTAAAACTTCTGTTGTTCTTCGATTAATAACTTTTCGCTAATAGTGGCACCACAACCCATCTAACACATTTCAGGCATGCATTTAAATACATTATAACGCCATTCGGTCAGAGGGTTATAAATAGGCAGGTGCAGCTATAAAATGCACATTACAGCTACTGGCATTTTTTGTGAGGTAGGGTGAGGGACATTCACACATTAGGAGTTACTGTTAACTGGCATATTAGGATAAGATCTACTTGTGCAATTTTAAATTATACTTATGATCTAGGAGGTGGGAAACACGATACAACACGACATTACAGTCTTCACTCTGTGATATTACCGCGAATTTCAATTTTTGACTATTAACTGAGAAATTTAATTCGAGATTTTTCATTCGAGAAATTTAATTCGAGATTTTTCATTTGAGAACTTTCATTTAGGTACTGAGCCAAAACAACTTCAATAGGCTCCTGGTATAAAATATTCCAATATTCCTCCTTGAATTTTCGCAAAATGTACCTACTTCAATAGCAAGTTTGTTACAGGATCTATTAGTAACATCAAAATTCACAGAATCTAAACCACAGGGTCCATCAGTAACTACTCAATACTAATAAAGTTTTAAAGTCTTTAATTATATCTAACGCTTTTAGCATTTGTTCCTAGAGAATATGCCAGGGAAATAGGTAACAGGACCTATCTGAGTACATAACCCAAAACGCAATCACCAACCCGCCTGCCAAGCGTGGTGATTATGACAAATCCCCCCTATTCTATCTAGAGGTCATGGTCCAGTCCAGTATAGGCGACGTCTACCCGCTGATGAAGTCAAAGTCAAAGTCAAAGATGAAGAAGAGAACTGATGAAGAAGAGAACTTTTGGCATAAATTAGATTTTCCTGCAGTATCTATGGCATACGATTTTTTCCATTGGGATGCGTATATTATTAATATATGATACGACCTCGTGAACCAATTTTTGAATTTCTAATATTAAAGGTGATAAAAGATAAAGATAGAGATAAAGATAATTTATTTGTTTTGAATATGGTATTTTTTCATTGATGATCTTAGTGTCGCAGTGGATCCAACACCAACACCACTTCCTTAAAAGTTAATCAACACTAGCAAGTGAATATAGTACACCCATTCACTGCATTCAACCCTTATACTCAAGCAACCCCTACTTTGTGCGGCTTCCGAGACGCCTTACTATGCTAAGGTACCGTACTATGAGGAAAGGGAGTGAAATGTCAGCTAATCAATCGCAAATGCCAGATGGCAACAAAGGACTTTCTTAGGGTGACGAACGTTCTCTTGTTTTTGAAGACTTTATAACTCAAAGACAAAAAATATAACTTTTCATTTAAAAAACCGACTTCCGCCATTGTATTCAACTAAATATTTGGATGAAAAAAAAATGATGAAAGAACCATAGTGGTGAAAGGATTATGATACTTTTTGTATGCAAATGCTTGGTTTGTTGCTGAAAATATCAAAATCGCCATATGTATGCCTACAATATTTGAGGAGTCCCTCAATTCCTTATGGATTCCATCATCAGAACTGGATTCTGAAAAAAATGGGACCAATCTGGAAGTATGTCTATTCAAATAAAAAAAGAATTTTCCAAATCTGTCCATAAACGCCGGAGATGTGCGGTAACAAAAATAAAAAAAAATACAACCGAATTGAGAACCTCCTCCTTTTTTGGGAAGTCGGTTAAAAATGAAATAAGCCTTGCATCTGGAATGACAACTGTTGAGGAATAAACAGGGTAACCACGAACTGGACGGGGTGGTGGTCCTTCTTTCGATAGACCGAAGATATTTGAAAGGTCGCAGAAAGTCGGTGGATGGAGGCGGATCAAGATGCGTGTCTGAGCCAATTACTTGTTCAATCATATCATTCCACCGTAGACGGTGAACGAAACCAAGTGAAGAGTTGAAGACAGCATTCACTTCATTCATTCACTTGGTTTCGTTCAAAGAGTTGCCACCAAAGCTAGAGTTTTCATCGAAGTGAACATTACAAAATTATCCTGGGAGAGTAACAAAAATAGCCAATTTGTTTTATTCTGATTTACAGCAACATTTATTAAAATAAATGAAGCCATAAATTCCACTCGCGTCGTGCAAAATAAATACAAAACTATGACACGGAATTTTTCATCCATAATAATTTATACTGAAATTCTTCCTTCGTCGCAAACTGTTGACGGCTGTGGTTAATGGGTACCACAGTAAACCACATTGCTAGCCACTTGCCAAGCTCAACGTAATCATCAGCCTGTAGAAGTCCACTGCTGGCCATTGAAATCATCCATAGAATGCCACCTCCATCCACTGACTTCCTGCAACCTTTAAAATAAATAAATAAATAAATGCTGGACACATTCCACACAACATTATCTAGCCCCAAGCTAAGCAGAGCTTGTGTTATGGGTACTAGATGACTGTTATACTTAATAGTATACATTACATAGATAGATATTTTTTATTATACATAGAAAAATACCCAGAACACCCTGAACAAATATTTGCAGATCGTAAAAATATTTGTTCCGAGGTGGGAATCGAACCCGCAACCTCCTGCGTCGCAGGCGAACCTTCGCCCGCCGCGCCACAGAGGTCGTCAATCAAGCAAAAGGTCGAGCAACGTTGTGTCTTTGAATGATTGTGGACTAGAAATGTTGCACTGTATACTGTATATTCGAAATTATCCTCCAATCACATAAGATCGTGGAAACCCTACTTCTCCACGTCAATCCACCAGCCGGGGGTCACCGTCAAAGGGCATCCTCGTAATTCATAGTTTTTGTAGTGATAATTAATTTCTGTATTCGTAAGAAAATTAATAGTTTGGTATATTACCATTGTTGAGACGGGAATTAATATGAGCGAGGTGGTGAAGAGGGTTGGCATGTCTAAGTAAAAGTATAATAATATATAGTATACCTAAACCTACTAAGGTATTAGGAGTCTAGCTACACTTGTTGGAAGGTAAGTACCAAAGTGCGTCTAGTCTAAAACTGCACCCCCCCCCCCCACCCCTCTATTAAATGGCACTTTGCAGCTTGACGTACGAAAATGGTCCTATCATGATGGTTATTAAAGGAAAACTTCCATTCAAATTCGTAGAAATTATTTAGAGAACTCGCTTCGCTCGTTCAATTAGAGTGCCACCGTGGTGTTTCTGACTTAAGAATATACCCCTCCATCTTCTCCCGTAGATGTCTTAACAGCTAACTAAGGGATTACAACAAGGAATGGGCGATACTGCGATCACCAATCTGCCTACCGAGTATGGTGATTATAGAAAACCTCCCACTATTGTCTATGGGGGAGACTTCGTCCGTAGTGGATGTCTTCTGGTTTCCCATGAGGTATTTCAATACGTTAGATAAATCAGAACATTAACCGTTAACAGATCTTACTATCACTTGATCTAGTAGATGAGAATACGGAAAATGTCAATGCTCACGAGATAACTAAACTAAGAGAACGCAATGTCTTATCAGAAACGATCCCAAGCTCTGTTGGTGGTCAACCCTATCAGTTAGATCACTGTTACTTGATTAATCACCTAATGTTTGATCACAAGACTCTGGTTAAAATCATGCTTTTATCCGCGACTGTATCAGCTACAAGATTGGAAGATAGAGATGCCTAAACAAAAAGATAGGGCGTGTATAACATGGATGAATAAAAAAAGAAGGTAACATCAATAATGTTTTGAAAAGGAGGAGGTTTATACAATCTTTGTATGGTCATCGATAATAATCATGGAAAGAAAATTATGTTTTGTAGATTTGTTTTAGAATTATTGCTTGCAAGCAATAATTTAATTGTAAAAAGTGTTTAAATGTTTCAAATTATTTAAATGTGTAAAAAGAAGGTAAGTACATCATTGATGTACGAAATCTATAGGTACAAAGACGGCGAAGTTTTTTGTTTACCCCAATTAGTCACGAAATTAATATTTTTTAACCGACTCCAAAAAAGGAGGAGGTTCTCAATTCGGTTGTTTTTTTTTGTTATCTCATATTTAAGGTTCCGTACCATTGAACACAATGGGGGATTTTTTGGCAGGCGGTTTGGTGATCGCAGTTTGGTTCAAAATACTCAAGCGGATGCTGCTGCCCATCCCTTAGTAACGCCTTTACTATATCTACGGGAGGTGGGAAGGATACACCACGGCACAAAGAACGAACAAAGAATACAATTTTTACTGAAAATAAGATGTCCAAGCCCTAGCTTTTGGTTTCAAAGGGTAGGTATGTGATCGTTAACAGGCGCTCTTGTTTATGGGTGGGCCGCATTAGATAAGATTAGATTATTTGTCGGTTTTTATTAGGTAACTTCCTTTATTAGTAATGTTACTTCGTGTTATTGCTTCTATGTCATTTTGAAAATGATAATATAGTTGGGTGATAGATAAAACAAAACTTTTCATTGATTTTTATGATCCAAAGAAATTCAATTTATAAAATAATAGATGCATTAGGTTTGACCACCCAGAATAACATATGAGATTTGTAGAAAGGATATTATTATAAACCTTCTCGAGCGAGTTCAACGAAGAGCTACGGAAATTGTATTTAGTCTTAAAAAGCACGATATATATGAGGAACGACTTCAGGAAGTTGGATTAACTACCCTTCAGCAACGTAGAGAGCGCGAAGACCTACCAGAGACCTACAAGATCCAGTATACCAGATTTATCACAGATACTTTATACTATGAACAATAATAGAGGGCTGAGAGGACACTCACGGAAGATACAACGCGGGCCAAGTACCGGCAATCTGAGGATGCACATATTTCCCAATCGCCTCGCGCACACTTGGAACCGGTTACCAGACTCAGTGATCAGTACTCCCTCAGTGAACTCTTTCAAAAATAGACTGGACAAACATTTAAAGTGCAATGACAAGAACTAAGATATACACGCATCAGTTCCAAAAGCTGCCTCTGTATTATAAATAATAATAATAATATCTTCAGTCGTCTGCGCGTTGATGTCAGTACTTCTCAGCAGCCAGCAGGAGACTATTCCCTGGCTGCTGGCCACATAACTACATCTTATAGAAAATATTTCTAGCTTTCATTATATTATATCAATCTAAACCCAGATTACTGAAGAAATCTCTTAAGACAGGTCATATATCATCAGATAATATTTTTAAAAAAGAACTACCTTTTTCTAGATCTAAATAAGTGGAGGTAAGTGAGTCTTGTAGTTACTAATATCTACGACACAGGAATCCTAGTGTGGGATCAGGACTATGTATGTTTCTGTTGGGTGTTATGTCATTGTAAATAGATAATTCTATTCAGCGGCTATCAGCTAACATTTCAAAGAATGACCATAAACTTTCCAATCTTTGATCAGATGACTCATTAGACTCAAATGAAGAGTCCATTCTTAAATGAAACAATCGTGAATGCATTCGCGTCATTCCTCCGCCCACTCCTTTGTCCAAGCTAGTTCGGACCCGGTGAAAGCGATGGAAGACGAGCGGAAAATATTTACAAATCTCATCATCATTATCAACAGCCAGTAAACGTCTACTGCTGGACCAGGCTTCTCCCATAATGATGCAATGGGGGATTTGCAATGATCACCATGCTTGGCATTTGCATTGATGACTGTATCACTGAAGGCTAGCTCAGTACAACAAGCGGTAACAGGCGTATGCGCACATAGACGCGTACCCACGACAATCTTGGTACAACTCAGTCGAACACCAGTCGCGAGTCGACCTAGTCCTATGATGATGAGTTAACAAAGCCCTAAAAAGGACCACTAAGCTTTCTACACGCACTTGGATATAACTATAGATTTTGAGGTCCAAGTGCATGCTTTTAAAACGCTTCCTCTTTTCAATTGTCCCATACTCCGTCAAGAAAGGTAAGTCACGAGCGCCCAACAAGCGGCTGCTGCGACATTTGATAACATCGTTCCCTTTACCGTCTGACCCCACCGGACTTCGGACCAACTTTGTCTCCGTATTGATCTGTTATTTACTTCATTAGAGCTTAATAACTTAAGCGGGTAAGTTGGTTCTGCGTCCATATTACGTAAAGCAGCCGTAAATTTTGGGTGCTTTCAATTTTTGAACTCATTTTTTGCGCAAGTCTCGCGCAAAACCACTTATTATCAGCAGCCTTTAGACCTCCACTGCTGGATAAGACCTCCCCCATTAAATACAATTATTGGCGGTTCTTCCACATAGTAAAACTATTTAGTCCAACTAGTCAAATGATCCTCCCTGTATCAATGTCAAGTTAAAAATACGTACAGTCAATCTTACGTGTCTTAGCTATTCTTTTTTCGAATTGTTCCCGGCATTCCGATTCCACGTTCTCACAACATAGTCCAGTGTTTTTCTGCGTTTCAAATTGACTATTCGCAAACAACTTTACAGAGTAGAAGTGCATAGGAAACACTTTGACAGCTGTCAAATTGACACTTACTGTCAGACAGCAACTATCACAAATCTAAGATTATCATACAAAAAACAGACTGTTTCTGTCAAAATTGTCAGTGAATGTCAAATTTACTATTTTTATTTTAATAAAATCATATTATCACAATTTATGCGAACATCGCCGCACTTGAAGTTTGACATTAACTATTATCTATGACTGTACATACGTAAACTGCATGCATACAGCGTGCTGAAAAGGTGCAATGTCAATGAAGTTTGACCACGAGGAAACGTAATTCCTCGTGGTCAAACCAGTTGGACTAAATAGTTTGACTACGTAGAAGAACCGACGCATGGCAGTCGTATTGGTGATCGCAGTATTCGTGTAATCAGGTGAATACTGCTGCCCATCGCCCTGGTGTAATCCCTTAGTTGGCTTTTATGATATTCACGGGAGGAGATGGAAGGGAATATTTTTAGGCCAGACTCACCATGGCAGCCGTTGATTTTATCCACCTAGTCAAAACACGTTAACATCAAACAATGATATAACATGAAACATTTTGAATTCCAAGTAAGTAATAATAATATAATTACTCCCAATACATACACAGTCCTTATCTGAAAGTCACTCGGTGACTAACGTTTGACAAGTAAAATTAACATCAATTGTCAATTTTTAATGATAATTTTGTGCAACTGGATGGTCATTTTACATGTCAAAAGTTAGTCACCGAGTGACTTTCAGTTAGGGAATAGGGAGGCTGATCCCACACCAGGATTCCCTGTGTTGTGGATATCAGGAACGAGTACTAAATTGGTACCACAACACTCAGACCCGAAATTTTTTTTTGCATGTCATGCAGACATTTGTCTCGCGGCGGGAATCGAAACCGCACCTCTTGCGTCTCAGCCGGTTATTTGCCCGCCAAGCCACGGAGGTCGTCAAGATATCGAGGGTTTTATTATGACAAGGGTTAGTGATTTGTGATACGTCAGGCAGAATGATTGTAGTTTAAAACTTTTTGTTATGCTGGAAATGGATTTGATATTTTGGGAGTTAAACTGCCTTGCATTTTGGAATTTTACGAAAAATGGTTTAAACCGTAGTTAAGACCGCTACATAGGCCCAATTCTCTAACTAAAAAATAATTAAAATATAGTTCGGATCATGTTTCGATCTTGTGTCGATGTCTTAAATGTCAGAAATGGTATTCTCTTAACTTATAATACAACAATAATAATAAATGTAATTATTTCGAAATGTGACCGATTCAAAGTTTTTCGATAATTTTAGCTTAAGTAGATGGAGGCTCTCTTTCCAATTCCAATTATAATATATAACCATCCTACTCTAATGGTAGTCACCATAAATTGAAAGTAGACTAAATTGTTATTTATGAGGGAGCAGAATACCAATTTTCTGTCAATTCACAATTCAGTCTCGATTCGGTTAACTTTCAGTGTAGTTTTAAAATAATTTAGAGAATTGGGCCTCAGGTTTAGAAGTAGTAAAACTCTTTATTATAGAGTTCGTCTGAGGATACTACCACCTATTTCTGTTTCTTTATTCGATTTTAAAATTTAAATTGAGATTGTGGGGGAAAAGGACGTTTTTTGGTACTAACACTTTAATTTACGACACTGACTATATATCATCTTGACCAGTAAAGATATCAACGACTATGGTGACTATCCACGTCATCACAGTGGATTACGTCTTGTTGTTGTTAGTAGTAGAACTTCTAGTGATAGAGTTCATCCAAGGAAGTACTACCACCGTACCTATTTCTGTGAAGCAGTAGTGCTCATTGATGTGTTCCGGTTTGAAGGTTGCCGTTGAAGTTACAGACACATGAGACTTTTTTATATGTTTATGAGTACAGTGCAGTCACGTAGGGCGCGTCCTAGGTGGACGTGACCTAAGGGGTACTTGTTATGGGCTGGGGTTACCCCAGAAGTGGATTTCTACATGTTAATGATAATGATGATGATAGTGAACCCAAAAATAACTGAATTTACAACAGCAAACTCCGTAATTAAAACCAATGCATGGTAATCGAAGATGTTATTACCCTCATAAATATAAAAGCTATCAAATTGTACCATAGAAAGAATAAAAGGATTGTACCTTTGAGCGATAACAAGCAAGCCGTTGAGCGCGCCTATGTAAGTATGAACAGTAAGCGCGAGCATTAAGTGTGATTCACTAATCCCTAGAATATAATTCATAGAAGAAAATAAATTAAGTATTTTATTTACCATAAATATAATATATACAAAATAACAGATAATATATTATTATATAGGAATATAAAACAATGTGATAAAATAGAGACTAATGTATATACAGGGCGTCCCACGGCTATGCCACATTCTTGGTCTTCCTTTTATTTCTGACACTATGTTATTTAGCAAAAAATAATCCTTATGATGAAGCCTTTCGATCAGTATGATAAAGCTACAGGGTGATTAGTTTTCTCGTGTAACGGGTTCGATTCCCGGTTGAACCATGCAATTATTTAAATATCTATGAATGCAGTTTAAATTCAAATAATTCAATTAATTGGTTTTTTTTTTTCTTTCAGTAAAATGTTCTTTCTACAATATTCAAGGTATTTTCCCTCCATGTGGCATAGCCGTAGGACGCCCTGTATCAAGTGGTCAAGATACCGGCAACACAGGGGGGCAATGTCAATACGTTGAAAAAAAATCTTTAAGTAGGCTTAAGATTTTTTTTTCAATCATTTATAATTTTTCTTGTTTTCTATGTCATAACTAAGCGGGAAAAACCTCAGCTGGGTGCTCTTTCGACAGCTTTAAGCTGTATGTATGTTTAGTTTATCACGCGAAAGCAGGTTAGTTTCTGTCTTCATTATCTTTGTCTTAAAATTAAATGTGAGTGCATTTTACATAAGGTAGTTGTTGAAACACCTATCACTTGTAACTACATATTACTCTCAGGAAGATATACTAAATGACTATATTACATTTTATTGTTTAAAATCTCGTACTGTTATAATTGAGTCATGAAAATCGAATGGGCTTAATAATGGGCGTAAATGTTTTAAAAAAATGCCATAAATTACATGTTTATGGCATTGTTATTAACTGTTTTAGGCCATAATGGAATGATATCATCGGTAATGGAATATGTGAGGCCATTTACGGAAAACTTTACATCAAGGGCCCTATTCGATAAACGACAGCGAGTCTGTATTGGGTTTTGCAAAGTTTATTTTTATTTATCTAGGTCTGCTAACCGTTAATACATGAAAATGAGTTATAAAATAACATACTAACCCCCTAATTCATAATAATTTTTTAAGCCTATTTTAGTTCAAATAGCTTTTGTTTTGTTCTCTCTGATGTAAAATGGCATACGACAAAACAAGACAAAAGCTATTTTAGCTATATATCAAAGTTTTAAAAATTAACAAAAAAAAAAAAATTAATGAATAGTAAATAATTTTTAAATAAAAGAAAATCTAAAACTTTAAGAGGTTGTATATGTACATGTAGCTTTAGATTTCCTGTGTTTATCTATAAGACTTATAAACACAAAAAAAAATATAAATTATGAAAGTGAGGTAACAAAGCATAGTAAAGCTTGCTAACTTCAAAGAGAAAATAATCGTGCTAGCGAGGAAAAAGAAGATTATCAAAACTAAGAACAGAGTAGAAGAAGAGATAGAAGAAAAAAACTGTAGTGTGGTGCATAACCAGAATAAACCTGTAGGAAAATGGAATCAAGAGATCAAAAATGTAAAAAAACAGATGTCTGCTACTCAATTTTTGTCCCATCTGGTACCGGTACTTGGTAAAGGTCTTACAACAGTAACAATTCTTCGCTTAAAACGACTAACGAAAATAATTTCAATAAAATATTTATACAACTCAACGAAATTCTTGAAATACTCTCCGTGGGGCGTACCTTAACAAGACTTATTAAAGAGGTAATAAAATTATAACACTTAACATAAATTCTGCGAAAACAGTAAAAACCTGTAAAAGAATACAAACAGACCGACGCCAACGATTGGGATAAGTACATTGTAATAAAGATAGCGACATGAAGGCAAAGTATGGGTAATTTATTTTATTTTTATTACTAAAGGCTGTTCATTTTTCGGTTTACTTTATTAATAAAATTAAACTGAATCTCGCGAAAAATGGCACCGATAATAGGGCTAAGCAATTCGAAAAATAATTTTATCTGTTTCTCACTTCAAGAATCTACAAAAACACCACATAATTTGCTTTCAATTAGCTAAACCATTTTTCTACTTGGAATATTGATAAGATGTTTGGGTGCCTAGCTTTATGGGTAAGTGCCTAAGGCCTAGTTTAAAATAACGAGTTCTCGGTGGTTGTTTTGCTGTTTCCTTTGCTGAACAGCAGATAGCTTCCGAGTATCATGGCTACTGTGACGACAGCAGCATTGTAAGGTGAGGCTGAAGAACAGCGTGACTGAGCCCTCGTCCTTTTCTCGTATACACAACTATTAAACTATATTATAATTGTACCTTTGTAACTAAGATTAGTGTAGGTAAGTGAATAAATGTCCTTTATTTATTTATTTTTTAAGATGTTCTGCGTAATAAATGTATATTAAAAAACTATATTACATAACTTTTCATTTAAAAAACCGACTTCCGCCATAGTATTCGACAAAATAATTTTGGATGAATTTTTTTTATGAAAGAACCATAGTGGTGAAAGGATTATGATACTTTCTGAATGCAAATGCTTGGTGTCTTGCTGAAAATATCAAAATCGCCATATGTATGCCTACAATATTTGAGGAGTTCCCTCAATTCCTCATGGATCCCATCATCAGAACTGGATTCTGAAAAAAATGGGACCAATCTGGAAGTATATCTACTCAAATAAAAAAAGAATTTTCCAAATCGGTTCGTAAACGCCGGAGATATGCGGTAACAAACATTTAAAAAAAAAAAAAAAAAAAAAAAAATACAACCGAATTGAGAACCTCCTCCTTTTTTGGGAAGTCGGTTAAAAATCATTCTCAGTAAATAGTCATAGTCGGTAAGAAACATCATAAAAATCAAAACACACCGCCTGTTGCCCATAATTTAATTGAATTCCACCATTTAAATACCTAATTGCACGTAGGTGGTAATCCACTTAACAATGTGTGTTTATCGAGGTCTTTAGTATGAACGAGACTGTTAAGCATTTTTATTGCAAACTAATGTGGTTTTATCGCTAAAACACGGTCTAAAGTTTTACTGGTTTAAAAGTTACCGTCACTTGTTAACAAAACTTATCAGTAAGTAACATTGACAGTAACTAAAATAGGTTTAAAAAATAACTTTTCATTAAAAAACCGACTTCCACCATTGAATTCTGCTATCTGCATATTTTTATTTGCTAAAGGCATACAAAACAATAACTTTTTGCTGAAAATACCAAAATTTTTATATGTATGCCCATAAAATTTGAGGAGTTCCCTTAATTCCTCATGGATTAAATCATCAGAACTGTGTTTTGAAAAAAATGGGACCAATCTGGAAGTAATATCAATTCAACTAAAAAAAGAATTTTCGAACCGAATTGAGGACCTCCTCCTTTTTGTGAAGTCGGTTATTGATTATTAATAAGAGGTTTAGACCTACGGGCCCTGGCCACTTAATAAAGCAAGAACCTGTGACATAAAGTAGATATTGCCTGTCACCTCACATTTTATCATCATCGTCATCAGCCATTAGACGTCCTCTGTTGAACGAGGCCTCCTCATAATAAATTGAGGAAATTTGCCATCATCACCACGCTTGGCAGATGAACTGGTGATCGCAGTATCAGTGTTGAGTACTCAGGTGGATGCTGCTGCCCATCCCCTGATTAAATCCCTTGGCTTTTACGACATCCACAAGATGAGATGGTGGGATTTGTTCTTGGACTGAACACAATGGCATCAGCTAGGTGAATTTTATATTATCTAACTAACTCCAATTCCCAAATTAAGTACATATACTTTCATTATATTCCATACTTCACCGGTAATAAAAGGGTCCCTCGCTGCGGCTAAATATAATTACCGTGGAAAATGTGGAAATTCCGAACTGGAAACCAATTCGATTAAACCATAATTCGATTAAAGTAAAAATGCTCTCGCACGCGCCATTGCGATCTGGATGGTATCGCATATTAATTAGTTTTTAACGACTTTTTATAATATCAATAACGCATGATATTGATGATCATGCATTTGCATATGAATTGGCTGTATTTTTTCATTTTAACTTGTATTTATTTGAGCTTCTCTATAACTGGTGGGTATTGGCAAAAACCTAGGGCACTTGATACCACTGAGGTATTACTACTTCATTCAACAATATAAAATAGATGCACAAATATATAGTAACAATTCCGCTCCTCTCCAACGAAAACTCTGAAAGAATTCGACACGTGTTTCGCCTCTCAGCGAAGCATCCTCAGGAAACAGTAGGCTCACTGCGTGCTAGAACAACAAAGACTTTGCAGAAATCCATTCTACAATATAAAATAGATGAACAAATATATAGTAACAATTCCGCTCCTCTCCAACGAAATCAAAGACACACCTACTGCAAAAACTCCGCAGCCATGTTGCCTCGCCGAACGCCGAACAGAAACCTTTCTGACTTTTTGGACTTTCTGTTCGGCGTTCGGCGAGGCAACATGGCTGCGGAGTTTTTGCAGTAGTGTGTCTTTGTTTTCGTTGGAGAGGAGCGGAATTGTTACTATATATTTGTTCATCTATTTTATATTGTAGAATGGATTTCCGCAAAGTCACACTTGGATCAATTCATTACTTCATTTAAGTAATACCTCATTGCTTGAAACTACGATATTTCATAGAGAAGGCCGATACAAAACATTTAAATTGAACGAATTTGTTTTTAAATAAATAAAATGTCTTTTTACACCCTCTATACAATATTTTAATAACTGAATTCAATTGGTTACGACTAATGTCATATTTATTGTTTATTGTAATATATTAAACACGTGTTTATAGCTCCAATCATAATCATGTAACTTCCAAAAACACTAAAACACGTCCGATTTTTATAAATCCATACAAACATCGAATGTTAGGTACTTTTACATCCGATAAACAGTCCGTGAATTGGCCAAACATATTTGTGGACCGACACTTCGAGATGGTACGTGATAATAACATGCTCATTTTACGTACAGATTATATTCCTATACAGTACACGGTATTTGGTAAGGCACATGAGCAGCATCTCAAGGTAAAAAACATGTAAGGAAATAACAGACAAACTTTGGGTGACGGTATAACCCTTTCAGCATTTCTTTCGCTGTCTGTAGATACTAATGTAGATGATTGTAATGTAAATTCTGCCGGCCAATAATATATTTATTTGGCTCAGGTATATCCGGCCTAATAATATCCCTCCATCTCCTCCCATGGATGTCGTAAAAGTTGACTAAGGGATTACACCAGGGGATGTGCAGCAGCATCCACCTGAGTAATCAACACCAATACCTGCGATCACTAATCCGCCTGCCAAGCGTAGTGATTAAAGAAAATCTCTCCATTGTTGTATTGGGGAGACTTTTTTTTAGTCGAAAACTTATAATATATTATGTAAGTACATACTTAATTGCCAAAGTTTTTTTTTTTATTTTTTTTTTATGCTACTTGGAAAGCAGACAAGCTTACGGCCCACCAGATGGAAAGCAGTTACCGTAGCCTATGAACGCCTGTAACACCAGAGGCATCACTCACACGCGCGCTGCCGACCCTGAGACATAAAGATGAAAAATCTCATGTGCCTGTAATTTCACCGGCACCCGTACCCTTCAAACCGAAACAGCAATGCGAACACTACTGCTTGGCGGCAGAAATAGGTACGGTGGTAGTACTTCCCCGGACGTTTTTTTTCACGTGCATTATGAATTTGCGCATACTCTACCATCGTTAAGTTTAATTGGTTTTTTCAACCGATCAGGATTAAACAAATAATTTGAATGTTTCTAAAATCGTTATTTTTGCTCCATAAGACCTCTTATTACTGTTTAATGTTTATGGGTGCAGTAAGTTATGATGATAATAATAATTTGGTTGTCAACGTAAAATATGGCGAATTATGATGTCTGTGGTTAATTTAGTCATCATTTTCGTTTTAACGTTTTCTAATTTTGAGAGCATATTTTTAGTGATCTTGGTTCTTTTACGGATCTTTACGTTTGGACTTTATCACGTAGGTAGTACTCCGAATTCAATATTATTTATAGCTAATTACAAACGCTAGTACATATTTAGGTATATGGGCCTCCCAGGCCCTCAGGGCCCGATACGGGGCCCATCCATATCAGTTCAGCAGAAGGCCAAAGAATAGTTTTCTGAGTGGGACTTCTGACTGGACATCAAGGAGCGGTACTTACGCGGATCGTTTGTTAGTTCCCTCTAATTGAGGAAACCATAGCACTATGGAAATTTACAGCAGTTACGCCAACAAAAGCAAGTCTTTTTACGTACAAACTAGATAATGAAAGCCAAATGTTGGCATAAAAGCAGTATAAGCAAAAAATACATAGACGCCCTTTTCTATGAACGAGTAGGTAGAGCCTCAATTGGCCTCATTTCACTGTGGTCACAATCGTAGGAATATAGAAGTTACCAATGGTGGGCTCAACGCCGCTATTACCTACAAATGACCAACTGGGCTAGAACTTCATTCCAAAAAAAATGAGCCTTTATTTCTACAACTGTAAGTAAATTAAAACTAAACTAAACAATTCTTTTTTTTTTATTTATTTGTAATTATCTTAAATTTATTCTGTAGTAATAGTCGCCTCCTTGGCGTAGGCCTCCCCCATTTCCTTCCACAATTATCTATTTCTGGCCTTTGTCATCCAGTCTGCTCCAGCTTTCTCTAAGAATATATATCCTCCCATCTCTTCTCCGGTCTACCTCTACTTCTTGATCCATTTCTTTGTATCCACTCTGATATTCCAGTAATAACACACTTCTAAATAAGCCATCAGAAAGGAAATCTTAGACCAAAAAAAATTGCCCATCAATCAAATCGCAGATTTATAAGATAAAGCGTTATTATTGTTCTAATTCCGGCCACGTCTGTGCCGTAGTGTGTCTAGCCTAAGAGCCTCCATCTCCTCCCGTGGATGGCCAGATGGCAGGGAATGGCATTTACCTGAGTACTTACATCACCCTTAAATCTGCCGCCTGTGGTGATTATGGAATACCCCCCCCCCCCCCCCCCTCCTGTATTAAATTGGCGAGGCCTCATCTAGCAGTGGACCTAACAAGCTGCTGATTGTTCAAATTTTTGTGTAAATGTCCAACTCCAAATTGGAACTTTACATCAAAATACATACTTTTAAATGTATCAGCATAATTCAAATTATATTGGAGTCTCTCTGCATGACTAATAAATTTGTGACTTCGTAATGATCGAACTTGAAGATGTTCATTTAGAAATTAAATCAACTAAGAAACTTACACAATAAATTTCCCAGCACAATTAAATACAGCCAAGTACATCTCAATAAGGCCCCACGCACACGGGCCGTTTTCTCCGAACCGTATCCGATCCGTACACGGCAATAAATCAGTACGCCCTGTAATTATACGTCGATGTTCATTAATAATGCATAACTCGATCAAACGCGATCTCCGGCCTCGGATTTGAAGGAAGCGTTTATACTGGTAGTATGTATTAGTTATTTTGATTAGAAAAGTGAAGTATATAAGAGCAAGGGATCATTAGTAAAATAGTGAAAACACATTTATAGTGAAAGTTTAAAAGTTTAGTGCGAGTGAAAATAAAAGGCAAGTAGGCATTATTTAAATATTTGAGACCCATAACCTTCTATTTTATTGGAATTTTAATGCATTTAACAATATAAGTGACTCAAATAATTGAATTGTATTAATTTCTTGTAAAAAAACTGGAACGCGTAATAATCCATAACCTCCTAATTTTAATATGATGCCAGCCAATAAACAGCTTTTATTTCAATCAAACATTTTTTTTATAGTACTTAGTAAGCAAACAAGCATACGGCCTACCTGATGGAAAGTTGTTACCATAGCCTATGGACGCCTGCAACACCAGAGGCATCACACGCGCGCTGCCGACCCTGAGACATAAATACGAAAAGTCTCATGTAGCTGTAATTTCACCGGCACTCGTACCCTTCAAAGCGAAACACAGCAATGCGAGCACTACTGTTTGGCGGCAGCAATAGGTACGGTGGTAGAACTTCCCCGGACGAACTCTTTCACAAGAAGTTCTACTACTAACCAAACAAAACCAAACATGCAGTTTTATGAAATCTACTTAATAATTTTTATCCCTAAATTATACTTTACATTAAGATATTGATATTGCTACAACCTTATTTATCATATTTCCAATATAAACCACTATCAAAGCACTTGTAGCTTTATTTTATTACATTAGAACTGTATCCGAGTTTTGAAACAAACATCTAGAGTATAATTCAATTTAATTCAGTAATATTTCAATTTGCGTGAGGTAAATTACATTACAACTCATGTACACGCAGCCTTATTGATTGAACATGGTGCCATGTTATTCTGTAAATTAAAACCACCTTCTCACGCATAATCGACTGAATAAATACTTTAAACACTAATATTGGAACTCGAATCCAAGTCGAGAATGATTTAACCACGTTTATATTTATTCACCTTCCTGCGACGTTTATAATATCTTTAGTCCATCGAGTGAAGTGGAGTCGGTGGATGGAGGCGGCTCAAGACCGTTCGTCATGGCGTTCTAAGGGGGAGGCGTATGTCCAGCAGTGGACTTCTACAGGCTGATGAAGATGATGATATTTAATCGCTATCTTGTCTGGCTAGATACTAGCTCGATGAGCTAGACACTAGCTCTGAGCTATAAACTTTAAACATAGATATACACTACAATGCAATATTAATTCGCTTTCTTATCTGTCTGTGTGTTGGTGTTTAAAATCAATTGCAAAATCTCACACACGGAAGACTAAAAAGCATTAAAGCATTCATTTAAAAAGATTAATAGATCTCTACCATTGTGGCTCTATGCCAAATGTACATAAATGTAAATACTAGTAAGAACTTGTTTCTGTGATGAAAATTGGTTACGCCAAAAGTGAGCTTTAGTCTTCTACCTCTAGGAACGTAGTAAGTACCTACCTACCAGTACTCTTTCCATGTTCTACGTAGGCCAATCTATGCAACACATTGAGATTTCTATCGAAGTTTTTTGAACAGTGAGCTTTGGTTAGCTTTTTCATTTGTTTGGCTGCATAAGGGTTCGTACACAAAACTGCGATGCGACGTCGCATCGCAAAAATCTGTGAGCATTTTTTGCGTAATTTTTAATTTTTTTGCGTAATTTTCTGCGTTGCGAGTTCGCATCGCGTCGCATCGCAGTTTTGTGTACGAGCCCTAACACGAAAGTGTCCTAACAAAACTACATTTTAAAATGTCTGTGTTCACATTTTCATATTCAATCATTAACTATCGAGAACCCGTAGTAACTCCCGCAAATTGGTTCGCAGTTACAATGTTAATTGCGATTTTAACTTCGGATCGTACAAGCACTGCTTTTTTATTAAAATAAACTATGGTGTTGGAGCGAATGGATTTATTTATGCCCTTGTAGGCATTATGCTGAATTATATAATGTATTTACATCGGAATACTGCTTTCATTATAATATTACATAATTCTGTAAATACTTAAAAAACAGTTATAAACATATTGTAATATGAGTACCTACCTACCCATTCTCTCTTATGGACATTTTTTTTATTGACAGAAATAATAATTATACTTAACTTTACTAATACAAGTTAAGTATTATACAAAATAAAAAAAACATACAAATGAAACAGTTGACCTATCTAAAGACCTTTGCAAACGATCTAAAGTTAGCTCAACTGATCCAAATCACTAGCAGACGGAAGCGTTTCTAAAACGCTGGATGTATTGCCACGCTAAATGGCAATACCAATACGTTGAGTCGGTCACGCGTTGCTTCGATCAGAGGCCCAATTTTCTAACTTAAAAGTAGTTAAAATAGAGTTCGGATCATGTTTCGATCTTGTGTCGATGTCTTAAATGTCAGAAATGCTATTCTCTAAACATAAAATACAACACTGTAATGTGATTATATCAAAATGTAACCGAAACATGAACGATTAAAAGTTTTTTGATAATTTTAGCACAGTAGATGGAGTCTCTCTTTACTCTTTGCAATTATATATATATATAACTATCCTACTCTAATGGTAATCACCGTAAATTGAAAGTAGACTAAATTGTTATTTATAAGGGAGCGGAATACCAACTTTCTGTCAATTCATAATTCAGTCTCGATTCGGTTAACTTTCAGTGTAGTTTTAAAATAATTAAGAGAATTGGGAATACGTCTTGTAAGAGTTTTGAAAAGGCAAAGGACCCCGTTAGCTCACGGCGCGGCGGGACGAAGGTGTTAAATCTAATGTAACATAAAGTTAAAGAAGTTTAAGAAGCAGGTTTGGAAGGTCTAGTCTAGATAATCAAAATAGATTCTACATCAATATTCTGTAGACAATTCCAATTTGTTAAAATTTTCGACAAATTCAATGAAACATTATTGTGTATGAAAAAATCTAAATATGTATTAAAAAAACACTATATTTGTTTTAGTATTATTGTATTAGGAGTGTTAAATAGTGTATCCAATGTTACCTACCACAGTTCAAATAATAGAATTAAAACGTTGCAGAGTCGTTGCTTTCTCATTTTCCATCTTTATTGTTTGGTTACGTGACTTGACATTCATTGAAGACATCTCAGTAAGATTGGATTGTTTGATTGTTCTTTGTCGTACCTCTGGTTGGTTATTGTTCTTTTTGTTATTCGTTGATATTGGTTTTCATATGCCTGTTTTTCAAATGGAATAACCTTCAACTTGATGACACTGGTTTAATGTTTTATCAAAGACGTTTTAAAAAATTTATGGAAAATCGAATTAAACGTGACCCGAAAACCCTTTCCTGACTCAACGCAAAAATATTGCCATTAACGTGGCAATGCAGCCAGCGTCTTAGAGACGATACCGTTTTTTATTGATTTGGATCAGTTGAGCTATCTTTAGATCGTTTGCAACGGTCTTTAAATAGCCTTACATATACAGTTTAATTTGTATTTTTTGCTAATCAATCTTTATTTTATCAAATAGGCACAAAAGGACCCTTTTGAACGTAAAAATGCAAATAATTACACATTTTGTAATGAAAATTAATAGACACACAATAGTAATAGTGTTAATCACAACATAAATACCTAAAATTTTATAAAAAATGTATTGAAAATTCAAAATTAAATAGCTATTTAATATTTAAATCCAATATTCTGCAATGCCAATCATTGTCAAAATAAAATTTATAAATAACAATATATATAGTCTTGATCGTCAAATTTTTAAAAATGCCCCACCAGTACCTTTTATCCCTAAGAAATCATTAAATTTGTAGTAAGCCCTTTGACATAAGCAGCTGTTTTTTTATTAGTTGTATGTTCTTTCTGTAAGTAATTAGTGTATAAATAATTATAGTTATTTTATGGTAGAGAACTAGCTTGTTTTCAGGATTTAGTGAGCTACGCACAAGCTCATTTCAAGAACACGATACATATATTTAGGTTCCTGGTTTTAGAACATGTCAGTTTCCTCAAAATCCGTTGATGCTCGACCGGGATTTTAACCTTTGATCTTAGCTACTTAGGGGAGACTAGCGACTATACTACCAGGGCTATATCAATTTGATTTTGACTGGTGATGCAAGGCTTGACACTCTGAGGCAAGGCTTGACACTCTGAGGCAAGATTTGACACGCTGAGGTAAGGTGAAGCAAGGTATGGTGCTTATGCTACCCATGTCTGAATCTTTTGGCGTGACAACAACTCGTAAAGGAATAAAGAAAAGAAAAACTTTATCCAAAATCCTATCTCTTTAATTAAATACAAATTGAATATCCAAAGTTACCATAAATTTAATTCGGGTAACGATAAGTGCCAACTGAACTGGGTCTTGTTGGTTGGAGAATATTTAGACTAACGATAAAATTATAAGGGCTTATATTGGGCACAAGTCGTTTTAAAGTTATTTTGTTAATAGATTTTCTAATCACTGTCCTAGTAAATTTCCCATTATGACACAAGGAACGTTAGCAGTTATGAGGGACACCTGCGCCTCCGAGTGACGACCTTTGTGGCGCGGCGGATGAGTAGCCGGCTGAGACATGAGGTGCGGGTTCAATTCCCGCTACGAGGCAAATGTTTACATGATCTGAAAATATTTGTTCCGGGTCTGGGTGTTGTGGTACCATGGTATTCGTAGTTCCTGATACCCACGACACTGGGAATCCAATAGAGTAGTTAGTGATAGATCCCTTGGTTATGATCCTGTGGACTTTGGAGTTCTAGTGTGGGATTAAGACTATGTATGTGACTGTTGGGTGTTTATGTTATGTTATTATTACCTACATAAAATGTAAAATGGGCACTGTTGCGCACTGTCAACTTACTAAAAGCTTCTTGTAACGTAAGCTACTCACCCGGGCGCTGGCCGCCAGTAACTAGCACGGGCACGGCCCAGTGTAGCATGAATCTTCCTTAATACTAAAAATATATAAACGTTTCTACATCATTTCTATACCGTCCTTCAACATCAAGACCTACACCTCCAAAATTTGCATTTTAAATGGAGAACAAAGGTCGGGCCGGTCACCTGGGCCATTGCTTAAAGTGTACCGGATTAGGGCCATCCGATAATGGCCCATTTTAATTTTAAAGGCTCTTACTGCTTCCGGGGCAGAAACCCGGATTTAAGTGGGACTACTGTGTTTAGGATGTTGTTTCTGTGAGTGTAGAATGGAAATGTATTGACTTGGGTCTTTTCTCATTGTATTAGTTAGCTTATAATGTAGCCTAGAGGCCTTACAATGAGCTCTTATAGCGATTCAGTTCGAAAACTATTCAGCACAAAATATTGGCTGTGTGATGTCTGCAGCTATATTTAAAGGCACAGTAGCAGAAGGTCTATAGAAGTTATTCAATGATGACGGATGTCAACGACGAACCGATATTTTGTACTGAATAGTTTTATAAGAGCTCGATAAGTAAAATTTGAATAAATTAATAAATAAATGCTGGACATTACACACAACATTATCTAGCCCCAAGCTAAGCAGAGCTTGTGTTATGATATACTACAATATATTACATAGATATCTTTTATTATACATAGAAAAATACCCAGAACACAATATTTGTTCTGAGGCGGGAATCGAACCCGCAACTTCCTGCGTCGCAGGCGAACCTTCACCCACCGCGCCACAGAGGTCGACAAATGCCTCAGCCAACATATAGTTAGGTACCTATATATAGTGTTCAGTCTTCATCAACCGGTAGTTATCCACTGCTGGATGAGGCCTCCCCCACAGCATGCAAAGGGGGGATCAATGGGGGGATTTTCTATAATCACCACGCTTGGCAGGCGGATTGCTGATAGCAGTTGTTTGATAAGTACTCAGAAAGATGCTGCTGCCCACTAGTGTAATTCCTTAGTAAGGCTTTTACTACATCCATGGGAGGAGTAGGAGGGGTCTATTCTTAGGCGGACACACCATGGCCCCACGGCAAAATTAATTACAGAATGAAAATGATTTTAATTATATTTTCCATTGCACAAATACATCGTCCTGATCCCACACTACGATTCCCTGTGTCGTGGGTATCAGAAACTACGAGTACCATGGTACCATAACACCCTGAACATATACAGGGTATTTTTTGTAGTTCAACAAATCTTCAAAGTATTTATCTTCACATAAAATGCAATGAGTGCTTTCGAACAAAAAGGTTTTATCCTATGTCTTCCCTACCTGGTACGAAAAGCATCCTATATCAATAACCTTACAAAATCTTCCCTCTTAGGGATTGTAGGAATTAAGACAACATACCAATTCCTATTGCCGATAGCTGCGGGGGTTGTGAAAAGCCTTTTGTGATGAAATTAATTGCATTTTCCCCTATTGCACCCCATGTGCGCTCATACTACGCCTGGTTCAACAGTGAGGAGATAAGAAAGAATCATATTATGGCTTAATGCAGGATTGTTGCTTCATTGGGCGTATGTTGGACTAACCATCGAATGGGGATATAATTTAATTTCATTTAAATACCTAATTATGGTTTTGGCATCTTTTCAGATACTTTTAAATTAAGCTTTAACTCTTGACGTTATAGGCGTAAGGTCAAGAGTTAAAGGTTAATTAAGTAAAGGTAAAAGTAATTAAAGTAAGGCAAAATCGAGATATTCAAATATTTCTTAGTGGTTTTTTTTTTCAATGTTCTAGTAAGATACGGCTATTTTGCTTAGTTTATTAGATACGCAATTTCACAAGCTATCCTAAGAGCCAATTTCACCATACTCTGTTAGTTAGTAAATGTCTTGTTAAATCTAACCATTGATCAAGGTGAAAGGTAATCTTTGAAAACACCTGTCAAAAAGCATTGGTTAAACTTAACAGTTGTTTAATCGCCTGTTATTTGTTGGTGAAATCAAACCTCAACATAAAAAACTGAATTTTAACTTTTTTTTAGATACAGCTTTTTGGCGTGTGAAGGAAGTAATGTGCATGTAGTTTTTTTTTAGAATGAACCTTAATGTCTCTTTTTGAGACAGTATATGATTAGTCAAGGCGAAGGGTCTCGTTTCGTAAGTCAAAGTCAAAGTCAAAAAGAACTTTATTCAATGAAATCACAAGGATCATTTTGAATCGTCTTATATAAAATTAAATTACTTCTGTTCCAACGCGACCAAGCCTAGAAGAATCAGGCAACAAACTCGGCTTGGCTTACATAAATGGTCCGTCTTACCACTAGGTGAGAAGCGCCTGTGTGGTGCCTCGGAGCAAGGAGTTGCTGATACATAGTAAATGAGAACTTAAAAACCTTAGGAAGGTAGTCAAAAGTAAATAAACATCAGCAAAAATATGCAAGACAGCACACGCTACGCTTGTTATACTTATAAATAATAATCTATAATACAAACATGTAAATAGGTAAGTACAGATATTGCAAATTTCCATTTTAGCAGTCGAGGGGCAGAGCGACATGAGGCCACGCGGCTTTATCATTAATATAGTCATCAAGAGTGTAATACGCTTTCTTAATTAGATTCATCTTTATGTACGATTTAAATCTTCGAATAGGAAGTTTAAATGTACCTTCTGGAAGTTTATTATATAACCGTACAGAATTCCCCATAAAAGACCCACTTACTTTCTTTAATCGAAATTTTGGTATATTTAGTTTGTGTTTATTTTGTGTTTAGATAGATGTCATAACATCCGACTAAGGGATTACGCCAGGGGATAGGCAGCAGCATCCTGCACCTGAGTATTAAAACCAATACTTTGATCACCACATTATTACATATTACCCCATTGCTTTCGATAGGGGAGGCTTCATCTAGCAGTGGACATCAATAGGCTAATGATAATAACGATTATTATCATTTTAAAAACAATATAATGCTGCTTGCATTTAAAAACATTATTATCAGAGGCACGGAAAAAATGCTGATCGTAACTTGGTTATAAAAAACAGATCTACATCTCCTTGGTGATGAGCATGACAATGATGTTGGCCGGTGTATATGTCACCGATGGTGTATGGTGTATGGTGTATAATTATGATAATGATCATATTTGTTGGATAGACATAATTATGTGGTAGAGTTATTTTGTTGGTGTAACTCTAAAAAAAAATCTCCTCATCAACCGTTTTTCCCAAAAATAAACCTCACAAAAGTATCCATAAATGTACGTTCACGTCGAAAGTCACAACAAAACGTATTCTCTCAAATTAGGAAATTCTTTCGTCAAGATTCTGAATACTTCGTAATCTGTCGATAGTTTGTTTTATTTATGTACGATGGAGATATAAAAGCCTAATTGGATTGTTAGATTACACTAGTTGCCGCCCACGACTTGGAAATAAAAGAAATAAATACTTCATTTAATTAAAACAAAAAATATTTTGCCGTATCTTGGAAAGGCAAAACATTACAAATGTTTCAAAAATCTAGAATTTTTATGGCATTGTATAGACTTTATGTTCAGTAGTAGACTTCTATCGGTAGACTCTTAGCTCAATCTTTCAATTAAGATTTCAATTATAATAGCCAGCTGTTAATATGGCTTTTCAAAGTAGATTCCTCTTACATTGTATTTTAATAATTCACTATGAAAAACAAACCATGTGGTGAGCATATTTTGAATGAATCTACTCATTTACGCCTACATTTCTGTCACTCTTATATCAATGATATAAGGTTCTATTTTGTGGATGAATTTCGTTATAAACGTACAGATGTCCATAAATCGACCCCAAACACTTGAAGTGGAGGGTACTACAAAATTGATTATGTTGTTAGAACCCTAAAGCGGATTTGGCCTTAATAGTTTTCTTTTTAGAAGGAGATGATAGGAAGATAATGGAAATGGAAAATATGGTCATTAAAAATTATATTATAGAGTTTTGTAAAATGTGGTCCTTTCAAAGGTTAGTAGTAGAACTTTTTGTGAAAGAATTCTTCAGGGGAAGTGCTTCCATCATACCTATTTCTGCCGCCAAGCAGTAGTGCTGGTATTGCTGTTTCAGTTTGAAGGGTACGGGTGTCGGTGAAATTACAGGCACATGAGACTTTTCATCTTTATGTCTCAGGGTCGGCAGCACGCGTTTGATGCCTCTGGTATTGCAGGCGTTCATATGCTACGGTAACTACTTTTCATCAGGTGGACAGTACGCTTCTAAAATGCAAAAGATCTAATATCGAATGAACCTTTAAAATATTAATATCCAGCCATTGAAAGAATAGAGAAGTTTGTAAATAAACCCAAATTCGTTTTGTTTATTCTACAAACCTATTTTTATCTTTTCCCTTTTGATGTGACGCTCTCAGTTTATTTTGTTAGTCAGTCTATTTAAAATATTGTCAATTTTAGTCGACGTGACTTTAAAATGAGTATTAGAAATTGTAAAGCGAACCTTTTTCGACGTGTCTGTTTTTAGTTAACTATGTAAGTTACTGTTATTTTATTTATATTATCCCAAACGAGAGTTTTAGAAACGGATAGATACTTTTAAAAATGTAATATAATTATTGGTGATTGTATCACATCTGAACCCCTCACGATGGAATTCAGTGGATGGAGGCGTTCAAGAGCATTCATCGTGCCATTCTGTGGGAGAGGCCGCAGTCCAGCAGTGGACTACTACCCGCTGATGATAACACAAGCTCAATTTTTAATAAAATAAGAACTGCTTACCTGATTATTCGTAATAATGCAAATATATTAACTCATAAATAAGTAAATAAGCATCCAACAGTCATATATATATACATAGTCCTAATCCCACACTAGGACATAAATATATACATATGTTATATATATATAAATAGGTGGCATATTAAAAAAACTGACTAAAAAGGTTAGTTGAAAAAACTGATTGTATAGAACACTAATTGAACGAGTGACGGAACTGTAAGTTGGCTCACCATGTTACCTCTGATGGGTTCTTATAGTTAGGGCAAATCTCAACTAATTAGTTTATGAATCGAATGCATTTTTTTTCTTACACTCCTTACATATCATCATCATCATCATCAGCCTGTAGAAGTCCACTACTTGACATAGGCCTCCCCTTAGAATTCCACGACGAACGGTCTTGAGCAGCCTCCATCCATGACTTTTTTTCTATTGTAATTACTCTCTATCGCCTTTATGTAACAAGGTTATAATATACAGAACCTTCTTGTTCTCTAGTTTGTAGAGTCGTCGTTCGTATAGTTCGTTTAGATTTATCATATTTATTTTGCCCAGATTCACGCAAGATAAAACCAAGATTTCGCATACGACAGCATTTATAAGCCTTAAGTAAGCATTTGCCTCCCCTGTACCTTTAAGGTATTCCCTATAATTTGGCAAATCCCTATTAATTCGTTGAGGCGGCGGCGCTTCGCTAATTCGTCCGTTAATTAAGTTTTATTAATGAACGTGCCCCAAGAACTGGATCATCAAATTGATGTTGTTGGTATTTTTTGACAAAAACAACCAGAGGCCCAATTCTCTAATTTAAAAACATTCCAGTCACAACATAATCTAGTGTCTAAGATTATGTAATAGTTACTATACGTGACAGTGCAACTGACACGAGATTATGTTGTGACTGGGCATGTTTTTAAATTAGAGAATTGGGGCTCAGCACGCACGCTGAGTTATATCGGTAAACAAGCATTGGCTTAGATCATTTTCCTGTCCAGCTTGACACAAGAAAATTACAAAAAAATACAGTCTTAATTAGATTTTGGATAGACTCATTTGAAACTGTATTTTTTAATACACATTCTCACGCTGGATACAAATCATCGTTGAACCGTAGTACAAAGCAGTCAAGCGTACACGCTTATTTGAAAAAAAAATATAGAAAATATAAACTGACTTCTTTCAAAAAACGATGAATCAATTTCGATATAAATTATATGGGACCAACTCAAAAGTATGACCTACCAAACTAAAAAAAAAAAAAAACAAAATAAAGATGATTATTTTTTGCCAGAGCAATATTGCGTAACAAACATGCAAAAAAAATTGAGAACCTCCTCCTTTTTTTGAAGTCGGTTGGAAATGGGGACATTTTCTGTGAGATAACTTTGAATCGTCTTTTATACTAAGTGAATTTACTCCAGTTCCAACGCGACCTAAATTTTATATAGTTTAATTTAACGAAGATATAAAGCCTGTAAGTAAAACGTAATTTTATTAATATACAAAAAAAAAATATTTTCTATTTATTTATTTTTCCGAAAAATAATTTTCGTAAAATTACCCACGAGCGCTATGATAGCCTTGCTTCTAGAAATTCGTGAGTTCTTGCTTTAGTCATTACTAGTTGCGCCCCGCGGTTTCACCCGCGTGAATAATGATGAAAATTGATGATGATGATGATGATGAAAAGTAGCCTATGTGTTAATCCAGGGCGTAAAGTATCTCCATTCCAAATTTCACTCAAATCCATTCAGTAGTTTCTACGTGAAAGAGTAACAAACATACTCACAAACTTTCGCGTTTATAATATTAGTAGGATAGGATAGTAGGATAGGATTCTAAGGTATACTCTACTGATTTTGACAGGTGACTGTAAAATATCTCTATGATAACCAAGCATAAGTCACAATGTACATTACCTATATATTTACTGGTCAGCACCTTTTTGTGTCGGCGTGAATATATGGCGACGTTTGCTGATACCCAGTAGCTGAGTCACACAGCAAAATATTGGTCATAAGGTTATATAGAGCTATATATTATTATGTCTGGGTGTTGTGGTACCACGGTACTCGTAGTTCTCGATACCCACGACACACGAATCCTAGTGTGGGATCAGAGGGCGTATTACGAGTTTTGCATTGCAAAAACCGATTTGCGAAACGTGAGCATTCAACTTGACTTACGTAGTAACTATTCATGAATCTGTGCTATTTCTATCGACTGCGCGGCACAGAATGATGAATAGTTACTATGTGAGTCACGTTGAATACTCATGACTCGCAAAGTGATTAAGCAATGGAAAACTCGTAATAGGCCTTCAGGACTAATATATGCGATTGTTGGGTGTTATGTTATGTTATTTATTACAGTATTGAAAGTAAACAGGCTGATGATGGTGATGTGTTTGTGCCCATTTTCACTGACCAATACTTATTTTTCGAAACACTAGCAGGCAAGTCAAATTGACTGGTTTATATAAGAAACTGACAGGTTTGTCATGCGTAAGTATCCCATAGGCGTTAGGTGTCCCGTAACTAATTGGTGAAATCGAGCATCAAATTGTTTTCATAGCACTGCTTTCAATCTTAACAGTCAAACCTAAAGTGACAACTTAATGACAGTTGAAGTCGTGTTTTTTTTTCGTGGCTGTTTGATTTGAACCAAAAGAATTTATCATAATAACGATAATCTATAGATAGATAGATTTTTTTTAGATAGATAGAAAATTATTTATTGCACAACTTAAAAGTATAACATAGGCGAACTTAATGCTAGACAGCATTCTCTTCCAGGTAACCTTTGTGTATGTGGAAAACAAATTCAAGGTAGTGCACAAAAAAACAACAGTATAAGTAATACTAGTAAGTAATAGTAGATAGTAAGTACTTATTTAAACTTTGTTTGAATTATAGGTATGTACTTAAGATACATAAGGTACCTACAGTAGGTATTTTTTTTTTATTTATAATATAATCATCAGTATCATTATCAGCCGGTAGATGACCACTGCTGGACGAGTCTCCCGTAGAATTAAATGGAGAGTTTTTCCATAAACACCACGATCGGCAGGCGGATTGGTCATTGAGTATTGGTGCAGTACTCAGGGGGTACTGCCCATCCCCTGGTGTAATCCCTTACTTGGCTTTCACGACATATACGGGAGGAGACTGAGGGGTCTTCAGCCGGAAACACCACGACCACTACAAAGTATAATACAACTCAGGCCTTACCATGAGCTCTCATAGCGATTCAGTTAAAAAATTATTCAGTACAAAATATCGGTTCGTCGTTGACATCCGTCATCATTGAATAACTTTAATGAGGGGTTTTCACGGCCGTTTCATATCATGCTTTCAACGTTGAAAATAGATGGCGCTGCTCTGTTACGTAAATGTCAAGTGTCAAAATAAAGTTAAATGTCAACATCAAAAACGTAGATATATTTTCGTATCGTGGTATTTATTTTTGCTTACTTCTAAAAACATCACGAAATCACTAGCGCACACTCAAGAAGCAGACACAAACAAAATATCATGACTTATAGCCACAGACTAGTAAATAATAGCTTAGTACGCGTACACCACAGATAATACATTTGACAATCTGGGCATTTACAGTTGAGACAGCGCCATCTATCGAAACAATTTGAACTACTTTTTTTTCTTCTTAAGTCTTTATACTTTCTGCTACAGTGGCTTTAAATATAGCTGCTGACATCAAGGAACCGATATTATGTACTGAATAGTTTTTGAACTGAATCGCTATAAGAGCTCATGGTAAGGCCACTGGTCAAAAGTATCTTAACATTCTATTGACAAAGCAAGTAAGGTTGACAGTGCGTAGCCACCCCACATCATCCGTAACCTTTTGTGCCATATTCCGACGTTCTCCGCAACATCTCCAACAATGCATGTCACAGTCAAAGTGTTCCGGTCGGGTGTATTCGACAATGACTACCTTATATTATGTAAGAGGAGGTATGTGATGGCTTTTGTGTTACTGCCATTCATATCTTTTCAGGAAGTGTGGTATTTTGGAAGTATTGTATGGTAAAGGATTTTGTCCCAAGTACTTTACAATATGGTTCAGTACATATTCAATTTGCTTCATTAATTTATTATATTTACAACATAACATTAGTTATGTTTCTAAAGAGCTCACCACTTGTCACGGCTATATTCCTGCGATTGTGCAACGTTGTGAAAAGAGGCCCTTTGAGGCTCCGCCTCCGCTTTTAATTAAGAAAGCGTATTACACTCTTGATGACTATAGTAGTGATAAAGCCGCGTGGCCTAATGTCGCTCTGCCCCTCGACTGCTAAAATGGAAATTTGCAATATCTGTACTTACCTATTTTACATGTTTGTATTTGATTATTATTTATAAGTATAACAAGCGTAGCGTGTGCTGTCTTGCATATTTTTACTGATGTTTATTTACTTTTGACTACCTTCCTAAGGTTTTTAAGTTCTCATTTACTATGGATAAGCAACTCCTTGCTCCGAGGCACCACACAGGCGCTTCTCACCTAGTGGTAAGACGGACTATTTATGTAAGCCAAGCCGAATTTGTTGCCTGATTGTTCTAGGCTTGGTCGCATTGGAACAGGAGTAATTTAGTTTTATATAAGACGATTTAAAATGACCCTTGTGATTTCAATGAATAAAGTTCTTTTTGACTTTGACTTTGACTTTAACTCTACCTACCCCTTCTTGTCTTATTGTATGTATGTTAAAAAACAGGTCTTCTACATCTTCATCTTTATATTCGAAATCTAATCGAATTAGCCTATCTGGTTCCGCTGCAGTTAATGCCTTTTCCATTCTACGCGATCTTTAGATGCCTTGCCATTTTAAAATCAAAAGTTCAAAATTCGATTTATTTTAAAGTAAGTATCCCAACTTTAGTTTCGTAGCGACTATGAACTGCTATCGCGGCTTCACGGCTCGCTGGCTCTTCCACTCGATGTCAATACTCGCCTAACATCACTGAGTCGAGATAGATAACATTATTTGTTAAATTGAAGCCGAAAAATAAACACACTTTTGCATTATCGCTATTTTTCAGTGGTATCGATTTGATTACGGAAAATGGACTATCTTACTGCAACATAAAGCCTATTCTAGACCATCGGAAATGAGCTGATAATCCAATAGTTTCAAATTCTAGACTTCAAATACCTTTACGACCCACATATAATGTTAAAAGGTGATTTGGCTCTCATATCTCCTAGGGGAGAAGAATGAGCCAACAGAGATTCTTGATGTGGTGTGTCCTCCCGTGGATTTTGTGAAAGCCGAACAAGGGCAATACTACGATCACTAATCTACCTGCCATGCGTGATGATTAAAGCAATTCCTCTTATTGTATTTTATGGGGGAGGGCTCGTCCAGGAGTGGAAGTTCATGACGATACGATGTTGATGCATTCTCTACCAGATTCAAATACTGATCCATTCGTATCTGAAGCAGATAGTACTTTAGTCCTTGCTGTACTTCCTCCAGCTAATCTTAGTAGTATACAAATGCCGTAAGGTAAAAAACAAATTCATTGAGAATTTATTTATAGTGGTAGGTATTTTTCCATATAAAAATCAGATTCGGGAAATGTTTGCACCCGGCTTCCATTAACCAAATGTTGTTGTAAATGGACGGGACGTGTACTCGATAGACTAAAAGACTCCAGTTATGGACGAAAATAGGCTTTTTGGTGAGAAAATATTCACACTTTCGTACACAAAACTGTTGTAGACAGAGTCCACACATTTTTACTTGTTAAAATACTGATATTACAGAGTTATGAACTTATGACATAACATATAACATAGCATCCAACAATCACATACTTACGTAGCTTTAAAAAATAAATAAAAAAATAATGCTGGACATTTCACACATCATTATCTAGCCTCAAGCTAAGCAGAGCTTGCGTTATGGGTACCAGATAACTGATATACATAAACAGATATTTTTTATTATACATAGAAAATACCCAGAACACCCGGAATAATTATCTGCATATCGCACAAATATTTGTTCCGAGGCGGGGATCGAACCCGCAACCTCCTGCGTCGCAGGCAAACCTTCGCCCGCCGCGCCACAGAGGTCAGAGGAGGAGGGAGGCTTTGATCACACACTAGGATTCCCTGTGTAGTGAGTATCAGGAACTAACGAGTACGAGTACGATGGTATCATAACACCCAGACCCGGACCAAATATTTGCAGATCATACAAACATTTGTCCCGCAGCGGGAATCGAACCCGCAAGCAACATCTTGCATCTCAGCTAGCTAGGTACTCGCCAGCCGCGCTACAGAGGTCGACAAATGAAGAATAGTAAGCGAAGAAAAATAAGGCCTTACTTACGTAGTTCTCTTACATCATCATTCATATACAATCATCCCAGAATATGAACTAACGTTATGTATCCCGGAATAAAACTGCAATGCGGTGCCTACCTTGACATGACCTACGTTTTACTGCATTGCGCTTATATGACATTCATTTGTAAAACTCATTAAAGGTGGCCATGGTGAGTAGTTAGTTACTGATAGATCATTTGGTTATGATCCTGTGAACTTTGATGTTAGATTACTAACATCCAAGTTCACAAACTGAAACTGAACTGAACTGAACTTTTCGAAAACTGCCTAAAAATTTACAAGATCTATTAAGATCCTGTAAAGTAAGAATCAGGATCATCAGGATCTTATTAGATCCTGTAAATTTTTAGGCAGTTTTCGAATTACTAAAAGATCCCGTGAAAAAGTTGCTATTGAATTGGTACAGTCTGCGAGATTCAAGGGGTAACTATATTGGAATATCTTTCATACCTCCTGGTATGAAAGATGGCATGAATAAATTGTTTTTGCTCAGCCATGGTGTGCCTGGCCTAAGAATAGATCCATTCTTCACCTCGCATGCAAGTCGTAAAAGCTGACTAAGGGATTACACCAGAGGATGGGCAGCAGCATCTACCTGAGTACTTAACACCAACACTGCGATCACCGTTCCGCCTGCCAAATAAGCGTGCCGAGAGGCCTCGTCCAGCAGTGAACATCTAACGGCTGATGATGAGGATGATGATGATTATTGGTAGCAGTCTGATGATTCAGGACCAGCTGACTTTCCAACCGATACAATGAATTTGATAGAACACTCTTTACGAAATTGAAAATAATTGTGTCGTATCGATCTGTGAGGCAGCTATCGATTACTGGTCCCAAATCACCCTACAAAATGGCAATGTAATTGGATCAATTGAAATGTCTGTGGATTCAGATAACAATTCGGACATTTACATGGCTGATTCGGAACTGCAAGCAATCCCGGAAAAGCCAAAACGGCACCGCGACGTTTCCGAACGCCGCCAGAAATAACCGGAACAAATCCGGTTGTCACTTTACTGTTGTGAAAACATACGGAAACGTTTTAGATAACTTGTTTTATCGTTTGTATTTTTGGAAATCAACTTCATCATTGGTAGCTCAATTAATGGCCCACGGTTGGCTATACGCCCCCTCCCCTAACGCCAATCCGTAATGGTCAGCAACAGCCTCCTGAACTCCTATACAGCCACCACTCGGACAAGGCCAACAATAGTCACCTGAATCTGGCTGAGTGTCCTGCCCAGCGCCACTTTAGTCTCGGCTACACGGTCTCAAAAATCTGCCACTCTTCTTGTCCTTTGGATTTCCATATTGAGGACATCATAAAGATATGTCAAGCATGGCCCTTTGTGCGACTCTCATTCTATGCACAGCTTTCTTAGTGAACGTTGATGCTTTGGTTATCTTTCCATTCTAAATTGGCCAAAGTGTTTGCTGAAACATCATCTGCCTCAGCCCATAGAACTCAGATCTCCATCCTGTCTTGCCCATAAGTAATAGCCCAGTTATATAGATACTGAGAGAAGTCAGGTATCTCCGGTACATGGTCAGATCATCATGAGCTTTAACTGTTATTTTTGACGTGTTAACGTCTTATAAATCGATGGAGCCGGCTGCACGCTCGAAAAAACATGACTAATGCGTCGTTACCTCGTCGTACGTCGTTACCTTGTCATGCGTCACCTCGCAAAACGCATGCGGTGACGCTGCATGCGCGAAGCGCATGCGCATGCGCTATATATGCTATATATATATATATATATATATATGCGCATGCGCGCGAGCGCGGAACGAGCGACAAAGAAGCACAATAACGACGTTGACACGTTGAACTATCGTCAGTAAACCGACTTTACAGACAACCGTTTTTTTTTTCTTTCACCATTTCCTTTACCAAGTGCGTAAGTGTCAAATTAGGACACACGACCAAGAGCTTTGATATATATAGCATGTAGCGATCCAATAATTTTGACGACCAGTCTGTGGCGCGGCGGGCGAAGGTTCGCCTGCGACGCAGGAGGTTGCGGGTTCGATTCCCGCCTCGGAACAAATATTTGTACGATCTGCAGATATTTGTTCAGGGTGTTCTGGGTATTTTATATGTAAAATAAAAAAAAAAACTATGTATATTAAGTATATTAGTTATCTAGTACCCATAACACAAGCTCTGCTTAGCTTGGGGCTAGATAATTATGTGTGAAATTTCTGCATTTATTTATTTATTTAATTGTGATCCAGTGATAAACATCCTGTTTTGTAGATTTTGTAGAACATGCTATGACCAATTCTCTCCCGTGTAACTACCAACACGAATATCGCCAGCCGCGTCGCTCAATAACACGGAAAATTATATCGTCCTGAGAGAAAGCCAGCTGTAACAACAGACTTACCAGAGTTCCAGCTTACCTAAATGGCTCTTTCAAGGCAGTTGGGAAGGGTTATGAATTTCTTCATTGTTTATAGTAAAAAGGTTTCACACATTAATTCTGGTATATAAAAGTTGAAGATCAAGTGTAAAAACCTTTTTTGTTATAAGGCCATGTCAAAGTTTTTAGGAAACAATTGACACTGACGTATGGTGTAGTGTAACATGGATTTTGTATGGAAACACACCGATGAGTGCTGTAGCGTGCCTAATAGTACTTTGTGAACGCTAAGAATTTCAACGCTAAAATCCGTGTTACACTAATACATCCGCCCATGTCAACTGTTTGATAAAAACATACCTTACCATACTCTTATTCGTAACCAATTTATTAAACTTTGATGGCTAAATTAGCTTTTGTCTGTCTTGTTTTGGCGTATGTCATTTTACATCAGAGAGAACAAAACAAAAGCTATTTTAACTAAAATAGGTTTAAAAATGATTATGAATACGAAGGATAGGCTATGATCTCTGGAGAGCAACACAGCTAATGTGATGTAAAGATAAATTTATACCCCAGTGTAATGTTTTTACATTTAATTAATTAATTTTATCCTATTCGCAGCATGAGCTCATTTCTTACAAGATTGCTCTGATAAAGGCCACAAGGTCGACCAAATTTTGGGAACAAAATTTCAGTAATAAAATAATAAGTAAGTAAAATATTAATTCATAATAAGTTTGTACACACAAGTCTAACTATTGTAGTTTTAGTTCTGAAATGAAAATGCTCAGTTATGAAAATACAAAGGATTTTCCAAAGCTATAATTCAGCGGGAAATATTTTGTCCACTGATGCCGGCTTTTAGAATTCCGGATTCAAGTAATTTAATAACTTTCCGATGTATTTTTACCAGCACTAGACATAAATGTAGTTATTCAAAATTGATTTGAGTTTAATCTAATAATAAAATGATGTCGGATGACATTTTTTTATTGATTGTACTGATTTCGTAGTGTTTTTTAATATTGTTGCAAATAGACATAATATTCTAATATACTTGCTTACTTTTATAATTTAGATATATTTAAGGGTGTAAAATAATAAGTAGAATATTTACAAGCATTAGTTGTTTCAAAAAGCTTGATTCTACTCGCTTATAATTATAAGAAATGGAAAGGCTGTAGTACGGAACCTAAACTACAGAGTAAGCTTCCAACAACCTTGCGTAAAACTTAATTAAGTTACTCAAACATCCACAAAAGCGGAACTAACCAAATTAATTTACCTCATTTGTTTTCCAATTAGAAACCTTTTTCCGACGCAGCATTTCCATAAATCATTTTGCTGATACAAAACGGGCTTTATTATAATAACAATGGGTTTAAAATTCACGTTTGAGTGAACAGGTTTTGTATTTGAACAAAATAAATAATTTGTCACGCCTTTTGTGAAAAAAGAGTGAACTAGGTATTCGTCACAGATAGAATAATGAATGATTTCGATAGAATGCAGTTGACATTTTTTCTGGATAATAAATTGATTGGTTTATTAAGATGTCCCAATTTCCGATATTTACGTTGTTAGTTTTCTGTCTTCAGAGAAGCTATTGAGCGCTTTTATAATTCGTACGTCACGTTATCGTAGTCGTTGACTTCCACGATTTAACGTGGACGTCGACGTCCAACGTTAAATGCGTTTTTATAATTCACAGTCGTGGATTTGATGATAATGGATGCCATTTGACGATGGCGATGATTGAGAAATTTAAAAGCATCTTCATTTATTTCCATACAATTTACTTCCCTGTGTTATCGTCGTATCGTGGAAGTCCACGATAATGACCGTCGCGTTAAAAAAAAAAGCGTCCATTTGCTCCAAGTTCTCGAATCCAATTAGCTGATTACCGTAACCATCGGTCGAGGTATAAGAATAGCCAAAGAAAACTTCTATCAAAACGAATTGATTTGGTGAACAGTCGTCGTACCAAACCTTTGTAAACAATCTATGTAGATTCGGTCTCCAATTCTTCTTTTGATTATTTATTTTCCAATCTTCGCATAGTGAAAACAACAATTAAACAGATCAACTACCTAAACTAGCGGAACCTTGCAAACCCTAAGAGCTTGTCCAGATGAGGCGATTTACGCACGATTCGACTCGCGCGATTCCGTCGCGCGATTGTGAAAGACTAGAGCTTCATACATTCCGTCTACAAGCAGTCGTCGACAAAAAAATGCGTCATCTGAACGTAACATAAATTCAAACGCGAGATGAATCGCTTGTAAATCGCCTCATCTGGCCAAGCTCTAACACGACTTTAAGCCGGATATTGGCAAATGTTAGAGCATGCAAAATATTTCCAAGCACGTCATGTTTCAAACAATAGTTCTAAAGCATGTTACAGTCAATTCCTAAGTCCAAAGGCACTTATTAATAACATAACTACACGAGTAACTTCCTCAATCGTTCCACGAAACATTTACGTAGATGAAATAGTAGTTCCTTTGTACAGAAATTCAACTCGGACAACACTAATACAGACTAAGAAGTAATCTTTAACAACGTCACGAGGGAAAGTAGACCTTAAAGTAAGCATTTAACAACTCATATTCCATTTGATAATATAAGACGGATTGTAGGATGTCTCGTTTCCAAGATATACACAATTAAAGTCTTAAACCATTATGATAAAGCTCATTTTTCATTGAAAGCTGATTAAGTGAGCTAAAGACCTGACAAAACACAACACAAGTGAGGTGAATACAAATTTTGTAGAAATAACTTGCTTAAACTATTCGCTAATGGCAATAATAGTTTGGTTAGAGACGAGAGTTCGTGTTGCTATGAGAAATTGAGGAACCTTACTAAATACACAGGTTTGTAATTACAAGAGAGAATAATTTGAACTTGCCTACCTAAGCAGGTATAAACTCATTGATATTCAAAGACTGAAAAGTTAGTAATCCGCATAGTAGGTATCCACCAAAAATGAGCGAGAAATGAAATAACATATCATAACACCCAACAGTCACATACGTGTCATGACCCCACACTAGGATTCCCTGTGTCGCGGGTATCAGGAACTATATGAGTATCATGGTACCATAACACCCAGACCTGGAACAAATAAATAAATAATGCTGGACATTTCACACAACATTATCTAGCCCCAAGCTAAGCAGAGCTTGTGTTATGGGTACTAGATAACTGATATACTTAATACAAATACATTACACAGATAGATATTTTTTATTATACATAGAAAATACCCAGAACACCCGGAACAATTATCTGCAAATCGCACAAATAATTGTTCCGAGGCGGGGATCGAACCCGCAACCTCCTGCGTCGCAGGCGAACCTTCGCCCCCCGCGCCACAGTGGTCATCAAATATTTGCAGATCATACAAACATTTGTCCCACAGCGGGAATCGAACCCGCAACCTCTTGCATCTCAGCCACCTACTCGCCTGCCACGCCATTGAGGTCGTCAATATCAATAATGTCGAGATAATATTGTTGTGTTTGAAACTTTGTTATTGTCTCCGGGACTCCTGCTACTTACTACAGAAGTACCATCATGTCGTAAACCGCAGCCCACCTGTCACCGCCACGCGTTAAATTTTAATGTCTTTTTTACTTTCTAAGGTTTCCGTCATCGATCCTCAATATTGGTATCGAGTTGCTAACGAGGAAAATAATATTCGACACTGGCCGTGGGTGTCACGTGACGGGAATCAGAAAAAACTGTATAATCTGTAATGTATACCAAGTGTACTGTTTGGGTCTGGTCTAAAGTATTGAGAGGCAGCGGATGAATGTCTTCAATAAGACTGTAGCCAAGTCCAAGGGTAAAATAGAACTTGCATGGTAATGGGAGCTTTTATTGTAATACAACAATGTGTTTGGTAAGAACACAGATTCGAACTAAGTTAAGCCTCTATTTCCACAGGTTTGTAGTTTGTTCAAGCAGCATTGGTTGGGGTAAGGCTTGGCAACAAACAATGGGGCAATGCTCTGTTTGTCTGTATCTTCTAGACGCACATCATAATTATGGAGAACAATAAAAATAAAACAAATTGATATGGAGTCCACACATATTTGTTTTATTGCATTATACTATTTCACAATCTAACTTTAGATATCTGTGATCAGGGGTGCGATTTTTGAATGTCATCGAGCGACTTTAATTCAGTAAAATTGCCGTTAATCCCCGATTTCCAAATTTCTGTATATTGAAACTCATTGATGTCTCAAATTCTTATGCCTATGATATCAATACAAGTGCCTCCTCCAAATACATCTCCTGAAAAACGGTGATTTGCGGCCTTTTTCATGATACTTAGTGACAGTGACATTCAAATATCGCACCCCAGGTCGGTAAAAATTATAAGTCCTAAAGATTTTGATCATAATTTATGTATTTCAAGTATTATTCACATACACACTTTAGGAGTTAAAATATCAAGAATATTAAGCAAACAGAGCGTCACATTCCAAAGATCTTGAAACTTGTACCACAAGCTAATTACTTTTTCTGTGAACTCGTGTTTTGACACGGTATCGGGTGTTTGATGAGTTTCGGACAAATTCGACGCGAAACGTGATTATTTTTTCTATTTAATTGTTTTTTGTGTCACAATCGGATTAGTTTGTTGTCGATAGCCTACTTTGGAAGGTATTTGATTGGTTTTCGTTATGTTTTATTGCCTTACAGAAAAAATAGGATCTTTGGAATTTGTTATTGTCTTCTAGCTAAACACATTTAAACAAGTTTCTAATAACTTCTTTTATTCCTTCATCGTCTTACATAAAAGCTTTTTTTTCTAATTTCAATGTTAATTAATTGCCTTGCTTATTGCAACTTTGTTTGTAAGTATAATTCTCTCAAATGTGATAAGCTTCTTATTTTTGGATACTATGTCTAGGTAAGCAATCAAGCATATAGCCCATCTGATGGAAAGTAGTTACCGTTGCCTATGGACGATAACACCTAGAGGCATAACACGCGCGCTGCCGACCCTGAGACATAAAGAAGAAAAGAAAAAAAAAAAGAAAGAAGTCTCATGTGCCTGTAATTTCACCGGCATCCGTACCCTTCAAACCGAAACACTGCAATGCGAGCACTACTGCTTAGCGGCAGAAATAGGTTCGGTGGTAGTACTTTCCCGAACGAATTCTTTCACAAAAAGTCTACTACTAACTTATTATTAACACTATTCTATTTAATATTATCTTATTATTTACCTATATTTACGCAACTGTTTGTAAAAAGGAGTACGTATAAACTGTTTTTGCGAAGCAGTTGCTATGATTGATTTTTTGCGTTTCAACTAATCTCTCATGGTTCTAAGAAGTGGCATGTTATGTCTACCTGTGGACTAATATGCTAATATTACAATAATTTCTCGTTGGGTCAAGCAACGTAATTACATCGTTAATACGTAGAGACACATAGCAAGAGCATCAAAGACATGTCTTACTAATTAATGTACGCTCGATCTATACAAGATATGATAACTTAGAGGCCTGTGATTTAGTCATCATCGTCTTCATAATTATGATGATGATAATTAATGGACCATAATGCGTTGAATTTGAGAAGTTACTCAACCTAAAAAAGAAATGGTGTCTAACCTGTGTGCTAACGTCTTATCGGAACATTTTCCATTTAAAGAACATTTCAATAAATTCTAATCGGATAAAAACATCACGCGCCGATCTCAAGCTCCAATCAGTATTGTTAAAATCCCCAAACGTTTTCACTTGCTAAGGCATGCCACACCCCGTTTCTTTATTCCAATGTTTCCCAAGAAACGGTGGCCGTACAACAATATCTAACTTAGCGGAGATGCTGGCAATGAAAATTATTTCTTTTAGATCTCCATAAGCTGTTAGACTTCCATCCACAATAAACGAGGTCTTCCTAAAAAAATACAATGGGGGTATTTGCCATAATCACCACGCTTGGCAGGCGGATTGGTGATCGCAGTATTGATTTATTTGACATCATCAACAACATCCTGTAGAAGTCCACTGCTGGACATAGGCCTCTCTCTTGGAATGCCATGACGACCAGTCTTGAGCCGCCTCCATCCACCAACTTCCTGCGACATTTATAATAAAAAAACCGCATTGCAATCAAAGCACCTGCTCCGGAGCTATGAGTTCACAGACAAACAGACATACCTACAGGCAAATATACTATGCCCTCAAACTTATAACACCCTCCTTTTAGATGGGGGTTAAAAGTTGTGGCCGCTTTATTACGTTTGTTAAATGCAAACGTCATTTAAATGGAAGAATGCGATACCTGCCTAAACCAACTCGGAACAAAAGCAAGTAGAGTTAAAAGATTAAAACCAGTTAAAAGTGGTTAAGGACCCTTTAATCAATAAGGGTACAACAATGCAAGCCCTGGCCGGGACGAGGGACATCGCCCCGCACCGTAACATTTATTGGAAAAGTTCTAGCGTACATTTTTGGTCTGAATTATAGGAGATTTTTTAAGGTTTTCCATTAATTGATGGACCAAATACTCTCATTTTCATGTCTTTAACTCTTTCTTGGTCATTCTGCATCAGATCAGTGACCAAGTTGAGGTGATGGTGATTATGGCAAATCCCCTCATTGCATTCTATTCCGCCATATGATGCAATGGGGGGATTTGCCATACCACGATTGGCAGGCGGATTGGTGATCGCAGTATTGTTGCTAAGTACTCAGGTGGATGCTGCTGCCTATCCCTTTGTGTGATCCCTTAGTCGGCTTTTATTACATTGACAGGAGGAGATGGAGGAGTCTATTGTTAGGCCGGCCACACCACGGCACGGTTTGGCATATATATCCAAGTACTTCATGCAAAGCCCTTTTCCTATTGACACAGGTTTCTGTTTCTTCAACAGACATCCACTGCTGGATGAGACCTCTCCCATAGCATGCAAAGCATACAACCAATAGCGTGCAATGGGGAGATTTGCCATAATCACCACGCTTGGCAGGCGGATTGGTGATTGCAGTTTGGTGTTAAGTACTCAAGAGGATACTGCCGCCCGTCCCCTGGCGTTCTGTTTCTGTTTGTATCGTGTTTATTTTGTGCTCAAGAAATTGGTGTCTGCCATGTTTTTACACCAATTTTTCACGGAAAAATAAAACTTTTTGTAAATTTGTCAAACTGTTTTCTGTACAAAACCCTGCTTGATAAGTCTGCCGCTTCCGCTTATGACTTGTAGGGACTTTAAACTGAAAATGCAAGGAATGCACCTTCCCAACAGTTGAAAGTTATAATTTGACCGCTGACGGTTATTGGAGCTGTTTGAACAAACCGACAGGTATTCGGGATAATGAAACGACGTCCAACTTCGGGACTTTAGGATAGTGAACCTGCAGTGTAATAGTGATAATGAAGTGACAGCTTGGCGTCAGTGTCTAACTTCATGATTAAGCGCGTTCACTGACCTGCCAGTTCCATTCTTTTCTACCCAGAACAGCAAAGAAAAGAATTTAAATCGGGAGGTTAGAATGCAATACAAAATGTACCATTCGTCACACACCTACAGACCCAAACCGGCAAGAACGCCCAGTCAGCAAGCAACTATCCGCATCGCCGATCAGAACAATCTGGTAGTTCAGAAAGAGCCATATATTTATCGGTTTTACGGCATCCATGTGAGGAGATGGAGGGATCTGTTCTTAGGCCGGAGTCATGGCATAACTAGCAATACATAATTGCAGCATAGCGAGGTGAGCGATTTAATTTCACTGATGATCCTATATCCATACTTATTTACAACTTACTCAGGTTTGCGATTCCACATTACTGACTATCCTACTATGGTACTTAATTGTCCACATAGCGAGATTAGTTATATCAGATCATTGCCTTTCCTAACCATACTTGATTGCAACATACTGAGGTTTGCGATTTCAGTTCACTACCTACCACTACCTGTCTACTATACAACTTTACAACAATGTGAGGTTTTTTCATTTCATTGGCTACCCTACCCATAGTTAAATGCAACATAGTGCTATTAGCGGTATCTTCTTCAATGTTACCTTCGACGAGTCGAAAGACATGACCGTATGCATTCTAGAAAATTATTTAAGGAGCTTTCGTACGGTTTAGGCTTTCCATCATCGGGTAATGTCGTCAAAAAAATAAAGAAGAAACTCGTCATAAATTTATTTCATGACATGTAGTACAGTCAGCCCTTAATGTGTAACGGGAGTTTAGGGCAAAATCTACAAATGAACAAAGTTAAACAATAAGAAATAATGAATTCGTCGGCAATTAGATAACTTCACAACGCTGTAACTTTTATCAAACAAAATTCGGAGATTTTCGGATCTGTAAAACTTTTTAATTGAGATACCTTCAAAATGTTTAAGTCAAAATAAAACATTTTCAATTAGGTACGACGTTCGTTTACGTATCAGTTTATTAACGAGGTTTTTTTCCAAAAAATTGTTTGCTTCATATAATATTAATGTCCAGAATTTCGTACTAAGTCCTAAGCCTAAGCCTGTTTAAACTAATATACACCCATGGTACATCAGTTTAAAAAAAGTTTTATTTAATTTATGATTTAGTAAACAACCATTTAAAATTTAAGAAACTAACGCACCACGGGTGTATATATTAGTTTACCGATCATGTGTGCAAAATTTCATGAAGTTTGAAGAAATAATAGCCAAAATAGAAGTAAATTTCGATCGGGTACAAGAGGGTGTAAGCGCCCTGCCGGTAACCATCTCTTAATATCAGACAAAAACAGTGAACATCAACAAAAGCAAGCTCCATAATATATTAGCTGCCATCATAACAGAATTCCGGGAACTCATTCACAGTTTGTACGTATACTTACACGTGAAAATGACACACCCGATGTAATATTCAGGGGATGATACCCCGGATCTATTATAATATTAATACCTGGCCCAGACTGAGTTCACGGCTTACGATTTTAAATTACTTACTTACCTTTTTAGTACACAACACGGAAGTTCTGCTTAGCAAATAGTTTGTATTGAATAAATACTCTTTCAATGTACTTATCACTCATAATTTTGTAGTATCAAAACAAAAGAGAATGTAATTTTGAATAATAATAAAACTGAAGGATCGAAATGCACTTTTGAGTATCTCAAGGATCCATTATTAAGAATTGGCTGGCATTATGGATTCAGGTGGAGGAAAAAGTGTACTAGGATCCATCAAATCAATCAATCCAATGGATCATGGATCCAAGTGGACAGAGCGTATTCTGTAGTAACCTTTTTGCGAGCTGTTTTCTAAGGGTTGTTTTTTGTTCATTATTATTTTTTAAACCTATTTTAGTTAAAATATGTTTTGTCTTGTTCTCTCTGATGTAAAATGTCATACGTCAAAACAAGACAAAACATATTTTAACTAAAATACGTTTAAAAAATGATAATGAATAAGGGGGTAAGAGTTTATCAAATGACGACCTCTGTGGCGCGGCGGGCGAGTAGCCGGCTGAAATGCAAGAGGTTGTGGGTTCGATTCCCGCTGCGGGACAAATGTTTGTATGATCTTCAAATATTTGTTCCGGGTCTGGGTGTTATGGTACTATGGTACTCGTAGTTGTTGATACCCACGACACAGGGAACCCTGGTGTGGGATCGTATGTGACTGTTGGGTGTTATGTTATAATATAGGTCGCGCACCGAGTTATGAGCGTTGACCTTGAATGCGCAGTAGTAATTTTTTGGGCTGTATAGAGAGGCGTATAGAGTGGCGCGACGGGAGAGAGAGAGAGGACACATGCGCAATCAACCCCACCACTTTCGCTGAGCGCTCATAACTCGTTGCGCGACCTATGTAACCTTACCAGTATTTATGTATACGATTTCATGTACATATATGTACTGGCAAGCTGATGCTTTGGTTTGAGGTAGATGTACTATTGTGATTGCGGTACTTGTTTTATTGTACTAGGGCAGAGGTGCCGTGGCGTTGCCAAGATATCACTTAAATTAAAACAGTCTCGTTACAATAATTAACACGGTATCCTAGTTGGGGAAGTGCCAAAGACGCTTTTACGAAGGGGTTATTAGGTGATCGATTTTGACACGGGTTCATTTGGATTTCAAATATGCATTTATGATGCAGTCAAGAGTAGAATTATGTTAATGCTTTCAATTTAAACGTGGTTTGTTAATTATGAAAGATTTTTTTTTTGTTTTTTTTTATTTATTTATTTAAACTTTCACACAAAACATTAGTGCTAGGAGGACTTAATGCTAATAGCATTATCTACCAGTCATCCTGGGCGTGTTTTATTCGTAAGTTAACGTGACAGCGAGCGTTGTGATTCTCGTACACGTTATAATGTCAAATATCGATTGATAACCATAAATCTGTATGAGCGTCATCACGTGGACGAGATTTATTCGAGAATACCAGGACTGATGATGACGGAACGGATTGATAGAGTGATTGTTATCTGCCAATCTGAAAGTATGTCAAAAAAGAAAAGTGAATAATTACAGATATTCAAATAATTACATAAAATCACTCAAAATCGAGTGCTTCTTAACTCAACCCAATGAAGGTCAACCCATTTTTATTAAATTTCGATTCTATCGTCTTTGTTGAAGTCCAAAGATTCTCATAAAAGCTTGTTTAGTTTTTTTTATCTTTCTAACGGACGTTTAGTTTTCATTTAGGTATCGTTGTTACATCGATCCTCAGAATAACCCCCAACATTACGCTTCAGCTCGAAGTTGCCGAATCAATTAAAAATTAATTAAATGCCCTTGTTAGCGTCCTAGTTCGGCAGCCGACGCTCATCGAGAATTCCTGGCACACCTGACTAGGGTAGTAATGTTATTACATACATTATACCTATTTAGGTACTTTTAGCACATAGCGAGCCCTCGTAAAATGGCATTGCATTAACCGATATACCTACTGGTAGGTAAGTTTTTATAAAATCAATGAAAAGTTTTTTTTTTACTAGTTGGCAAGCAAACAAGCATACGGCCCACCTGATGGAAAGCAGTTACCGTAGCCTATGGACGCCTGCAACACAAAAGGCATCAAACGCGCGCTGCCGACCCTGAGACACAAAGATGAAAAGTCTCATGTGCCTGTAATTTCATCGGCATCCGTACCCTTCAAACCGAAACACAGCAATGAGAGCACTAGGTACTGCTTGGCGGCAGAAATAGGTACGGTGGTATTACTTCCCCGGACGAACTCTCTCACAAGAAGTTCTACTACTACCAACATCTATAATACTATACTATACTATAACTAAACTAACTATACTATATAACTATACTATGCATATAATTGACTTATTGATTGATTCATGATCAGCCTGGAGAAGTCCACTGCTGAACATAGGCCTTCCCCTTAGAATGCCACAACGAACGGTCTTGAGCCTCCTCCATGCACCAAATTCCTGCTACTTTTATAATGTCTTTAGTCCATCAAGTGGAGGGCCTTGCTCTACCGCGTCGTCCGGTTTGTGGTCGCCACTAGAGAACCTTTATTCCCCAACGGTTGTTAGTTCTGCGAATATGACCTGCTCATTGCCACTTCAACTTGCTAATTCTGAGAGCTATGTCGGTGGCCTTGGCGGTGGTTCTTCTACGGATTTCCTCAATTCTATCACGTAGTGAAACTCCGTATCTTTACATAATAGTCTATTATTTATTTCACATATTTGTATCACATTTTTGACTTTGACTGTACTGGAATTTTATATTAGAAAATAAAGAGTTGGGAAAGAAATAATTTAAAAAAATTGTCATATAGATGCAATTTTTTTATTGCGCGTTGACGAAAGATAAAATTTGATAAAATATCTATAGCAAGATATACATATAAGTATGTTATGTTTCTTATCAGAATAAATCAAAATTATTTGAGGGGTAATATGGGGGTAATTCACTTGCATTGCCAGGCTTTGCCGTTTCACCCTAAGATCGTGGGTTCGATTCTGACTGTAGGCATTTATTTGCAACGTATGGCGTAAATGAAAACATCATTTAGTAATCGGTCTGACCTAGAATAGAAACTCCTAAACACAAACAGCTTTTCCCCGGTATCTAAATGTAACACAGCTAACCAAATAATCCTTTGTTCAAAAACGGAAAACAGTTACAATTTTAAAACCGAATATAAAATGGCGGCAAAAACGTAAAAACGTTCCGCAACCTGTATTATTGTCTTTGCACAATAATAACATAAAAGTGTACATGTCGCAGTAACTGTCTGAATTTTCGACAAACGAGAGTTTGACTAATATTTAGTTTTAGAACCAATCCATCAACAAGAGAATAGCAAATAAAAGTGTCAACGGGTGGGCCATATTAGCTCGCAGAACTGACACAACTGCTGTGAAGTAATTTTTTTTTTAAAGTAGAGCATGTTTGGGGAATGTTAGCTGAATGAATTAAGAAAGGTCAAACCGTGGACTCTGATTCGTTTAATCAATTTTAGAATAATGTGCACTATCAACCAATAGAAGTGTATCAATATGGCATCACGTGATCTACGTGTACCTAGTTCTAACTATTTAGTAATTTAACATATAATATCTCCGCTTATATCTGGTAGATACCGGCCCTTACCTGCTTGTAGAGAGAAAGATTTACTTAGTAAGATACGATATCTGCCTTCTGGTGTTGTTACGAATGGTTTTGGATAGACAGATAGGTAAGTACCTATTCCAGTTAGCTGCGATGGGCTTGCATCCTGTCGGTATGGAAAACTAACTACTTAATAACTGTAATAAGTATTAGCTAATTAATATGACTATTATGTAAGTATTTAACTGTATAATTATATGAAAGTAAAGTACCTACATGAAAAAAAAGTAAAATAAGTAGGTCTTACTTACCTACTTATTTTACTTTTTTTTTCATGTATTGTGTAGTATTTAAATTGAAACCTTACAAAAGTCTTAAAGGAACCTATATCAAATTGTGTCGTGGTGTGGCCGGCTTAATAAAAAACCCCTCCGTCTCTTTCCATGGGTATCGTAATAACCGACTAAGGAATTAAACCAGAAGATAGGCAGTAGCATCCACCTGAATACTTAACAATCACGCAATCTGCGATCACCAATCTGCCTGCCAAGTATGGTGATTATGACAAATCCCCCATTGCATTCTATGGAGGCCTCGTCTAACATTGGACGTGTAATGGCTGATGATGATAATGATCTATTGATAAGCTCTATAGCAGATATCCAGTCAATCCTAGCTTTCACGATATTCATCACATTGACTGCAACATACATATGAAATCTAAGCGGGTTACCCTTCACGCGGAGTACACTAGGGTGCCGTTATGGACTAGTGGTGCCATTACACTGTGTTGCTGTTTTGTTGTCCTCGAGTGTACGGGCATGTTGTAAAAATGGATTTGAAGAGGTTTCTGCTATGGAAATTCTCATATTTTGTTCATAAATTTTTCAAATAGTGTTAAAAATACAGTTTTATTTTGGTAACGGAACTATGAAGTTTCTGCTCCCATCAAGGTACAGTGTTGTTCCGGTTATATCAATATTTGATTTGATTTTGATATTTTATCAAGGCTGCATCTTAATAGCAGAATAAAGCTCATTTTGTTACTAATTTTTTAACCGACTTCCCAAAAAGGAGGAGGTTCTCAATATCTCCGGCGTTTATGAACCGATTTGGAAAATGCATTTGAAAAATTTATTTGAATATATATACTTCCAGATTGGTCCAAATTTTTTCAGAATCCAGTTCTGATGATGGAATCCATGAGGAATTGAGGGAACTCCTCAAATATTGTAGGCAAACATATAGCGATTTTGATATTTTCATCAACCAACCAAGCATTTGCATCGAAATGAAATATTGAAAGTATCATGACCCTTTCACCACTATGGTTTTATCATCATATTTTTTTCATCCAGATATTTTGTCGATACAATGGCGGAAGTCGGTTTTTTAAATGAAAAGTTATTCATGTTTTAGATAAAATAGTTTTCGTCTTGTTCTCTCTGATGTAAAAAGACATAAGCCAAAACAAGACAAAAACTATTTTGGCTATCAAATCCTATCCTATCCTACTAATATTATAAACGCAAAAGTTTGTGAGATATGGATGGATGTTTGTTACTCTTTCACGTAAAAACTACTGAATGGATTTGAGTGAAATTTGGAATGGAGATACTTTACGCCCTGGATTAACACATAGGCTACTTTTGATCATCATCATCAATTTTCATCATTATTCACGCGGGTGAAACCGCGGGGTGCAACTAGTTGTCCATAATATGACGATAAGTATTCATATATATATATATATATATATATTCATATATTCATTTATTCAATAACAATTATAAAATCGTGTCTGAACTAAAATTATAACCTAATAAGTGTCAAGTAAGTAGGAAAAATCTACCACCTGCGAGCTATTCTGGCGTGCGCTGCCAAAACCGCTAGAGTTACACATATGTAATGTATGATGGAAATGTTTATCTTAAATAATCCTACAAAAAAACCCGCCACAGTATATATCTATATCTTATGTGTAAGCCATTATAGCCAAAATATATAAAATATTATAAACGCGAAAGTTTGTTGCTTCTTCACGCTCAAACGGCTGAACGAATTTGAGTGAACTTTGGAGTGGAGATACCTTATACCCTGTATTAACACATAGGTTACTTTTCATCATCATCATCATCAATTTTCATCATTATTCACGCGGGTGAAACTGTGGGGCGCAACTAGCGTTTAATAATTATGAATAAGAGGGCTAGTTTATAAAGCCTTATTTTTAACTCCTGATAAATACCTATTTAAAATACTTTAAGCTATTAGATCCTGTCACACACGTATTATTGAAATTCTCATTTTTGCTTTCTACTCTAACAAAAAAGTAGCAATTTCTTACGCCAAACGGCATACTTATAAACTCATACAACACAGCGAAGCTTTTAAGACCTATACACACTAATGTGTGAATATAGCATGCAACGATCTGTTGAAAAAGCCTGTTATTTCGCTAGAATGAGCTGAGCCTCAAGAGCACTATACACTTTAATGTTGACGACCTCTGTGGCGCGGCGGGCGAAGGTTCGCCTGCGACGCAGGAGGTTGCGGGTTCAATTCCCGCCTCGGAACAAATATTTGTACAATCTGCAGATATTTGTTCTGTGTATTTTTCTATGTATAATAAAAATATCTATCTATGTAATGTATTGTATTAAGTATATTAGTTATCTAGTACCCATAACACAAGCTCTACTTAGCTTGGGGCTAGACAATGTTGTGTGAAAATGTCCAGCATTTATTTATTTATTTATTTCTAATGTCGACGACCTTTGTTGCGCGGCAGATGAGTAGCGTTGCGCGTTCGATTCCCGCTGCAGGACAAATATTTGTATGATCTACAAATATTTTGTTCTGGGTCTGGGTGTTATGGTACCATGGTACTCATAGTTCCTAATCCCCATGACACAGGGAATCCTAGTGTGGGATCAAGACTCGTATGTGTTATGTAATGTTATGTTATGTTATGTTGAAAGATGAAATCCTATGTGAGGGACAAATATTGTTACTAAATGCTGTATAAAAGGGCAATTCCACCATCAGGGTATATAATCTTCTTCATCAGACGGTAGACATCTGCTTGATGAGGATTTCCCCATAGCATGCATAGCGTACAACCCAAAGAAGAGAAAGAGAAGTGGGGGGATTCGCCATAATCACCACACTTTGGCACCAGGCGGATTGGTGATCGCAGTTTGGTTTTAAGTTCTCAGGTGGATGCTGCTGGCTATCCCCTGGCGTAATCCCTTAGTTGCTCTTTACGACATTCAAAAGAGGAGTTGGAGGAGTCCTATTCTTAAGCCAAGACTACCGCGGAACGAATTCTTCACGAATTATGAAAGTCACAATACGTTTCATGGTGAAATTAATTTCCTCGTCCACACAGTGGATATATATAATGACTGATAATGATGTTTTCGTAATACTTAGCCTTCGAGCAACACGGAAGGGAGTAGCCATTCGCAGCGTTCCCCTCTGTCAAACTACAAGCCAATTTAGGCGTTTAATAAAACTAGTTGTTATGCTGTGCATGGTTTGTTAGTGTGAGTGTCGTCATTACAGTGTTGTATTTGGATGTGTATATGCGGAATTGCGCTTGTGTGCACATTTCCCCCCGCAAAAAATGACAGAACTATTTGAATGGTAATATATCGCTAAGGCTACTCCCTTCAGGCCCGCGACAGGAAGTCCGTGTTGCTCGAAGTACTTAGCTAACAAATTACCTTCATAATTTGAAACACAGTTTGTAAATTTCAAAGCCTCACCGTTTACTAAGTCCTAAGTTTCACAGACAGCCTACGCATCTAATAAGTGTCAGTTTTCAATTATACGCTGTCAGTAGATGATAGATTTAGGTGTTAATAGTTGCGTGGGAAGCTACTTAAAGTTAAATATTATTACTGAAAATAGACATTTAAAGCCTTTCTCATGAAGGCCTGTTAGGCGGCTATTAGACTTAATAAAGCATGTTGACAGATAGGTTTGCCATATTATTACCTGTTGGTTAATTTGACATTACTTAGTGTCACTGATTCTACCTTGGTGCACTGTTACAACCAGCAGCATCGTGGTATGGTGGCCCTAAGCTGAGCTTAGTGAACATTGATAAAAGGACCAATGTGGTGAAAGCATTCAGAGCGTGGTAGTGACTTGCATGGGCTGCTGGACGAAGCCACCCTCATATGCAATGAGGGGATTTGCTATATACCTAATAACCACGCTTGGCAGGTTGATTGGTGATCGTGGTATGGTGTTGAGTAATCGTGGATTCTGCTGCCCATCTACTGTTATAATCCCTTAGTCGACTTTTACGACATCTACGGGAGGACACAGGGGGGTCTATTCATAGGCCGGACACACTATTTTATAGGGAGGCCTATATCCAACAGTCGATGTCTACGATTCCTAAGCCTTTCCTTAATATCAGTGGTAGTTGATAAATTCATAAAATATCCTGCAGAAAATAAATGTACAGTCAGCACTCCGCTTAAGGAACATAGATGCTCGAAATTTCTTAACGTTCACTTATTTTATGCATGACATACGTAGTCCCGTCGCGCAACACTGTTTTGCTTTTAGCACAGAAGATATATTAGTAGGTACTTACTACGCAGAGGTCTCACTCAAAAATATTAAACTATACTCGGATCTGCGGCGATTACGAAATTCATACAAAAAATAAACCTTATTGAGGCCTATATATACGATGCAGCGAAGGACTGAAGATATTTCAAAGGTTGTAAGTGGTCGGTGGATGGAGGCAGCAGAATAGCGGCTCAATTCCGTAGTATTCCTTTTTTTATATAAAAAAAAAAGTATGGCAGCAGTGGACTTCTATACAAATCAATGATGATGATATTGAATCTCAACGTCAGCGTATGACAGCGTAATTTCATTTGACATAACTTTTCATTTATAAAACCGACTTCCGCCATTGTATTCGACTAAATAATTTTGAATGAAAAAAAAAATATGAAAGAACCATAGTGGTGAAAGGATTATGATACTTTCTGAATGCAAATGCTTGGTGTCTTGCTGAAAATATCAAAATCGCCATATGTATGCCTACAATATTTGAGGAGTTCCCTCAATTCCTCATGGATCCCATCATCAGAACTGGATTCTGAAAAAAAAATACAACCGAATTGAGAACCTCCTCCTTTTTGGGAGGTCGGTTAAAAATTAAACGAATCCTCTAGTAAGACACCATTGCAAGAGACCACTGTGCCATTTTTAAGAAAGGAAATGCACGCAATCTTCTCCATATTGAATTTAAAGTCGAAGCAATAAAGGTCATATAACAGGTTACATAATAGTGATACGCCTGCTTTTAGCTAATAATCTGTATGGTAATGAAATTACGCTTCAGCACATATTAAAGTAATAAGCTGCGTTGAACTTTGGTAGTGTATATACCCAGCTTTAGTAACGACATAGCTCTCAGAATTAGCAAGTTGAAGTGGCAATGGGCAGGTCATATAGCTCGCAGAATTGACAACCGTTGGGGAATAAAGGTTATTGAATGGCGACCACAAACCGGAAGACGCGCTAGAGGAAAGCCTTCCACTCGATGGACTGAAGACATTATAAACGTCGCAGGAAGTCGGTGGATGGAGGCGGCTCAAGACCGTTCATCGAAACGGGATGCCTATTTCCAGCAGTGGACTTCTACAGGCTGTTGATGATGATGACTCAGTCCTCTAACATAGATCTAGAATTCACTTCTGGCGAAAGAGAAAAAAAAACATGCGTATAGGTTGCATAGGCTTTTTTCATTTATAATATTAGTGAGTTGTCCAAAAACCTATAATATTTCGACAAATAAGTAAGGTAAAGATAGATAGAGTAGTCGTGAAAAATTGTGAAGCTAATTTCGTTCGTTCATTTTGATAACACGATAATCTCAAGACCCTAGTTTGAAACATGAAAACCTTCACATTTCGTACGCAACAGTTTTATAGCAATCAATCATTCTGAACCATTGTGAGTTTCTGTACAACTCCAGACCCTTTCAAAGTCCACCGGAGTTTGAAGACGGGTCTAAACTGTAACTTCCGAAATTGAAACTTTCCAAACTTGTATTGTTCGGAGTTTTGGTAATTAAAAGGCACTTGGAGTTCTTGAACTTCATACACCTATATAGGTACTTAGCGCGTTTGAGAATGATTTTAAATTAATTAGCAATTTTTCGTGTAACAATAATTTTGATTACATGTCTTATAAATAGATCAACCATAACTCTGAGAACGCTCTAGAACACCGAAAATAAAATTGTTGTAATTTTGAAATTGGAACTCTCTCAAGATAGTTCTTAGAGTCAAGTTCGCCTAAAAAACAAGCTCAAAGTCGTACAGTGGGCTACGGAGAGAGCTTTGCTCAGAGTTTGACTACACGGGATATAATCCTAAATGAAGAGATCCGTAGAAGAACCAAGATCGCCAACATAGCTCCCAAGTTAAGCAATTTGAAGTGGCAATGAAGCTCGCAGAACTGACAAGCGTTGTGGAATAAAGGTTCTCGAGTGGCATAAGTCATAAATTGACGCAGTAAATGACGCAGACGCAGGCTCCTAAGACATTAGAAAGATCTCAGGAAGTCGGTGGATGGACGCAGCCCGGATACTTCGTGGGAAGCAGAAGCTGATTCAGCTTCTATATGATGATGATGATGATGATGATGATGAAGAAGATGATGAATTCTAGAAATTCAAAACATCTATTTTTGTTTCCTAGCAGTCGGCAGACTACCACTGCTTGACGAGGCATCACCATAGAATGAGGGGATTTTCCGTAATCACCATGCTTGGTGATCGCAGTATTTAAGTAAGTATTCAGATATGGGAACCAATCCCGCTGCTCAAAAGATGACTAAGGGTTTACGCCAGGAGATGCCTGGCGTAAACCCTTAGTCATCTTTTCATCCACCTGCACACCCAATACTGGAAACACAAATCCCCCCATTTCATTCTATGGGAGAGGTACGTCCAGCAGTCGACGTCTATTGGCTGCTGATGATGATAATACCTTCTTAAACCTTCTTCGCATTGAATGTTTTTCTTCGAATAGGGCTCGAGTTTAATTTTGTCATGAATAGATAATACAAGCAGACGTTGTCTTTTTTGTTTATTCATAGCCATTTTTACAGAGACATCATGTTTAATAATAAAACTTCGCATAAAAACAATATAACCCCATAACAAAGTTATGGCAGATTGCTGCCTGAGTAAGCGAAGTCGGGGTTTAATGTAGTGTAAATAATAAATTAACATTTCGGTTATCTTAATGTGCCCGTTTCCTTGCCAACTTGCACCTAAAGTTGCAGACGAGGAAGATAGATGGTGTTATTGGGAAACTCTGTTGTTTTCATCTTACATTCGAATCTTTTTCTAATAAAATATTTATTCAATCTATCCAAAGATTATCTGGAAAAAATTAAACCCCTCCATTTTAAGTGTTTCTTATCTCAACCCATTTTATTAAATTTATATTCAAAGTCAAAGTCAAAGTCAAAAAGAACTTTATTCATTGAAATCACAAGGATCATTTTGAATCGTCTTAAAAAATTAAATTACTCCTGTTCCAACGCGACCAAGCCTAGAAGAATCAGGCAACAAACTCGGCTTGGCTTACATAAATGGTCCGTCTTACCACTAGGTGAGAAGCGCCTGTTATTATTCTTGTTTCAACCCAATACTAAAATATGTGTCACAGTTAAATTGCAGTGATGCAGTGGTATTAAAACTGTAATCGTCTTCATCACCAGTCCACTATTAGACATCTATTTATGCATAGTTTTATTGGTTGGTTCCCTCTACGTCCGATACCACCGCATAGTGATTTTGAAGCCACAAGGTCAACAGTACAGTCGACAAGGTAATTGAGTTATGGTTTCAGACGTCCAGACAATCTCTCATCCATCGTTTTAATAGTATATCACATTTTAATATGAATGTAGCGAGGGCTCTAAAAACACGAGTGCAAGTCACTCTGAGCGAGAGTTTCAATCTGCTTTTCTTTCAACTAATTTCAAGAATCTATTTTTACAAAAATTGTATATAATACTCGCAAATAAAATAATAAAATTTAAATGTATCTCTTCGGCCAATACCTACCTACCTATTTTCTATTATTTATTTTATTTATTTATTTTTAGTTACAAATTAACATTATTTTTTGTTATAGTTTATTTTAAATTTAATATTTGGCTGTTTGGCGACTTTGTCAGTGCATCTATTTACGCAAATCTCCATTTTTCCCAGTTCAGACAAGCCGTCTCCATCCACCGATTCACTGCGTCCTTTACAATGTCTTTAGTCCATTGAAAGGGGGAGCTTTCCTCTACTCGCGCTCTGGAAAGGTTAGTTCTGGACTCTACTATTCTTTACATAAGTCTCTACCAAAACACTCAAGTTCTAAGCAAAACCCCGCTAACTCCAATAACGCCACATGTAAACACAGTTACAGTTATCAAACCCCCATCTGGCTGAACGCTGCACATTCGCGCACAAATCACGAAACTGTTCGGGAAACTCCTAAACGTATTAACTATACGTCACATTACATAGCCCTTAGCTGGGTAAAGCTTGTTTGTCACGTTATCGCAAATACTTTTACAGCAAAGAGGGCCTAGCAAAACGGCATTCGCTTCGAAGCGATTCCATTTCTACAGTCGTAATACAATACAATAGACCACGTGACATATCGATAGCTAACGTCAATCCCATACATTTTGGACTTTTCTACTGGCGTCATCGCTATTAGAATGTTACTTTGTCTACGGCCTCAGATAATGTAAAGAAGCGTTGCTTTTAAAGGTTTTTTTACAATTGTAAGACCATCATCATATTAGCCATAATTATAACTAGTATTAGTTGAACCTGATGTAGGAGTTTCAGCATTTATATCCAGTGATGCTCTGTGGTGACGAGAATCTGTTGGCGTTGGCAGTGCAATACTGACAGTGACAGATGCATAGCGCTGGCTTGTCAGTTGGGCTTGAACTGGGACTTGACGTCAAATGGCGGACAGAGACATTGGAAAAGGAATAAAATCCAGAAATATCTTTGTGATCTGTGTTTAATTTTGGAGTTTGAGGCCTAATCCTACACAATCTACCTTAGAATGGAAAAAATCACCCCTAAGAGGAAGTCACCGCGCCCTATTGCCCGCGAACGAAGTTTGCTTCTAATTTAGCTATTATTTATTCAAACTACATGAAACTTTGTACACATTAGTACCTACACTAATATCTAGACACCAAAAAAAACAAAAAATGACGCACCACTGGTCTAGATATTAGTGTACTGGTCATGTTTACAAAATTTCATGGAGTTTGATGAAATCATAGCCAAAATAGAAGCAAACTTAGTTCACGTACAAAAGGGCTTAAGTGCCCTACCGGTAACTTCCTCTTAACATTCTCAGGAAAAAAATATAATATAAAAATTACATTGATAAATAAAGCTTAGCTCAAAATAAATAATTTTTCTTTATTTGTTTCTTTCTTTCTTCTTTCATTTAATTAGCTTTAGAGAATGCAACACGACGAAAGGCCTCTAACCCTCATAATTGACGCCAATCAATAATAATATATTATCAGGATAAGCTCATAATGTTCAAGTTTGCTATCATTCAATTTCCACACGACGCAAAGTAGGAACCGTTTGTAAAATATCGTACTGCTTTCAGTGGGAAACAGGCCTCCAGGGTTACTACCATATTTTAAGCTTCGTGAACTTAGCTCGTAATTCGTCTCGCCACGTCCCGGCTAGGTCACGTACGGTGCCCTAAATTTAAAGGAAAACACTCCAATAAGTTGTGCGCCAACTGTAAGTGGAAACATACGGCGGAAACTTACGACCGACCTTTGCTCTTATCTTTTTAGTGCTAATTTCTGCGGGTATATATGGAGCTATTTTTTGTTCAGACTACACATTACAACATAGGGACTAACTTTGGGGAGATAGGGACTTAGGTTGCTTATTACTAAATTAAAACTACTGTAAGTTAAATGATTTGTCATTTTTCATCACAATCTTCATCATCGGCTGGATGAAGTCTACTGCTAGACATAAGCAGCTTTGAGCCGACTCCATCCACTAACTTCCTACGACTAGCAAATGTGTTTGGTTCATCGAGTAGGGCCCTTCCTACAATGCGTGTTCCAATTCGTAAACTTTTTTTTCTTATTAGTTCTATGGGATAAATGGCTTGCCCAATGCCACTTCATTAATAATCAACTAATAAGAAATTCATGTCTTTCTCATGTTCTTTGTTTTGCTACGGATCTTTTTTGAAAGCTCGTCTCGTTTATTGAAACCACATAAACGGGTCGGTATTAGGCTCCAAAGGGATATCAAAATTGACAATGTTGCTTCAAAAGTATCGTCCCTTGTGTTTCCAAATTTTATTATATCTTATCCTGAAGTAGGTACTTCATGACCAGAGCCGTGACTGGGATAAAGTCGGGAGCCTGCTTACCTTTATACATTATATGAGTAGGTAGTAAACCTACCTATAACGCGATGGTCTGTTCCGTAGTCTCGGTTAGCAGATAGAATTTCGTTTCTAGGTTATTGGGCTTACATCTAGATGGAATTGTAAAGATGACGTGGTATGTCCGGCCTAAGAAAAAATCAAACCATCTCCTCTCGTGGATGTCTTTAAAACCGGCAAAAGGATTACACCACGGCATAGGCAGCAGCATCCACTTGAGTCCGCAAATTCCCCCAGTAACTTACCCCAGTTGGAAAATGTGTACCTACAATTAAATTGTATTGCAATTGGCGTGCAATTTTTTAATTTCATCATGCAATTTTACTGACGTTTAAGTATACTCTGATTTGATAATAATAATTGATTGATTTATCTAGGTGATTTAAATCTACTGTAAGGTTTTTTTAATGCACCCGGAAATGACCTGGGTGAATCAAGTCTACTAAATAGTGCACTTAGTGCACCCAGGTGAATTAACCCAGGTGAATTAAGTATACCGCCCCGTTTAGTCACTACTAAACGTCATTTCTATTCGTTCGTTATTTTCGTTCGAATTTCTATAAATTGAAACTCAGTGATGACTAAAATTCTTACACCTAGGTATGATATAAAATATATAAATACAAGTGCTTCCTCCAGTATATCTCCTGAAAAACGGTGATTTGTGGCCTTTTTCATAATTTTAGTTACTCAGTGTTATTCAAAAATATCCCCCAGTACTTAATTGTACGTTGAACCGCAGTAAGTATCGAAAGTTTTATACTTCCCAACAGAAACCAAAGTATTTCTTTGATATCTATTTACTGCATTTATCTGTTTCCGCAACTTTCCGTTCTGTAACCACAAACCCTCGAATCAAACTGGATCTTTAAAACAAAAACCATTTGACCTGATTCGGTATCAAAGGCGGTTGCGGGCTTTCGTAAGAGTATTTTGCTGTTGTAATCTGTGGTGAAGGTGGAATTTTGAATTTATAGCCGACTTTGTTTCCTGTAGCTCTTTGAGCACTTAGGTACCGACATACCGTATTGGTGCAACTTCACTTCGTGTACATTCGCAAATGTTTGCTTTATTTATCCAAGGCAAAATCAACCATGACTCCATCAGTACACAATGTTGTTTGCCTTGGCAAAATAATGCAAACATTTACACAAATACGCCAAGTGAAGTGCCACCATTATATACACTTATCTATAGAAGTAGCAACGAACAAACAACAGTGACACGATTATTTAATTCTGTTGCTATTGGTTTCAATCGATTTCAATGTTGTTTCTATTCGAAATGACGCTCTTGCGATTACTCAGTTTACGCATTTGGCTTACAAAGGTTAATTGCAACAAGACTGTGTAAATTAGGTAATCGCATTAACGTAAATTCAAATAGAAACAACATTTAAATCGATTGAAATCAATAGTAACAGAATTACGTAATTGCCCTCCAGAAAATATGCCAATTTTCAATGACGTGTGCTAGAAAACTGTCTATGATAATAATAATTGGAAGAGAACTATTTCGTTGAAAGAAATTGTAAATATAATTTCTGTTTCAAACTGGATTAAATTTAAAAAAAAAAAAATTATACATATACGGTAAGACATCAAAATAATTTTAAGTAATATTATGCTTAAGTAACATCTTAAATATTATTTCGGTAACCTTACTCTCAAGTTATTAAGTCTTTATAAGGATCTCGTAACTTCACTCCTAATCAATCTCAAAGGCGTTTCTTATTAATCTATCTTTTAAAACCTTCGTTTCCTAAAAGGTGGCGACCGTCATAACGTAACACAGCGGAGACAGTAAAACGGCAATAATGTCATCGACGTAAGGTTGAAATCGAATTCACCGCTATATCACGGCTTTCATTATCGGTCAACGGTTCCTAGGAGCTCTAATCACCTTTACGGCGGCAAAAAGATTTAGCTCCATCAAGCAACGTTGCAGTTTTTACGAGACGTTACTACAAGTTCTCGATTCAATCAACGATAAATTTTGTAAAGTTAATCCTTGTAATATTTATCTAAAAAGGATGATTAGCAAATGGAAATGGTCTTGATGGACAGACGGATGGACAGACGGACCAAGTTATCGTCTAAGGGTTCCGTTTTATTCACTTTACGGTACGAAATTCTAAAAATTTTAAACGTAGAAATATCATCATCATCATAATCAGTCTCTAGAAGTCCACTGCTAGACATAGACCTCTCCCTTAGAATGCCACGACGAACGGTCTAACGGTGAACGGTCGTAGTAATAATAGCAAGAAGATAATGTTACTAACGATTTTGATTTATTTCGAAACTGATGCGCGTTCACAAAACGCTCTAAACTAGGAATAACTTTACTTGAATTAAATATAGTTTGATAATTTGTATATTTTACTTAATGCCAGCTTTGCAATAGGAATCACACGTCAGTCTAAGTTGGAGGTTGTTCTTCATGGGTTGTAGTCACTTGCAAGCATAAGTCATGAAGTGATCTAGCGGTCCGCTATTGGACGCATCCATCGTTGCGTCATGGTGCCGGCGTGTGATTGGCTGAGATGCGGCGTTGCTGAATTAAAACTCGCCGTGTGATACGAGGCATTTGAAGAATTGGTAGTGGCGTCGACACACGTGAATAGTTATCGAGAATTGATAGTATTTCATTCTTAATCCGCAGTCGGGCTGCGGTCGGGCTGGGAACTCATTAACGTTCAAATAAAAAAGGTTGTATAACATACCAGCGGTCGCCTGCGGTGTCACCCACGTTACTTCCGAGGGAATTTAATTTCGGGATAATGAATAATCCCTTTGGTTTACGTATCTTTGCGCAAAGTTTTACATACATAAAGTATTACAAAACTATAAAGTTTTACATACATAAATTATTACAAAACTATAAAAGTTTTAAATACATAACGTATTACAAAACTATAAAGTTTTACATACATAAAGTATTACAAAACTATAAAGTTTAGACATTGACAATAGAATCTGTTTGTCCAAGTTTGGCAAAGGTCTCCAACTTGTTCCACTCTTTCCTTGCTCTGGCTGTTCTAGACCATATCTTTCCAGCCAGTGCTTTTATTTCGTCTTCCCATCTTCTGAACTGAATAAAATCAGCTAAGCAAGACTGACAAGCAACCGAACGCACAAACAAACGTTTAACTTTTGCAAGGATGTAGCGATTTTTATTACGTGTCAGAAACTCAATGAAGATTTTAAACGAATCGCTTAGTAAAAGGACTTTAAAAAGAATAATGAAAATTATGAGATATTTATTTTCTGAATACGAAAGATTTTGGCATTAATCATGGTCGCCCGGTAGACATCGGCCGCTGCTGAACATATAAGCATCCCCATAGAATGCCAAGATAAGCCACCAACATCCCCCGCATCATTCGTATATCGGGTTACCAGATCAAAAAATGAGATCTGATAAAATCCATCACTTTTCACTAGATCTCCAGAATTACACCAGGGTATGGGCAGTAGCATCTACCTGATTAACAAAAAAACAGTTATAATACTGCGATCACCCATCCGCCGGCCAACCGTGGTAATTAGGGAAATCCCCCATTACATTCTATGGGGCCTAGTCCATAAGTGGATGCCTACCGGTCGAATGATGTAAGTAAATTCATCAGAAGCAGAGGACAAAAATATTGTTTGCAAACTAGGCCAAGATTATTATACTTAAGTATTATATTATTTAAGTATATTACCTTAAGCATAAGAAGTAAGACAGCTTGAAGGCGCTACCCTGACCGAATGACCTTGAGGTGTTCGCCTCTACAATACATCGCAAATTATTTATTTTAGTGACACCTATGTAGTCCGTTCTAATAGTACTGCCATCTAGCAGTCCGTCCGAGAGCCGACGGCTGACTGGTCCGCTCCTTGCGCACAGCCAGATTCGCACGGATACATGAAATATAATTCATAAAAAATAAAGAGAACCCATTTTTTAAAAAATTAATCGTGTAATATTTCTACTATTCAATTAACTATCCAATTGTGTAAACCAAAAAATTCAGTAACGTGAACTTTAAGAGAAGATGTACAAAATCATGATTTATTTCAATTTTTTCATGGATTTATTGTCGAGTACTTACGACGTTAAATCATTAAACCAATCGTGGAACTTGATGACAAAATGTCAAATATATGTGGTAACTTTTAATTTTTTTTCTACTTGCTTTATTTAACGAGGAGAGAGGCTTGAAAAAAACAGCTTGACGCCGTGTTTGGTCGGGGCCTTAAAGTAATTTCTAGCTTAGGTACTAAGTAGTAGCATTTTCTACAGAGCTGATTACTTAAAATTTGCTTCTCCATAATAAAACTAAGATGTAACACGTCCATGCTGTTCTTGTAACAAAGAAATAACATCCGACCGCATTAAAACTTAAGCATAACACGTGTACCTACTGAACAAAAATATACATAGGTAATGTTAATGTGACCTGAAATAATGATTCTTATTTCAAGCGCATAAGGTAGGTTATTGCAAAGCTAGGGGTGTGGGAAAATGCAGCATTTTGGAGAAGAGTTTCAGGTAAGTCTTATGCGTGGGTAACACGGGTTTTAAGGAAAACAAACTTGTAAAGTATTTCAGTGTTCGTTTCAATATCGCTATACGTATGAATTGTCTTATATGAATAGCCGATTACATCTCATTAACTGCATTGGGGTTGACAGCATTTGACAGCGTTTGTCAGCAAATAGTATTTAAGCATTGAAGGAGAAAGATATGTTTGTTGGGATACTTAGGATCTCAGTCGTGTAGATATCGTAGCGTGTCGGGCATATTAATCTATACAGATGTTTATTAAAAGTTAGATCATAGCTTCACATCCATTAGTGACACCTTAATAGGTATATTTTATTTATATTCATTTTAATTTGTTTTCATTGATTTGAATTTATTTCATTTTATTTTATTATTTCACATATAACTTGTACACTGACTTTTGTTTGTTGACTGTACTTGGAACCTTTAAATTAGAATTTACCTCTAGGGGTAACATATAGGAATTTTATTCCCATTTGTCAACGGAAGTGACAGATACAGGGGTGGCAAATGGGAATAGACGCTCGATTGTGCTCATTGTGTTTTATAAATTATGTTAAAAGTTTGGAATAATGTAAAATATACTAATTCCAGTATAGTAATGGCCAGCATTGTAATAAACATGATGTGAAATGCCTAAATCCTGTTACTAAAACAGGAGTTTTTTTTAGGATATTCGGAATGTTTTCTACAATATTTATCCGTGTGTATCATCTAAGACACGCCTAATTTGGCTTTATGAGTCTGGCTTAAGGCTCGCCCGCGTTATGTATGAGTACACTAACCCTCCTATCTATACGTACCTATTTATATATTACTTAATGTACCTATGTGTGTTTACGTTCAGGATATGAGTGCGGAGATAAAATATAGTACCTACCTACTTACCATTAGTGTCGGTTTATTGTTATTAGATACGTAATATATAGTTACCTGTTATTCATCGTCACCTGCCTATTAGAAGTCCATTGTAAGACAGGCCTCCCCCATAAAATGCAATGGGGGGATTTGCCATAATCACCACACTTGACAGGCGGATTGAAGATCAGAGGCCCAATTCTCTAAGTTATTTTAAAACTACATTGAAAGTTAACCGAATCGAGACTGAATTGTAAATTGACAGAATATTGGTATTCTGCTCCCTCATAAATAACAATTTAGTCGACTTTCAATTCACGGTGACCACCATTAGAGTAGGATAGCTATATATATATAATTGGAAAGAGTAAAGAGAGAATCTATCTACTTATAATAGATAATGTTGTGTGAAATGTCCAGCATTTATTTATATTTATTATTTATTTATGCTAAAATTACCGAAAAAACTTTAAATCGTTCAAGTTTCGGTCACATTTCGATATAATCACATTACAGTGTTGTATTTTATGTCAGGAGAATACCATTTCTGACATTTAAGACATCGACATAAGATCGAAACATGATCGGAACTCTATTTTAACTATTTTTTAGTTAGAGAATTGGGCCTCAGGTATTGACCACAAAATGAAACAACAAACATGTACACGAAAGTCACGAAATTACACTAATATCCATGTGAAAAAAACTGTCGGCCTAACATTTTGAACATTTCGGGGGGGAGGGTGCGATCCCCCCTCCCTGGCTACGCCCATGGTATTGAGAATACTCAGGGTATGCTGCTACCCATCACCTGGTGTAATCCCTTAGTCGGCTTTTACGACATCCACGGAAGGAGATGGAGTCTATGTCTAATACAAGGCACAAAAAAATTATATACAAATATATAAAAATTGTACTTTATGTACTAAATAGATTAATGTTGACTATTTATCTTTTCATTCTTTTTTTTTTACTTTCTTTATTGTTACGTTTTAAAAATTATGTTTGGAGGGCCTATTTCAGTACCAAAAACTTACGATGGTCATTACTATATTAATATTAAGATACCAAATTATGAGATCACCAATTCACATGCCAAGCGACTTCATTCAGCAGTGGACGTCTAAAGACTGCTAATAATGATAACGGTGAAAAAATCTGTGAAAATGAGTTAAAAGATACCAAATTATGAAATTACCAACAAAACTACTCATGTCAAGCTGGAGAAAATGAACAGGACCCCAATTCTACTAAACAAGTTGTGTTTGAATTGTTAATGAATTATCACAAAATTTTTTTTTTTTTACACTTTTAGTATAGCAAAAGTGTCAAAAGTGACCATTTTGAGATATTTCATTAACAATAGGAACACAATTTGTTTAGTAGAATAGGTGCCCGGCGTGAACGATGACTACGCTTGTACTGAAAACCTACCGCAATTTGTCACCTAAACCAAGAAACATTAGCAACCTTATCACGCCTCCATTTGCATTTTAAACATTGCAGTGGATAGTCTTATAATTGCTTGCTTTAAATGAGAGGTACGGGAATCGAAGTCGACAAATTGAAGTCTTTGCAGGGTTCGTAGACTTATAAGATAGAGAAGGACGGTTACTGCACAAAGGCGACTGACGCGGGCGACTGATGCATGATTTGATGATAATGTTATGTCAGTTCAAAAATTGTGAGCGCTACACGCTGCACTTACTACCTAAATTATATTCTGTGATATTAGTTTACTTTTTTAGTAAGATGGTTTGATGTTTTTTGTAGATGATCTTTAAAATAACTGCTTGATAAAAATTGGCTTATTTAGACACCTCCTTTTCGAAATAAAATAACCCGCTAAGTGCGAGTCGGACTCCGGTTCCGTACCATTATCCATAAAAACGGCAAAAAAACACGTTTGTTGTATGGTAGCCCCTCTACATATTCATTTTATTCATTTTTTTATTATTTGTTGTTATAGCGGCAACAGAAATACATAATCTGTGAAAATTTCAACTGTCTAACTATCACGGTTCATGAGATACAGCCTGGTGACAGACGGACGGATGGACAGCGGAGCCTTAGTATCTAGTAGGGTCCGTCCCTATGGGTACGGAACCCTAAAAAGCACCAGGGTGGTCAACCAAACACACTGATTTTGAACCTAGTAATTGAATTTACTAGCAGGTAACTTGCTACTTCCAAAACTATTTTATTCCTATTCTACAAACGATAGAAACATCGTAGGTTATTTGGAACTTTACAAGTTCGGTCACATCCTGCTATAGTGCACTCGATTTTATGATCCACATCCGTGAGATACTAAGCCAGGGTTTAATAAGATTGTGGTGGCCGTCAAATGTTGAACATAATAATACCTATAGTGGAGATATATTACGTGCACGTAAGTCTAGCGCTAAACGAAACGTGGAGGGGATTGTTGCGCATGTTTACTGTCGCGCACGCAATACAATTAGTATACGATAGATAGAGATAGAGATAGAGATCCCCAAGATACCTTACTTTTCCCATCTGCGCAATAACGGTCAGCGCTAGACTTTCGTGCCGCTACTTCTACAATTGACATTACTTGTCAATTGCGATTGGATGTTATATTGCGGTCCCCGCTATATTACATCCATATAATGAAGCCAGCTCTAGGAATCCCTGGTTTTAACAGAAACTTGTATAATTTGATGAGGTGCACGGTCTCTATGCCATATAACTTTATGGTAGTCTTGATAAAGTCAAAGGCGCTTCGAATACAAAGAACTCTAGCTCAGTACCATGGTTCATTTATTTTGAGTGTTTAAATTAGTGCAGTTAAGTGCGCTGTCTCGGAACGGTTCAAGGGAAACGATAAGGATGGCTATACATGTACTATGAATGTAGGACTAAACGTAGCACAGTATAATTATAAAATATCTTTGATGATGTCTGAGACATGTTAAAATAATGATCATCATCGTCACTGGCCTTTAGCCGTCCACTGGCTAGACGAGGCCTCCCCCATAGAATGCAATGGGGGGATTTGCCATAATCCCCACGCTTAGCAGGTTAATTGGTGTTAAGCCTTAAAGGGGATGCTGCTGCCCATCACTTAGTGTAATCCCTTACGACATCTTTGGCTACCATGGTACCATAACATCCAGACCCGGCACAAACATTTGCAGATCATGCAAACATTTGTCCCGCAGCGGGAATCGAACCCACACATCTTACGTCTCAGCTGGATACTCGCTCGCTACACCACAGAGGTCGTCATGGGGTTTCGATTCATCTATTTTCACCATTGTCTATCACTATTCACGAATAAAAAGCCAGCAGTAAACTCGGGAACTATCGATAGCCGGTGTGCGAGCAGAATAACAGATAGCAAATAAAATATTACTAGCATAGATATAAAACAAAGTGCCACGGCGAGTCTGTCTGTCTGGGCAGGCTAAACAGAGAGGGAAGTCGAAGTTTTAACAAGCAATTTACATGGACGTATGGTGTAGTTTATCACGGACTTTTGTATGAGAAAAAAAGGTTCGCATATAGTGTACGCTCGGTTTCAAAATCAGTGTTACAATACATCATACGTCAGTGTCATTCAAAATCTAGTGGCGTATAGTATATTCCATAAATAAGCTTCTCGTTTTTTTTATTAATGGTATCTGAGGCTGTACTTAATTTTGCCAAAGTCAAGTACCATAGATTCATCAAATAATGTCAAGTTGTCAAGTCCTAAGCTCTGTCAAGTCATGTTCTAGTAATTCGATAGCACCCCTTCGAAAAGACACGCAATACACTTATTTTATATCTAAATTCACAACAATGTGGTTTTTATAAGCACGATAAACGAATAAAATTACACGATATAACTCAAAAAAAAAACTATAAATTGAAATAAAATAAAAACGGACGACGTCTTCCTTCGAAAGTGCAGTAAAAGTAGCTTCTTCTTTGTTTTTGAGGTACCACACCTTAGCTTAAAAGCTAACTAAGCACCACACAGTAGCTTTTTTTTATTTAAATGACACTTGCCCTAGGTGCAAGGTTTAGGGCATCCTAAGACATAACGATGAAAAGTGTCATGTGCTTGTAATTTAACCGGCACCCATACCCTTCAAACCGGAACACACAGCAGCAAATCACTACTGCTTGGTAGCGGAAATTGGTATGGTGGTAGTACTTCCCAGGACGAATTCTTTCACAAGAAGTTCTACTACTAAAAACTACTATACTACTGTAAGAAGGATTGTAATTTGTTGCCCTAATTCTTCTATAGGCTTGGTTGCGTTGGAACAGGAGTGGTTTTAGTTTTAAAGACGATTCAAAATGATTCTTGTGATTTCAATGAATTCAATACTTTTGACTTTGACTTTGTACTGACCTGGCTGCAAGTATGGATATCTGAATCGATAAAATTTTACATTAAAATTTGAAAAAAGGGATTTAGTGTTAGTAGTAGAACTTCTTGTGAAAGAGTTCGTCCGGGGAAGTACTACCACCGTACCTATTTCTGCCGCCAAGCAGTAGTGCTCGCATTGCTGTGTTTCGGTGCAAGGGTACGGGTGCCGGTGAAATTACAGGCACATGAGACTTTTCATCTTTATGTCTCAAGGTCGGCAGCGCGCGTGTGATGCCTCTGGTGTTACAGGCGTTCATAGGCTACGGTAACTGCTTTCCATCTGGTGTGCCGTAAGCTTGTCTGCTTGCCAAATAGCATAAAAAAAATTAAAAAAAATATATAACTTATCTGTTAAATTTCGATTCAGAGATACTTGCAGCCCCTGCTTTCCAATCCAAATGTTATGTTCCAATCACAGCAGCAAATGTTTTATTTATGTGCTCAGAACCATAAAATAAAACTTGACTGTGAGGAATCTGGGAACGATTTTTTTTTAAAGTTATTGACTTCCTTTTCTATTATCTGTGAGATTTTTATTAGGCTTGACGATGAATTTATATTCCGTGCAAAGTCAGGGAAGGTAACTAGAAAAAAACATAAACCGTATACAACCGGAAAAACTATGAATATTTCAGGGAAAATCCCGCGACCATTGTGATCGTGCGTGTTGTTTTCGATATATCGAGGATTTATTCGAACGTGGACTAATACTACGGACAACAAACCAGAATGTTTTTTATTTTTTTATAGGAACAGCTGATAAAATTGCTTTGATATTTGTGATGCACACTAATAAGTATTGAACTCAAAGACGTTTTATCAGCATTTTGATCATCTTTTTCCACGCTGCGTTACAGCGTTGAAAAATAATAAATCTTCTTGTTACTTATCTAATATTTATTATTTTTTACTTAGATAAGTAACAAGAATATTTATTATTTTTTACTTAGATAAGTAACAAGAATATTTATAATTTTTTACGAAGATAAGTAACAATAGTATTTATTATTTTTTACTTAGATAAGTAACCAGAAGATTTATTATTTTTTACTTAGATAAGTAACAAGAATATTTATATTTTTTTACCAAGATAAGTAACAAGAGTATTTGTTATTTTTTACTGAGATAAGTAACAAGAATATTTATTATTTTTTACTTAGATAAGTAACAAGAAGATTTATTATTTTTTACTTAGATAAGTAACAAGAATATTTATAATTTTAACTTAGAGAACTAACAAGACAATTTATTATTTTTCAACGCTGCGTTAGATCAGAGCCCCGATTCTCGTAATTATTGAATATTCAATTCACAATCTAATCTCAGCTCAGTCGACCGTCACGTCTGCGTGCGTGGACTTAGTAACTATTACTTAATCTTCGCATACATACATTATCTTTCTCGCTTAAACTCTAGACTATTCGTCTAGAGTTTTCTTTTTCACGTGGGACCCTGAACTGCGATTCAATCTCGGACTGGCCACAAAACACCCCAAGCCTACCACGCCAAAATAAACAACTCAAAACCGCGAACAAAGAGTACTCATTACCCGTGAAAGCCTCCATAAACAAAGCTATCTTTACACAGATTAATCAGCAGGTACAGTCACCAAAAGTAGCTGAACATCTTAGGCTTCCAAATACACCTAAACCAAAGCACTAATAAATATACGCTTTTAGTAGCAACGTAAATTTTGTAAGAAACACTATGTTTTGGCCGTTATACTTATGTATGTTCACAACGCTTCTACACTTTAAGAGCCATGCGTGTCAACATATTGTATTGGGGTGTAGTATATATATATATATATATATGTATATATAATAATAAAAATATAATATAATATACATTATACAGGATATTATCAATTTTGCGAATAAATGATGTCTTTCACGAACAAAATAAAATGAAACACAAAAACCTACGTTTGGTGGTGGGCATCAAAATAGGACACTGCGACCTCAACCATCACCTGCACAAGATTGGGAGTTCTGACAGCGGACTATTTCGGGGCTGCTTGTAAGAAGAAGAGACGGTGGAGCACGTAGTTGTAAATTATGCGGTCACAAAAGAGGCCTGGGCCAAGACAAGTTACTATATAGCTACTTGAATCCTACTCTACATTATTGACGCCTTTGGATAAACTTTAACAGTGTTGCCATCAACCCATAGTCCTGCTCCGTTACTTTATGGAGGTGGACTGGCTGAGCTAGAGTTAGCACAGGAAACAATGTACAAAACACCACACAGCGGGACGTTATTGCAGGTACACCACACCACTTAAAATAAGATAAAGATTTCGTTCACTAGACTTTCACGCTGGGTGCACCTTGAACACATTGTTAATATCATTTTGAGTGAGTATTTGGTCACCTGAGTTGTTCAGCTACTTTTAGTAAGCAGGTACTTCAGGTAAGGTGATAAGAGTCAGCCTGTCACTAGCAGTAAATAATGACATCTAATTAAATAACCATTGTCGAATTTCCGCGCTGCATTCAATTTTGTTGGGAGAGGCGGTGACTTTGTATTACGTAGTGACTATTTTTTAATCTGTGCTTTGGGGCGGTAGAAAACAGTGGCGATTAGCGAATTGAATAGTTAAAAAAAAATTGTCGGATGCTTAAAGTTCCTACGTAGATCTAGTTGACCATTAAGGCTGATTTACGCTTCAACTCTCTAAATTTTTTCTGGTTCATTGTTTACAAAATCAAGAACACTGCTTGCGTACCTTGATAAATCTTATCCGATTATACATTTAGAATATCATGTTTAGGAAGGAACAGATTTGAACATATTGGTCTCCTGAATAGTATTTTGGCTTGTCCTGTTCATCAACAGAAGGGGCAAAATTTTTGTATAAATTGGCAGATTTAGCATTAGCTAAGAGTTGATTTTATTTGATTTTGTTTAAAAATATTTTTTTTGTGTCGTGCACTACGTTTTGTTTTACGGAACGTAGTGGTCGCTCAGCGACAAATTCAAATTCAAATTCAAATTCATTTATTTCATAATTTATAACCTAACAGTTTTGATACCAACGCGTTATAAACAGTGTCACATCAATAATTAAATTATACACATTGTATTGTTATTACAGCACTACCAAGGTAAGTACCTCCATTAATCAAATTATTCTGTCAATTATATAATTACTTATGTCAAACAAAAACAAAGAATTACCATTTGTCCTAGTCAGATGAACCTAAACATAAAAATAATTAGGTATAATAAACCCTATCACGAGAATTTTAATAACACTTTAAATATGAATAAATATTAATTATGTCATATACTTAAATTAAATTACATTTGAAAAATTTTAATACAATTGTCTAGCCTAGACTAGATTAGATTTTCTCGCCGTCCTCTCATACATCTTCTTGCACTCTTGCATCAGACTCGGCACTGGGCTCGCGAACAGGTCACAGTGCGGGGCTGCGGTGAGTGCGGCGCCGAGCAGAGAGCGCGCTCGCTCCGCCGGGCTCTGACGGCGCTGAACCGTGCGGCCCGCCGCATACGCAAGGGGGGGCCGCGTGCGCGGACGCAGGCGAGTCATTGTGTCTACATTGGGTACAGACAGTCTTAAAAAGACCTCGACGAGACCTACGCAGTCTACTTTACCTCTAAATAAATCCAGAGTAAATCTGGTTAATGCAAGAGACCTTCTCATCTCTAACGTTTCATAACCCAATTGCCCCTGAATAAAGGGGTTAGGATACATGTAAGGGTAATATGCATATATTTTTTGTATAGATAACGTAAAAATTTCTTTTGTATTTGCTCAAGCATAAGTATATATTTATCTTCATGCGGACTCCAGGCTACCGTATTTGTCTCAAGAATACTTCGGACTAGGGCAGCGTAGAGTATACGCGTCGCAGTGATGGACAGCGATGCCGCATTCCTGAGCACAAAGCCTAGCCGGCGGTGAGCCGCCACAGCTACGCGCTCCGCATGCTCGCGGAGTAACAGCCCGGGGTCGAACCACACGCCTAGGTCACGCACGCGCTGCACGCGTGTCACCGGCGCACCCCCCACCAGGTACCGGTGCTGCCGAGGGCTGCGGCCGCGCGTGAACGTCATCGTTTCGCATTTGCTCGGGTTAAAAAGCAGCCGGTTGGCTACACTCCACGCGTAGACCGCGTCTAAATCGCACTGAAGCGCGTCGTGGTCGGAGGGAGTTTTGCACGCCCTCACGAGTTTGACATCATCAGCGAAGATCAGCACGGTTGCCTCACGCACTACCTCCGGAAGGTCATTAATAAGAAGCACGAAAAGAAAAGGTCCTAAATTCGATCCTTGACTGATTCCCGAGCGTGTAGGATAATAATCCGATACATGGGTTCCGTATTTAACAAACTGCTGCCTATCCGATAGGTAGTCAGCAAACAGTTTCAAAAGTCTGGGAGTGAAGCCCATCGCACCTAGCTTCAGAAGCAACGTGTCATTGTCGACTCTGTCGAATGCTTTTTGGAAATCGAGGTAAACAACGTCCACCTGATTTCCCCCCTCAATTTCAGAGGAAACATGGTCAACGAACGTCACTAGGTTAGTAGCCACCGAGCGCCGCGGCAGAAAAGCGTGCTGCGCATCGGTGATATAGGGTCGGCACTGCTGGAGCAGACAGTTATGAAGAGCTGTCTCGAACACCTTGGCATTTAAATAAATTTAAAAAAACTACAACTTGACAAACGATTTTGAGCTGTCTCTATCCACCGACCGTGACATGGTGTGTACGGCCTAAGAATAGATCCTTCCATCTCCTCCCGTGGATCTCGTAAAAGCCGACTAAGGGATTACACTGGTGTAATCCCATCCGCTGGCGGATGGGCAGCAAAATCCGCCTGAGAACTCAACACGAATACTGCGATCACCAATCCACCTGCCAAGCGTGTGGTCATTACGACAATTCCCCCCATTGTATTTATGGGGTAGGCCTCTTTCAACAGTGGATGCCCAAAGGCTGTTGATTCCTGCGACCTTTTAAATGTCTTCGGTCCAGACGGGGCCTTCTTACACTACATGGTTCGTTTCGTGGTCGCCAGTGTGTATTATACTGATGACAAACTCACACTGACTGAGACTATCATAGTCAGACGGATTGGACGGCTTTCAGATGGTTTTCAACCACAAGTCTGAACCCAAACACACAAGACAACAACTAAATTTCTTTAAAATTCTTTTTTTTTTCTTACATTTTATTATAATTTATACTTACTATAAAAGTTTATCAAACCAAAACTCACAGGGCCAGGGATCGCATCCTCTTATATGGATACGCTCATCAACTACGCCACCAGTTCACTCCACGTCAAGTCAAAGTATTTACTAAGCTCGAAGCACTGTTTGATATCGTGCCGAATGAGATTCAACAGTCAAAGTCATAATCAAGGCATTATTGGGCCTAACCTTACAAAATGTAGCAAATGTGTTCATAGCGTATATATGGGGTGAGAATTTAGTGTGTGGGGGTGCGTGTGTTTATGTGTGTGTGTAATATAAGTACAAGCCGAAGACAAGCCAAAGGCTTGAAAAAAGAGTGCCGTGGAAGCAACTTATCATTTCCTTTACTCGAGGCATTTCAAGACGGTTCTTAACTTTTTTTTGACGTGTACCTTTTTGTATGAATAAATGACTATCTGACTATCTGACAGAAACAACCTTCAGCGATGAATAATACGACGAAGTAGTGTATATATATAGTGAGATATAAATACTCATTTGAGATAATGACAAACCCCGCTTCACCATGAAGTTTGAAGTTTGAGTTTCGACGCTATTATATAGGAATCGACACCATGGGAATAATTCACTTAATTTTTCTCCAACTTGCACCGCACATCAAATATCATTTAATTTTACACGAGAGCAGTTGAGTGTGCTGATAAAATCGCTCTCCTTTGCGATGATACCGTGCGAGGACATAATTAATTTTAAATATGCCCAGTAATTGTCTGGTTTACACGTGACTCTTGAAGTTTACAGACATGTTTATAAGGGTGTGACACGCTGGTGCTTTCTTTAATCTGGTTTTCGGATATAATCCGGCAGGACCTTTGTATTTTGAAAAAGTCTAATCAATGAGATAATTTTTTGTGTCATTTTTTTTATTTCCCAATGGTTCATTATTATCAGTCGGTAATCTAAGACGTATTATTAAAGTGTCTATAGTAAAAATTATAGTAATATTGGAAAGCACATGATGAGGACCAAAACAAGCGACTTGATTTTGAGTCATTGTAATTAGATATTCAATTTTCTAGGTAGTATAGGTATGAGAAGACTACTCAAGGATATTATTTTTAACCGACTTCCCAAAAAGGAGGAGGTTCTCAAGTCGGTTGTATTTTTTTTTTTTTTTTTTTTTTTTTTAATGTTTGTTACCGCATATCTCCGGCATTTATGAACCGATTTGGAAAATTCTTTTTTTATTTGATTAGATATACTTCCAGATTGGTCCCATTTTTTTCAGAATCCAGTTCTGATGATGGGATCCATGAGGAATTGAGGGAACTCCTCAAATATTGTAGGCATACATGTGGCGATTTTGATATTTTCAGTAAGACACCAAGCATTTGCATTCAGAAAGTATCATAATCCTTTCACCACTATGGTTCTTTCATAATTTTTTTTTCATCCAAAATTATTTAGACGAATACAATGGCAGAAGTCGGTTTTTTAAATGAAAAGTTATGTATATCCAATACAAATTCCACGTCATTATCGTCAAAAGTCAAAGTCAAAGTCAAAAAGAACTTTATTCATTGAAATCACAAGGATCATTTTGAATCATCTTATAAACTAAAATTACTCCTGTTCCAACGCGACCAAGCCTAGAAGAATCAGGCAACAAACACGGCTTTTGGCTTACATAAATGGTTCGTCTTACCACTAGGTGAGAAGCGCCTGCGTGGTGCCTCGGAGCAAGGAGTTGCTGATACATAGTAAATGAGAACTTAAAAACCTTGGGAAGGTAGTCAAAAGAATATAAAGATCAGCAAAAATATGCAAGACAGCACACGCTACGCTTGTTATACTTATAAATAATAATCTAATAGAAACATGTAAATAGGTAAGTACAGATATTGCAAATTTCCATTTTAGCAGTCGAGGGGCAGAGCGACATCAGGCCACGCGGCTTTAACATTAATATAGTCATCAAGAGTGTAATACGCTTTCTTAATCGAGTTTTATTTGTCATTTTCCTTATGAGAAATCTGTCACTTTCCTTATGTACCTCATGGAGTCAGCGATGATTTGATACCGTGGTATAGAGTAATGGTAACTAATAACACAAACAGTAGAGATTTTATATTAAAGTATGAACTTTTTAATCGTGATCTATTAAGCTTTGCACCGTTCATACTCAGCTAGACTTCATACAGAGATCCATTCCTAAAGTTTATGCTCTGTTTTCCGACAACAACAACAAAAACACTTCATTACCAAAGAGCAATGTAAGTAATCTCCAAGTTAAAACTACCCGCACTAAAGACTTGAAGTAATAAAGCCAGTTAAGGCGCCCCCTGTCGGCCCGAAAGCTGAAGCACCTGGGACACAGTGATAATGAAACTAATTTACTAGATTTAGTCCGGGATGGATCTAAGAAGAAAATGATAGGAGAAGGCATCTCAAAATAAACTGATTACTTAGCAGTAGAAATGCCCAAAGCTTACCACTTTATTAACACTTAGAGTTTGTCCAGATGAGATCATTTACGCGCGATTGATACGCGTTTTGCACTCGCGCGAGCGACAAACCGCGCAACTGCATGTAGGATGTATGAAGCTCTAGTATTTCACAAAGCACATCGAGCGTAAAACGCCTCATCTGGACAAGCTCTTAGCTTAACAAACTCCATTTATTTTTTAACCGACTTCCCAAAAAAGGAGGAGGTTCTCAATTCGGTTGTATTTTTTTTTTTGTTTGTTACCGCATATCTCCGGCATTTATGAACCGATTTGGAAAATTCTTTTTTTATTTGAATAGATATACTTCCAGATTGGTCCCATTTCTTTCACAATCCAGTTCTGATGATGGGATCCATGAGGAATTGAGGGAACTCCTCAAATATTGTAGGCATACATATGGCAATTTTGATATTTTCAGCAACAACCCAAGCATTTGCATTCAAAAAAACCACTGGTGAAAGGATTATGATACTCTAGGTTCACCATGGTTCTGTAATATTTTTTTTTCATACAAAATTATTTAGTCGAATACAATGGCGGAAGTCGGGTTTTTAAATGAAAAGTTATAAAATAATCATATCCAATCAGTTTTCAAGTTGCACGTTTTGAGAAGCGACTTTGAATCCAGTCAGGATTAAATTTTCTCTTTTGCTGAATGCAGTGATACCTTTGGAACTGCAATGAATGATAACTGAAATTAAAGTTTTTCATTGGCTCTAAAGACCTTTTAATTTAAAGTTTTAATTATGAAACTCAGCGGGAATGCAGGATCTGTAATTAATCTTTACCGTTGACTGGTCAGGTTTTTAGGTCTCAATGTTCAGATATAACTTTACAATTCTAAGTTGTAAAGGTGATTTTGATGCATTGGATGACTTTGATGCACAGGGCGATTAATTTTGCTTGGAAGTTGCTAGGCTCATTTAGAGTGCCAAGCTGGTTTTGGTTACTTTGGCTACCTAGGCGTGGAACTGTTGGAACGAATCGCTGACTTATCCTTGATGCTTAGAATCATTTACGAGTTTACCCGTCAAAAATCTTATCGCTCTCTCACTCTCCTCCTCTCTGACGACCTCTGTGGCGCGGCGGACGAGACGCCGATTGAGATGCGAGAGGTTGCGGGTTCGATTCCCGCTGCGGGACAAATGTTTGTATGATCTTCAAATATATTTGTTCCATGTCTGGGTGTTATAGTACCATGGTACTCGTAGTTTCTGTTACCCACGACACAGTGAATCCTAGTGTGGGATCAGTAATATGTATGTGACTGGTGGATGTTATGTTATGTTACTCTATAAATACTTTGTGAAAATAATGTTTTGATTTTACCAATGTAATTTTTGACATCTTTTCTTACTCTAAATTCTCATCAATACCACATAAGCATATTCAGTTATTTATAAACCAGGGTCAAGGAATCGTAACTTATCCATATTTTGGTGCAGTCGATAAATGGCTAATTGTCTATCGAACCACAAGCATCCGTACTCAAACCAAACAGCACTTGCTAAAATATTCAATAACTGTTCGGGGAACGGCCCCAACTGTGAAACAACAGTACCTACGTCCAACCGACAGACTCGTGAAATTTTAACTAGAGCGCTGTTCAGTTTTATTTGCACTGAAGTGTACGGTGCAGCGCAACCTGCGGCTGTTGAAGCGGGTCAACAAATTGTTGACTCGTACACCGCGTGCAAAATAATTGGATGTGTCATAACATTCAATATTGATGTTTTAATAATAAATTGTTACGGCTTCGATGGAATGGCGGCGTAACAGATAAATTATTGTATGATAAATAAATAAATAAATAAATAAAAATTGCATGTCAAACACACTTGCTTATTTCAGTACCAGGGTGACCGAAGTTTGCTCGAAAAACTCGGAAAAACGCGTTTTCACAGAGATGTTAGTAGTAGAACTTCTTGTGAAAGAGTTCGCCCGGGAGTACTACCACCGTACCTATTTCTCCGCCAAGCAGTGTAGTGCTCGCATTGCTGTGTTTCAGTTTGAAGCGTACGGGTGCCGGTGAAATTACAGGCACATGAGACTTTTCATCTTTATGTCTCAGGGTAGGCAGCGCGCGTGATGCCTTTGGTGTTGCAGGCGTCCATAGGCTACTGTAACTGCTTTTCATCAGGTGGGCCGTATGCTTGTTTGCTTGCCAAGTAGTATAAAATAAACCATCGAAATTAAAATCGAATAGCAAAGGACATGTTCCAAAATGGCCTATATCGATGTACACCAGACAAAAAATGGCGAAAAAATCAGTTATTATCGTAAAAATACTCTTACTCTAATTTGAAGCATAATTTACTGCACAGAAATGTTTAAACTTTGAGTAAAAATTACAATGGTAACATATTATCCTGAGCAGCCATGACAGGGAATGTCACGTTTATTGCTCTGTGGTTGCTTGCTTTATTCGTTCGTTGGGAGTAGTGTATCTACATAGAAAGCGTTGCCTACGCTATATAGCTTTATTACGATCATCACATCAGTAGTTCTTCAATTCAACATTTCGATTCTACGCGAAAATATTTTCCTTGCTCCAAGCCAAGACGCGAACGAAATGCAGTTCTGGTCTTTGTTGTCAACAGCTGTCGAAACATTTTACCACAGAGTAAATTGTATCCGCCCCGCCATATTGTTTTGTCTGGTGTTGCTCTCCGTGAGAAAGATATTTTAGGAACCTGCATTAAATGAGGCGAAAAAATAAAAAAATTACAATGTGAAAAGGTTTTACATATATTTAGCCACGTTTACACAAGTGTACACCGACAAGGGCTAGGCTCCATACATCTTGGAACAACACCTTTAATTTTATTGAAGTCATTAGAGGCGTTTTCAAGATCTGTCAAATTAAAATATTCCCTAATCGGTAACCATAAGAACCGTTTCCGAACGTCTAGATTGTGTCAAGTGCCAAGTTGTGTAAAGTCATAATTTTTCTATAATGATACCAGAGGGCATGTTAATTTCAATTCTATTATACTGCTAGCTCTCAATATTCGTATGAAATGCTTGGTGGCCAGCAAGCTCCCCCCAACACAAAGCCTTTATTGCTTACCTCGTTATTTATGTTACGGGACCTTGCAAACTTTCACCTTTGTCATAGATGATAGAGTGCTTATAGTTATAGGTATTGGTAGTTATTATACTTATATACCAAGTTATGGTGTGTATAACCTATATTTGGTGATACACACCATAATTTTCATGCCAAACCAAATTATCTTCAATTTGTTGACATCCTTCATCGCTTATGTCTGCCACTGTTGTTGTACCCGTCTCATAAATCATTGAGTTAGTTGTTTCTAATGTCTTTCGTTTACCTTTATTGCTAATTCGTCCATTTTCTGTTCCATCAACTAGATATGTTTAAGTTCATCCAATAGTTTTGCCTACCTCCAATGAAAAGGTGTCATATCGCACCTCCACTAAAATAGAGTCACAATTCAAAAATCCTTGTTTTACAGGAAAGCCCAAAATATAAACTTAATTTATTAAAATTGTGTTTTTGCTGTATTTTTAACATATAAGCTGTAAGTGTTGTATATCTTTAGAAAGCTTATTATGACACTTCTGTTGCTTTATCTATGCCAATATTGTTTTCAGTGTGTTGCCTGCCTACCTTCAACGCAAGGGTGTCTTGAGATTGATGCTTCAATTTCACTAATGGCTGCTTATTAGGTGAGCAGTTTGAGTTGGGGTTAGTGGTTCAGATATTTGGGACAAACTTCTCGTGAATTCTTGATTGAAGGTAATGGATTTGATATATTGAAATTGATTAAGTTCGAAAGGAGATACCCGTATACTGTAGTGTTTATCTATTAAGGCATAAGTTCATAGTGAACCTACCTTTTTCCCCTTATTAAGACACAAGCAAGAGAATGCATTATTGTGAATTTGACAGCGAGAAAGTGATGTCTAACCATTTATCTTTCCAATTGCTTGTGATGCCAAGGCCTTTATTTGCTAGTGCAAATAAAAGAGCAATATTTCATCTCAATGTACCCAAGAGTACGAAAACATGTAAACGGCATAACAATCCAGTTATTCTTACTAAGTTTTTTGGCTGCGTGCCTAACTGGCTTAGAAGTTGTTTTCCCGGTTTGCTGGCACATAATTTTTGAATCAAATGTGCCACTAGCATAAAATAATGCTGCTGATAATATAGAGAAAGCAAAAATGAAGTAATATAGGTACCTACATCTTCATCACCTGCAACCTGACTTCATTTACTGCCTTTTTGCTCGGTCCACGGTCCTCTGCTTCATTATTGTTTAAGAGTTGTCTAGAAGAGATCGCTTTTAGCGACAAGACCATCTATTGTATTTTCATATTTTTAAAATTTTTTCGTTGCTTTTGTATTTTTATTTGGTGTGCAATAAAGGGCTTTTCTATCTATCTATCTATATATCTCCACTGCTGAGATACTTAGAGGTAGATCTATCGTTGAATGAGAATGATGGCTCGAATTTCTTCTCATTGATATTATTAATGCAAAGTCTATGTTTGTTTGTATGTTATTTTGATCGTATTTGGATTAAACTTTGACTTGATTTCGATACCAAGTAAGCGAAGGTGGTTTAAAGTATAATCGAATTCAAAAGAATCTTACTAGATTAACTACCAGCTTCCTCAAAAAATTACTTCCTTTAGATTCATGTTAGCTAAAACTCTCGCAAAGCTAAGCAACATAAAAATCGTTAAGCCTTCGAAACGTCAGGTATACCAAAAATATAATACATAAAATATACGATAAATCCATTTCAGCCGTTAGACGTCCATTATTGGACGAGACCTCCCCCATATCATTCAATGGGGGGAAAATCCGTTTAAAATATGTTTAGCTATCGCGAAAACCTAAGATATTACTATCGTCCACGTTACTGGACAAAAATCTCTATTCGAACATGAGAATGCCAATCTATAGGTAATCCAAGAGCCAGCGTAATTCGAGTGGCTGCCAATCTTCATACAGGATGCAATGTTGGGAGCAGAATATTTGTAGGTATCCCCGCGGATGTATGTAATCCTACCGATAGAGAGAAATTTCGTCACATTTATCATCGACAAGAAAGGTAATAAGTGTTTTTAGGCATGGACTGATCTCAAAAATAGCATTTTTGCGACGTGACGAGATTAAATAATGAAATGACATGCAAAAAATAGTGTAGGTAGAAGAATATACTAATAATATTTATAACTGAACAGAATTTTGAAAAAAGTCTGGTTTTGCCAAAAAAATAGCACAAATGACCTGCCTAAAAAAACTTTGACATTCAAACGCTCTTAATTTTGAACTGCAACAACACAATTTAATTTACGAATTAAATAGCTAGACTTGTATTTTATAGTTCTAACTGCATATTTTTTGTCTATGATTTGTATATTTAGATTAATTAAAAAAAACCCTCAAAATTAATACAATCTGAAGTGCAAACTGTTCCATCTCTAGAGAAGGCAAGAGAGTCAACGCAATCTCCTAGCTTATATACTCTCCAAAGGGTAGTGTCATACAAACGTCACCCTACAGAGTGTGGCTTCGTATTAGAAAACAATGTAAAATGTTTATCGATAAAACATTGTTTTTCAGGTAAAGGTGCAACTCTATCCACAATCGATATTGCATCAAATTTCCCGAAGGGTTCCACGTCTGATCCTCATTAATCTTAAAAGAAGAATTTGGATATGGAGTTTTACTAAACAAATATCAAACTATCATTTAAAAGAGCTTTTAAGTTATGTAATTGCTCGTGTTGGCCCTTGTAAAGAAGGTAGGTGACATTTGACCTAGATAAAAAAAAATTACCAGGTCTACTTAATGGAAGCAACTAGTTCGTTCTAAATAATATTTTTTATAGACCTTGTATATTTTTAGAAGTAGGGAATCAAAAATTACATCTAATTCAATTTATAGCAAAAACTTGATAAAAAGAATGAAAAAGATGTAAAGAAAAGTAACCTAAGTAAGCAATTTGTTTTACTTTCAACCATTATGATTGCTAATCTATCCATACCCGCATTAAACGTCGTAGTGTGCTAGAATATAGGAAACTGAGGGGTTCGTTTCCTCCCGTGGATGCCGTAATAGCCGACTAAGAAATTATACAAGAGATGGGTACCTGAGTATTCAACACCGCAATCACCAATCCGCCGGCCAAGCGTGGTAAGTAATTGTGAATCCCCTCTTGTATTTTATGGGGGATGCCTCGTCCAGCAGTAGACTTAAAGGCTGCTGATGCTGAGAAAGCCTTAATTTAAAGGATAGGGTTTTGTTAGTAGTAGAACTTCTTGTGAAAGAGTTTGTCCGAGGAAGTACTACCACCGTATCTTTTTGTGCCACCAAGCCGTTAGTGCTCACATTGCTGTGTTTCGGTTTGAAGGGTACGACGGGTGCCGGTAAAATTACAGGCACAAAAGACGTTTCATCTTTATGTGTCAGGGTCGGTAGCGCGCGTGTGATGCCCCTGGTATTGCAGGCTTCCATAGGTTACGGTAACTACTTTCCATCAGGTAGGGCCGTATACTTATTTGCTCGCCAAGTAGTATAAAAAAATATCCTTAATTCCTCTCCATTTTACCATGTTTCGTCAAAAAAGACCTAACAACTAGGTACAAATGACCCACCCTTAAAATATTTCAGCATATATTTGCAATGTAAATGACCAGCACATCCATTAGCGTAATGGACATTCTATCTGGACCCGGGGTCCTAATGAAAGCAACGGTCCAACTTGAATCAATCAACGATAGAGTACCTATTGAGAACATCCGGATAGGAAGGATACCAAGGTAATGAATGCCCTTTGAGAATAATAAGTATTCTTAGTTATCTACCTCACAAAACTGGTTTATTTTATCCAATCAATCAGACACTAGCATAATAATTATGGACAATCAAAAGTTTTCAATAATGAATGATTTAAGAGTAATATTATAGTATTTAATTTAAGTACTTACCTTCACTTGCTTTGCTTGGTATGGTTTTTTAATTTAGTTGTGCGCACATATGTTTATGTTCCTACCAAGTTCGAAACAATGGTTTTTGTATATATTGTTTTATTTGTGGTTGTAATGTGTTTTGTGCGAGTAAATAAATAAATAAAAGAGGATGTTAATTAACATCCTCTTTTTTTTCTTTTTTTTTGTAGTTACTGGTAGAGCATTTCCCTTTTGTACGCGACCGAAATTTGCTCCAATTTTGGTTAATGATTCATCATCTCTATGAAATTTGGACACATTATCAGTACACTAATATCTAGACCCGTTTTTTTATTGTTATTTATTTATTTTGTTTCAGCTTTTCAGTAGAGTAGGCAATGGGAAACGCAACAATGGGAATATATTTGTCGCGCTGTCCAAATCTTTTTAAACTTGAATTGAAGCATATTTAAGTCAAAAAGTTTTCCCTATTCAAGTTTCATAAGATTTAGATAACGCTAAAGCTGCAAAAATGATCCCCATTGCTACGTCCATTGCCATTTGCTACTGTTATTAGGCAGAAGACACACAAAAATGCATCCTCCATACAACTGTGTCTCACACAGCCGTCTGTTAACGAAATGCCGGGAGCAGATGCATGCGACCGTGTGCAATCTCCTCCAGCTTTGAAAACGGCATTATCGAAAATTTAATACGGAGACTTCGCCTGGTTCTTTTGTAGGGTTCTTTCAATTCAATAAAGTTGAGTCATGTTAATAGACAATTCTTAAGTTCTTTATTCTTTTAATTTTTGAATTCTTAATAGAATAGATAATTCACTTAAAATAATCACAAAAACAAGAAATCTATTTTAACGGATCAACGCAACATCAGTGTTACTCAAACAGAAGGATGTATTCCAACAACCCAGAAGGTAGTTAAGAGGAGTCACACGTAGCGCCTTTTTATTTTTTGTTTATACTAGGTACTATATGGCAAGCAAACAAGCATACAGCCTACCTGATGGAAAGTAGTTACCGTAACCTATGAACGCCTGCAACACCAGAGGCATCACACAAGCGCTGCCGACCCTGAGACATACAGATGGAAAATCTCATGTGCCTGTAATTTCACCGGCGCCCGTTCCCTTCCAACCGAAGCACAGCAATGCGAGCACTAATAAAATAAAGCGGCAGAAATAAGTACGGTGATACTTCCCCGGACGAACTCTTTCACAAGAAGTTCTACTACTAACAAAATTTTTTTGCTAGTATTAACAGTAGGAGAACTTTTTGTTCTATATATTGTTTAGAGGTGTAAAACAAATAGTAGGTTTTTTAATAGGGTTTGGTTTTCAGATAATGCACTTTCTATACCAAAAACTTAATCAGGAGGCCAACTCAAGTCAATCAAGACCCAAACCGTGTTAGGTTTGTGCCTTGACTTGGGTTGGTCGCAAACCCAACTAACCGAATTGGTAGCCCTGCCGACCAGTAATCTTGTTTCACGGTGCTCGCAGACGGCGAGGCGTTATGAACCGATTTGTGCGATTGGTAGGTAACGTAATTTCGGTTATCAGATTATGCTCTGTTAATTGGATATGGACAGGTAATTGGGTGGATTTACTGTGGGTTTATTACTGTTGTTGTGACTTTGTGGTTTGTGAGGTTGGGAGCGAAGGGCTAGAAGGGCAGTCAAAATTGCTTAGTTTTTAAGAAGGTTACAGGTAGGGCTTCTATTTTGGCTAATATATTCATAAAACTCCATTAAATTTTGTACACGTAATGAGGGTTTTTTTTTGAGGTCGTTTCAAATTATGCTTTCAGCGTTGAAAATAGATGGCGCTGCTCTGTACCTAGCTGTCAAGTGTCAAAATAAAGTTAAATGTCAACATCAACAACGTAGATGTATTTTCATTTCGTGATATTTATTTTTTCCTACATCTAAAAGCACCACGAAATCACTAGCGCACACTCAAGAAGCAAACACAAACAGAATTATCATGACTAATAGCCAACCACTAGTTAGATAATAGCTTAGTGCGCGTACACCACAGATAATAAATACATTTGTCAATCTAAACAGCTAGAGATGAGTCAGCACCATCTGTCGAACCAATTTGAACTACTTTTTTTTAAACATTAACAGTTTCTTTTTATATGTAATTTGTTTACAACATAATTTTATAAGAAACAAACGCAACACGAGTCTAGATATTATTAGTGTAGGTACTAATAATGTGTACAAAAATTCATTGAGTTAGAAAAAATAATAGCCAAATCAGAAGCAAACTCCGTTCGCGTAAAAGAGCGCGGTGACCTCCTCTTAAACAGATTGTTGCTCCACCTAGCCCTAGGGGGGGTACCAATCAAATCACAAGTTTCACATTACCATACACACCGACTGCAATGATTTGTCGCACCGCATTGCGCCCGATTGAGTCTACAAACTGAAGTTAGGAGTAGTTAGCATCAGACAATACACACCGTACGTGTTGTCAAAGACCATGAAACGCGTACCTTTTGTGAAAAAACTGATATCATTAGAGCTTCAAATAAAATAATAGTATACTATGCAATTAGTGAATAAAGGATGGATTTAAATCGAGGGCCATAAATGAATCACGAGTATGTGAAGGATTCTATTACTGAATCAAGAACGTAGGGAGTGATTCATGATGATTGATAGATCAGACCTCTAATGAAGAAAAAAGGAAGGTTAAATTAATTAAATGTCGACCAATCAAATCTCGAAGAGTTGTTTGCACAAGGAGTTTGTATCGAGTATTTTTTGCGCAAGGAGGTTGTATAGCATTGAGATGATGGTAGAATATATTGGTGTGTTCTTAATTCAAACACCAAAATAGTGATTAAAAGTGCTTTTTAATGTCATAAATCAGCTATAACTAGTATTCTACAGTCATCCTATACAAAACACGCTCTCGTCATCACGGGATGACACAGTGCTGAAGCATACTTAGTAACAGTGTAGCACAACCCGCTACGTGAGCAATAAATTAAAAATACCTTCGTAGTATTTATTTGCCTTGGTGTATCCGGCTAAGAACAGAACCCTCCGTCTCCTTCCGTGGATATTGTAAAAGTCAACTAAAGAATTACACCAGGGATGGGCTGCAACATCCAACTTCTTATATAGGTATCAGAAGCATATATTGCAGCAATACTGTGATCACCAATCCGCCTGCCAAGCATAGTGATTATGGCAAATCCTCCCATTGTATTCTATAGAAGAGGCCTCGTCCAGCGTAGGCGCAGGCCAGACAGAAGAGACGTAAGACGAGGACGGGGCGCAAACAAATGTCTCTTCCGCGTCCTTTTCATACAAAATGTATAGAAGCGTCGCGACGCAAAAAGAAAAGACGGGGCGCAGGCGTAACGCTTTTACCTCTGCTCTGCTCGCGACGCGTCCTCGTCTTACGTCTCTTCAGTCTGGCCTGCGCCTTAGACATCAAACGGCTGATGATTATGACGTTGATGAGTCTTGCAAATGTCAGAATATAAGTAGAAACTTGTACTTTAGTGGTTGCAATACTCACGGACGCAAATCTTAGTCTCCTACCCTAACGTGTCGTTAAATTGCACTTTCAGTTAAATAGTTCGTATATGTTTGTGATAAATAGATGCAATTATAACTTCGGTACAGGATTGTGGGAGTATGGAGATGCTGGATAAACTTCAATTGCAATGTTTTTGTGTAACATATACCTATGTAGGTAGTGTGCGTCTATGTTTAAAAATGCACACCCCTCCACCGCTTTTACTTGGCACTTGACGTTCGAAAACGTCCGAATAAAAAAAATCCTTCGTATAAACGAAAAAATTTCAAAATCCGTTGTATTCCCTATATATATATATTTCCCTAGTTTGTGATCCCTATAATTAGCTTTTTTTTAATGCTACTGTATTAGTTTTCTTTTGTTTAGTTAAAGAAGAGATCAGATACGAAGTTGCACTTGATAGCCATCGAACTCTTATCTCTGCCTAAATTATTAAAAAACTAAACTAGTTATTTCAGAGGTATTAAAAAAAGCTTAAGATGTGTATTGCAAACTGTATAATGGATTTTTGAAAATTCCTTGAAAAATAGATGATGGAGTTTAGCCGATACCTGGATTATGAATGGAAAATGATGATCACATTCACATAGTAAACGCTAAGGGTGCTCATATTATGAATAACTTTTCATTTAAAAAACCGACTTAAGCCATTGTATTCTACTAAATAATTGGATGAAAAAAAAAATTATGTTAGAACCATAGTGGTCAAAGGATTATGATACTTTCTGAATGCAAATGCATGGTTTGTTGCTGAAAATATCAAAATCGCCATATGTATGCCTACAATATTTGAGGAGTTCCCTCAATTCCTCATGGATCCCATCATCAGAACTGGATTCTAAAAAAAATGGGACCAATCTGGAAGTATATCTATTCAAATAAAAAAAGAATTTTTCAAATCGGTTCATAAGCGACGGAGATATGAGGTAACAAAAATACAAAAAAAAAAAAAATATAACAGAATTGAGAACCTCCTCCTTTTTTGTGAAGTCGGTTAAAAAAAAGAAAGTAAGTGATAACTCCTTGCACAGAACAAAGTCAAAAGGTTACATAAAATGCAGTCATATTATCATAACATATTATAATACTCAACAATCACATGCGTAGTCTTGATCCCACACTAGGATTCCCTGTGTCGTGGGTATCAGGAACTACGAGTGCCATGGTACCATAACACCCAGACCCGGAACAAGTATTTGCAAATCATATACAAACATTTGTCCCGCAGTGGAAATCGAACCCGCCTCTTGCATCTCAGTAGCCGGCTACTTGCCCACCGCGCCACAGAGGTCGTCAAAAAAGGAGAACAATTTCAACTTTGACAACAAATGAAAAGAGTAGTAAAATCTCGTCCGGTCCACGGGATTCACAGCCCCGGATCCGTTTCAGGAATCCATTAAATCAGGTTTATGGGAAAAATGATAAGTTGTCCTAAAAACTCCATAAAAGTGGATATCCTCTCGTAAAATGTTTTGTGTCTATATTTTATGATCTTTTGATAACCCATTATGGTATTTGTTTGTTTTAGTTTCTAGTGTATTGAGGCTACTTTATGGGAAACTGTACAAGGCCATGATGACATGGCAGAAATAATTCTCTAACAAATGTGTTTTTGATATAAGAGATAGCTTTTGTTCTGTTCTCTCTTATTTAAAATTACATAAGGCAAATCAAGACAAAAGCTATTTTTAACCGACTTCCCAAAAAAGGAGGAGGTTATCAATCGGTTGTATTTATTTTTTTTATTTGAATAGATATACTTCCAGATTGGTCCCATTTTTTTTCAGAATCCAGTTCTGATTATGGAATCCATGAGGAATTGAGGGAACTCAAATATTGTAGGCATACATATGGCGATTTTGATATTTTCAGCAACAAACCAAGCATTTGCATTCAAAAAGTATAATAATCCTTTCACCGCTATGTGCTATGTTCTTTCATAATTTTTTTTTCATCCAAATATTTTGTCGAATAAAATGGCGGAAGTCGGTTTTTTAAATGAAAAGTTATAGCTATCAAAGGTTTAAAAATGTATTATGATTATTATGGTTAGAATAAACACTTTAAATCAATTACCAATCTTTTTTGCATAGACTTACCGCTAACGAAGAAGAATAGAATAGAATAGAAAATACTTTATTGTGTACCATAAGATTATAAATAATACACAAAACTTAACAAGATACCTAATATAAAATAACTTTTCATTTAAAAAATCGACTTCCGCCATTGTATTCGATGATTGTTTTTGATAATTTATATTTGGATGAAAAAAAATTATAAAAGAACCATAGTGGTGAAAGAATTATGATACTTTTTGAATGCAAATGCTTGGTTTGTTGCTGAAAATATCAAAATCGCCATATGTATGCCATACAATATTTGAGGAGTTCCCTCAATTCCTCGTGGATTCCACCATCAGAACTGGATTTTAAAGAAATGGAACCAATCTGGAAGTATATCTATTCAAATAAAAAAAGAATTTTCCAAATCGGTTCATAATTTTTTTTTTAATGTTTTTTACCTTATATCAGGTAACAAACATTAAAAAATAAATTTAAAAAAAAAAATCAAATTGATCACCTCCTCCTTTTTTGGGAAGTCGGTTAAAAAAGAGAAAGTATCAAGTAGTTAAGAGAGTTTAGAGAAAGTATCTACAATTTATATTGTAAATATGAACATATACATATAACATATAGTTGTTACTGAATAAATACTATATTAATCAATTAGATACTCTAAGCCACACCGCCCCGCCCCACCGCCCGCCCCGCTATTGAGCACTAGCTTTGTGCGAACTGATAACTAATATCTCCGTTATATTTTAAGAACATAAGAAAACCCTTTGACATTTAAAATACCCCAAATAATTTCAGTATTTCATAACCAACGCCCGCAAAAATTAAATCTGCGATAAATTCTACCCCTAAAAATAGAACCTCACATTCCGCCCTCCCTAATCCCCTACAACTTCCGATAAGTATACCAAAGTATGCATATACATTATACGTAGGTATCTATGGGAATGCTGCCTACCGCCATGTAACCCCATACATTAACCGTTTGTCCCCCTAACACAATGGTTCGATATTGGCATTCCATGGGACAATACCACCATTGTTGGTGGGCTAATGATAGATAGCTGAAATCTCGGCTGAGCCATTGGGGAATTGATTTTGTAATATTGATAGTTCAACGACTAGCGTTATTGACGAAGCGTGAGTCATCGATTTCGTATGGTTGGTCAAGAAAGTGGTATATGGTTTAACAATGTCTTTAATCAAACGATCACAATCTAAAGAATCATGGTGAAACTGAGAACATTGTTGTACCCAAAATTTGAAATAGAGTACCTACACCAACATAACATAACACCCAACAGTCACATACGTAGTCTTGATCCCATACTAAGATTCCCTGTGTCGTGACCATGATACCATAACACCCAGATCCGAAACAAATATTTGCAGATCATACAAACATTTGTCTCGCAGCAGGAATCGAACCCGCAACCTCTTGCATCTCAGTCTCAGTGCCTCAGAGACGCCACTGGATATCGGGTACTTTCAGATTATTTTATTAATAAATAAATAAATATAAATATTCGCAGTATATTTAGTTTCGCAGGGGCAGGTACGCTTTCGCCATGACTCTTTAAAGTGTGCTAAAGTTATCGCGCTCCCTTTCTAATAGACTGAAATAAAAGAGACCGCGATAATTTTAGCTGTTTAAGTTTAGAGAACTTTGCACAGAATCGCTATCAGTATGAATTTAGTTCATACCTTCCAAGAACTAAGCAATTAGCAACTCGGGTACCTAATAAGTTGGTAGGTACGAATAATATAGGTACAATTTATAACAATTGTTTAATTGTTGCGCCATATGGAAGAGACCTATGTCCAGCTGTGGACTTCGATGACGATGATGATGATGATGACTATAACAATTTTTTTATCTGTAACACAATATTTCAATCAATTGTAAACAATGTTAGCAAAAAATTGTCTAATGATGTCCAATTTTTATCAATTCGGTAGTAACACGTATCATACTTAGTTTCTAAAATATAGATTAATGATGATTTTATTGTGTTAATCATCCCCTATTGATGAAAATAGAAAGATGGGTTTTTTATTAATATGATTATTTCATTCATGTCCAGTGGTGAGCTTCCGTGTTTTACAAATTGAGTATAATTTAGTAATGAAGATGAAACGATATAATGTATATTGTAATATGTTAAACAAAAAAATACAACCGAATTGAGAACCGCTTTTTTTGAAGTCGGTTAAAAATAAGTATGTATGCCAAATAATAGGTTAATTCTTTTTTTCCATATTGTAAAATATTGAAAAAAACAGTGTGAGCAATACACAAATAAAACGGACAAGTGCAATCAAGACTCGCGTCCTGAGGTTTCCGACCCGTAAAATGTTACGAAATCATCTGTCTTTTCGAGTTTTAGCCACTTTTTCCTACAAACTTCATTATCCCATTTAAAGTGTAAAACAGTGGAAACTCCTCGATTTTAGACTTTTTCCTGTATACATATGTATCACAAAACCTTTCAAATTTTATTATTATGAGATTTGTGAGGTCACTGAAAGTACCCTAGGATTCACAGTTATCTTAGACTAGTTTTTCAGCATTTAAATATATGCAATTCATTCAAAAGATATTATTAGACATGATTGTCTAATAATATCCAATATAAGCCATATCTTTTGAATGTACCTATTGCGTTAGAAGCTTTTTTTTTACGCTGGACATTTCACATAACATTATCTAGCCCCAAGCTAAGCAGAGCTTGTGTTATGGGTACTAGATAACTCATATACTTAATACAATACATTACATAGATAGATATTTTTTATTTAACATAGAAAATACCCAGAACACCCTGAACAAATATCTGCAGATCGTACAAATATTTGTTCCGAGGCGGGAATCGAACCCGCAACCTCCTGCGTCGCAGGCGAACCTTCGCCCGCCGCGCCATAGAGGTCGGAGCTTGATTTTTGTACAGCACTATATAACATAAGCTCACAGACCTTTATTACATGGATACCTTTAGCCGTTCCTCGGGAAAAGGGTCTTGATAAACAGACAACGGGTAACAAAAAGATCCTATTAGTATAACGGTTCCATTTTTTCTTGTTGAAATACGTAACCCTAAAAACTTGTCTTTCAGTTTTTTTCTCCCTTACCTCCTCCTCTCCTTTTTATCAGCATTCAAACCCGAATTTTTCTACCTCTGTATATAACTGAACTTTTTGATAACAATACCCTGAATTCCACGTTATCTTTGACTACAGACATAAAACCATTAGGCTGGTCGGAAAAATTCCAATATATTATTAAAACGGAAGCTATTGCGAGCTCTTTATACTTCTTTACCGGAGTTAAAGTTTCGGGGTGCATAAAATATCGATGTTTACCTCACTTCGATCGTAGGAACAGAATAACTTGGGTAAGTATTGAAAAGCAGGTGATTTTACTTACGTCTGTCTGGGGAACTTCAACGACTTTTTCACATAATATGAAATTATGTAGCATGTATAATATGTGAACGATAGAGAGTGGTAGAGGAAAGCAATCCACTCGATGGACTCAATACTTTATAAACGTCGCAGGAAGTCGGTGGATGGAGGCGGCTCAAGAGCGTTCGTTGTGGCATTCTAAAGCGGGAGGCCTATGTCCAGCCGTGGACTTCTACAGGGTGATAATGATGATGATGATGAACGATCTAACCCAAACTCTAGATATTCGTTTGTTCGTTGTACTACATACAGGACTATATGTTCAGGTATCCTGACCCTGCCTAGTTGGGACCAATGGTAGAAAAACCAATGTGGTGAAAAGCTCCTTTGATACGTTTTCACATTTTTAGATCTGGTACATATACCGGTTAAAATATCTCGATGTTTTTTGGAGATTGATTTGAATAGAATAAAGCATAACCTAATTGTGGAGAAGCTTTCTTTATCATTTTGGAAAGCAAAGCCGTTTGGATTTTATTTTTTATTTTTGGATGTTTGGATTTTAGGATCATACCACACATTTTTTGTTACTACTAACAAACATTCATATGGCCCACCTGATGGAAAGCGGTTACCGTAGCCTATGGACGCCTGCAACACCAGAGGCATCACACGCGCGTTGGCGACTCCTTAAGAACTTCAAAACGCCCTTTTTGAAGAACCCCTTAAATTAAGATAAAGATTTACCTACGTTTTCATTAATCAAGACTAAGCACTGCCATTACTGTCATGACAGAAGACATTCTTCATAAATACACCTTTCATAGCGTGTCTAATATATGTGGCAGCCACCAGCCACATGGCCTGACATATAACATGACGCGTGTAGTAATACTGTTCATTATTTTCCGCTCCCTCGCACAGAGATAATGGGAAATTAACATCTAAGTTGTGTTTGTTACTTGGTTTTTGTGGAAATGGTGATTGCAGCACAACAAACCATCAAACGATTATCTTACCAAACAGCTTCTTTAATCAAGTGTGCTTTTGATGAAGGCTAGCAAGTTCGTGACAGGATCTATTAGTAATTCCAAAACAGTCTAAAAATTTAGAGGATAATTAATTATACTAAAGTAACTTTCGTGAACTATATCATTCATTTTGTACAAACGGGAAATTTTCACGTACCGATATGTTGGTGGAAGCACCAACAGGTTTCGACCCTAATCGAGGGTCTTCATCAGGGTGGGTATAGGATCCGCGCCACACTCCCTGCGCGTCCCTCCTCGCACTGCGTCTCTGAGCTCGCTCCTCTCGGCTCGTCCGGCGCGGGGGTGGGGGGAGTGCTTGTGTCCGCGTCATCACACGTTCTTCGATGACGTCATTCCGGTCGGACCAACATATCGGTACGTGAAAATTTCCCGGATTTACTAAATGAGTGATAATTAATTAATTCAAAGTTTAGTTACGTCAAAGTTCACAGGATTTGACGACCTGTCTGGTGGGCGAAGGTTCGCCTGCGACGCAGGAGGTTGCGGGTTCGATTTCCGCCTCGAAACAAATATTTGTACGATCTGCAGATATTTGTTCAGGGTGTTCTGGGTATTTTTCTATGTATCATAAAAAATATCTATCTATGTAATGTATTGTATTAAGTATATCAGTTATCTAGTACCCATAACACAAGCTCTGCTTAGCTTGGGGCTAGATAATGTTGTGTGAAATGTCCAGCGTTTGTTGTTGTTTATTATCTAAACCAGAGGATAATCAGTGACTACCTACTCGGTTTTTTGTGAAATGGAGGCCAATCCACTATTTTTATATATAGAAAAGTCTTTGACTACAACCATTAGTTACATTGAAGGCCTTGAAGAAGGACTATCGAATCGTGGATTTGGCCTTCCTCTACAATATTTTGCTACTTGTTTTCAGATATTACGCAGTCGGGGTTTAGTTGTTAATATTTTATTGGATATTAATCGTCTAAGTGGAGTTATTCACATTAGTGTGATATATTTCTGGAATCTGCTCATAAAGCCCTTTCATTTGATACCAAACTCATTATCTTATTTTTTTTTATATTACTTAATTGAGTTTTATTTCCATCATATTGTAATTATTGTGACGTCATATTATAGTTTGTGACACGCAGAACATACACGCTTCATATGGTACCCTATTTGTCAAAATTAGGCAAGTAATTTTGGAGCTACGAGGGAACAGATGAACAAACATACACATTATAGACTGATAAAATCATAACCCTCCTTTTGCTTGGCTGTAGTCGGGTAAATAGCTCTACCAGAAACCCATTTCAACAATGTAAGACCGAACAGCCAATACGAAATAAATAACATCCAATTTTAAAGTCTATACTGCCTTAAATTCCATTTTGCCAATAACTTCGGAGCTCTGCGGGCCCACCTATTACCGTAATGGATTTCAGTGGCCACTGCAACGAAAGATTTCTCAAATTAAAAAGAAGTGAAAAGCTCAACTCATAATAGGTACACAGTTCACAAAATCAAGAATTTAATTTTATCCTTGAGAGATTTTGAAGATGTTGATATAATTTATAATGTCTATGATTTAGTAACATCATAAGGTTTGACACCTCATCATAAAGCCGGCTCTGTTGCGATATGTTTGCGCTGTGTTTTACAAACAATAACATGTGTTGCTAACATGTTTTGTTAGAAAATTTGCCACAACAGACCCGGCTTTATGCATATTTGTTTGCATTAAGTAATGTATGAAATAATATACTTCCTCATTTTTTCAGGCAAAGTAACATTTAACATCGTCATCATCAGCCGAGGAGGACTCTACTGGTGAACAACTTTCGTTCTTCAACCTTCAGTTTCTTAGTTTTCTGAACATATCTCGCGTCATCTTCATTCACTTAATATTGGAAGAAGCATTAACATTTCATTCCGGATTTCAATGAAAATAAAACTAAACTGGCTTGCGAAGGGTTAACTTGAAAGAGCCAAGTTATTTCCTAAACAACGCAAGATAACTTGTTGAAATAAAACGTATGAAAAATCGTGATTTTTCTGAGCATTTTAATTGCACGCGTAACTAACAACGTAACGTTACGTGCGTAACGTGTATTTATCAACCAAGTAAGAGCAATATTTTTTTATTTAAATAAATGATGGAACTATCATGGAGCCCACCCTAATACAAATGCAATACAAAGTCCTGATAATAAAATAATGATGAATACGTGGCACTGCACTGTAGCAACATCCACCCGAGTACTCAAAATTAATACTGTGATACTGGATGACCAATCGACCTGCCAAGCACGGTGATAATGGCTTTATGGCCATTAATACAACAACTCCAACTGTGGACATCTAAATATCCACTGCTGGAGTATCTAAAGGCTGCAATGATGAATGATGACAACAACAGTTTTTAATACTTTGCACCTATTCTGTCTGCAAATACATATCGATTCCATTTCCACCTGCTCAGACATGCAGGTATTCAAATTGCATAAAATAAAAATCACATATATCACACTTAATAATATAAATGCGAAAGTTTGTGAGTATGTTTGTTACACTTCTTCATGCTCAAACAGCTGAACGGATTTGAGTGAAATTTGGAATGGAGATACCGTATACCCTGAATTAACACATAGGTTTCATCATCATCATCATCATCAGTTTTCATCGTTGTTTGCGCGGGTGAAACCGCGGGGTGCAGTGCAGCTAATCACACTAATGTTATAAATGCGAAAGATTGTGAGTTTGTTTGTTACTTCTTCACGCTCAAACGGCTGAACTGATTTGAGTGAAATTGGAACTGGAGATACCGTAGGTAGGTATACACTGGATTAACACAAAGGTTACTTTTAATCATCATACTCATCATCACAATCATCATCACTTTTCATCATCAATCACGCGGGTGAAACCGTAGGGTGCAGCTAATCACCCTAATATTGTAAATGCGAGAGTTTGTGAGTATTATGTATGAAACTTCTTCACACTCAAACGGCTGAACGGATTTGAGTGAAATTGGAACTGGAGATACCGTAGGTAGGTATACACTGGATTAACACAAAGGTTACTTTTAATCATCATAATCACCATCACTTTTCATCATTGTTCACGTGGGTGAAACCGCGGAGCGCAGCTAGTTAATAATATTGTCGATCACAACGTCTCACGTCGGGATTATTGAAAATGTTCCTGCTAGTCGTAGACGGCATCCCTTTTCGATGTCGCGGTTCTATGACGGATATCCGAGGGACAATCGGTGGCATCGGGTGTCTTTTGAAAGTCTTTTATAATCATACGTCGTATTCGTTCGTTTGTATCATCACTGGTTCTATCTTGGTTCTGCGTTAGGACAGTGATCAGAAGACCATTTTCGTAAGCACATTGAAATTTGACCAAGTCGGGACTGAACTGTGACTGAAATTCGATATTCTGCTTCCTCATAATAACAATTTAGTTTGACGCCAAACTCATGGCGATCGTAGATTAGAGTAAAGAGAGATGCGTCTATAATTCTAGATATAAATTCCAAAGTTCTTGGAAACGAAAGGATTGATCATTCTTTTTATGACGATGTATAATATATTATAATGTGAATAATATAATGTTCACATTTCTGTGTTGTGTTGTACAGTTGAGGAGAATATGTGACATTTATGATATCGACACTAGATCAACTTGACTTACCATTTTGTATACCTACTTATCTCTATAATGTATTCGATAGGGAAACCTCGTCCAGCATATTTTGACATCAACCGGCAGATAAAGAATAAGTACAAATTAAAAAAAAGACTAATTAAATAGTTGAACTATCGTTGCACAACGATCTAAAGATAGCTCAACTGATCCAAATCACTACCAGATGGAAGCGTTCCCAAGACGCTGGATGCATTGCCACGCTAAATGATAATACTAATACGTTGAGCCAGGTAAGAGCCAGCTCTCGGGTCACGTCGTTGAATAGTATTTTTTCTCGTTTTATAAATTATAACCCGCGCCCCGCGTTTTCACCCGCGTGAACAATGATGAAAATTGTTGATGAAGATGATGAAAAGTAGTTTGTGTGTTATTCCAGGGTACAAGGTATCTCCATTTCATTTTCCAATTCACTTAAATCTATAATATTTAGTGTGATAATGTACTTACCTACTTCAATATATAAATTAAAAATGTGATGCCAAAGTGGTTTCTTCCAATTTGTTGATTTGTAGAGATTTAATGATAGGAAGAACCGATAAGACGCTAATTTCGTTTGGAATATGTACCTACTAAATAAATAATTTGACCTTTGACTGCCCCATAGTATAAAACGCTTCTCTCTATAAAATAAGCGTATATAATAGATGCCCTTTGAAATTGCATCATTATAAAATTCCTAATCCAGAATGCTTCTTTCAACACGAGCACCTCTCCAGAAATAAGATGTAAATTGAAAATCTCTCTATCTGAAGATCAAACGGGCTGAGGCCTTTGTAGATTTTCCATACACTTTCTCATATTCCAAATATATGGGGCTATAATACTCATGTTATGGCCTCTACGTGGAGGCTTAACTTTTTGTCATCATTTTGGTGAAAAACATTTTTTTGACACAATGTAAAAAGCAATGCTTTGAGGAAGCATTGGGTTTTGGGAGGGTAGCGGAAAAGTATCTATATAAAATATTTTCACTCGTTTGAAGGACTTTGAATGATGTTGCATTTGTGCCTCTGATCAACTCAATTTATAACCGACTTCCCAAAAAGGAGGAGGTTTTCAATTCGGTTGTATTTTTTTTTATGTTTGTTACCGCATATCTCCGGCATTTATGAACCGATTTGGAAAATTCTTTTTTTATTTGAATAGAGATACTTCCAGATTGGTCACATTTTTTTCAGAATCCAGTTCTGATGATCTGGGATCCATGAGGAATTGAGGGAACTCCGCAAATATTGTAGGCATACATATGGCGATTTTGATATTTTCAGCAAGACACCAAGCATTTGCATTCAGAAAGTATCATAATCCTTTCACCACTATGGTTCTTTCATAATTTTTTTTTCATCCAAAATTATTTAGTCGAATACAATGGCGGAAGTCGGTTTTTTAAATGAAAAGTTATAGCATAAGAATTTAAAAGATTCAACTGACTATTATTTTGTCATGTCAGCCATTTTCGTAAAGCTACGTGCATACAATAATATCTTCGTTGATAACTGGTGTTGACACATTGTTAAGCTTCATGACATGTACGGATCGTTTCGCTAAAAAAACATGTACACGAGGCCTTATTTACCAATCAGCATCCACTGGGCCGTTTGATTGAATGAACTACAAAACAAACACAGCCTTCCAACTACCAAAAAACCCATCTAAACAGCATCAACTTTCATTATTTGTACAACCATTGCGCGTTTGCTTTTATTGATCGCATTGACGTCTTATAACAATAAGCTAGCAAAAGCCGCAGTGTATTTAAAACTGGTTAATACAGTCGGGGGTAGTTTTCTTTGTATCGATGGTGTAGTAAAAGTATTGATGGTACAGTAACATGATGTTGAAAGCTATTAAACTTGCATAGAGATTGCCAGCGAATAGTAATTTAAAGTTGTGGAACTAAAAATAGGAGATCGTTGTCGCCTCTGTTAGTTTTTAGTTTAAATTTGAACCCTGCGGAAATTTTAGCTTAAGGTTCCTACGTACACCTCGTTGAACATTGTAGCTGAATTACGCTTCGTTTTTTTTTAATGTTGAAAACGTTGTGGCTTGATAAGTTTTATCCGATTATATCTACAAAATATTATAAAGATCTGACTTGTAGTTTTTAGGGTTCCGTACCCAAAGGGTAAAACGGACCCTATTACTAAGGCTCCGCTGTCCGTCCGTCCGTCCGTCCGTCTATCACCAGGTCAACAGTTGAAATTTTCACAGATGATTTATTTCTGTTGCCGCTATAGCAACAAATACTAAAAACCAGAATAAAATAAATATTTTTTTAGCCGTTTTTATAGATAATGGTACGGAACCCTTCGTGCACGAGTCTGAGTCGCACTTGACCGGTTTTTATTTTTAATGAGAAACTACGTTTTTTTCGGTTCGTCTGGCTTAGTTCGGGGAGTTTTGGCTTTTGCAAACAACACTTTTCAAATACTTTCACAGACAAGACCCTTAACATCAGGGAGGCTATCTGCCAATCCCGTTACTCAGTATATTAAAAAGAAGTCTGTAATACCTTCAACCACGATGACAGTACATCCAGGAAAATTAATCTTAAAATTCAATAGCAATCCAGAAGAAGACAATGGCTATACAGTTTCACAACAAGACACTAACAGCTTCATCAGACCAGCTCAGTAAATAACGCCCACGTCCGTATTAAGACGCAGATTGTTCGAGAAGGCGGAACTCGCATTGTTATGGTAATATCATTTGACAGTAAAAATGTGGTTATGGGCCCAGTAAGGTAATGAAGATGATGCATTTGTTCTAACAGCCGTTATAGGAGTTATTGAAATAATCTGTGACAATATGAAAGTTCTGAACATTTCTGTTTATTCTCCCAATATATAGTAGGTATTAGTCCTAGCGGAATGAAAGACTGTCAAAATCAAATCTTAATCGAATTGTGTTCCTAGATACACTATCGGATATTAAACTATCTAATCTCAGGCTGTAATATTTAGTTAAATTCCATAATAAGTATTTCAATAATCAAGAATTTACACAGTAACGCGATTTACAATTACCGCCTTTCTCTTTCACAATACCACAGACAATCAATCATTACTTCTCACTTGGCCAGCAATCAGTCTCAGATTCTGTCAGTGATGTTATAATGACTTTGACATCTACTTGCGTCTTGATATCGCATTTACAGTTTTTATCATTACCTAGGCGAGAGTCGGCAACCACATTCTACCAATTACATACACTAGAACCATGTTTGATGGTGGTTTGATGTTTATAAGTATGTAATTGTATTTGTTGAAAAAACAGCTACCCTTGAATACCTGCACCATACACTCCCTACCAAGCCAACAGTATGCTCGACTGTAAAATATTGCAATACTTTGAAACGACTCCAGAAAACGACTTGTAATTATATTTATAACGATGTTCTTACGTCTTTTTCCACGCGGGTATACTTTTACATTTTCCCAGCTTCAAAGAGTACAAAAGACATTTTTCTTTGTCTTTGCAATCCTTGAGTAACAGCTGTACGATATTGATGCGCCATTTTTCCGTATCCGTAAGTTTTTGTGAAATAATAATGTAGGATTTATTTTAATTTCTGACATTCTTTAAATTATAATGGGGAACAAATGTTTGTATAAATAAATAAATAAATGCTGGACATTTCACATAACATTATCTAGCCCCAAGCTAAGCACAGCTTGTGTTATGGCAACTAGATAACTGATATACTTACTTAATACAATACATTACATAGATAGATGTTTTTTGTTATACATAGAAAATACCCAGAACAGTGTACAAATCGTACAAAAATTTGTTCCGAGGCAGGAATCGAACTCGCAACCTCCTGCGTCGCAGGTGATCTTTCGCCAGCCGCGCCACAGAGGTCGTGTATGTTCTTAAAACATTTATATCGGGTCTAGGTGCTGCGGTAGATACCATCAAACTCAAAGTTCCTGATACCCATGCACGACACAGGGAATACCTAGTGCCTACCTATATAGATACCACTAATAACCTAGTGTGGGACCAGGACCATGTGAGGACTGTTAGTTGTGTGATATGACACGTATAATTTGATACGTAATTTTTTATTTGATTGAAAAATATTTAGTTCAATAGAACCTAACCCCCGATGCGCGATATGTAGGTACTAGTTTTTTCTGTACTCCAACTCACTTTCCATCTGTCTATTTGGAAGACTTATTTCGTCTTTTATGAAAGGTTATATGTTTGTAAGAAAACCTTTGATGTAAAACACGAGTAATATGTAAAGTTATTATAATAAAAAAATATCTCGAAAGATTAACGACATTTTGAAGGTTGTAGGAAGTTGGCTGCTCAAGACCAGTCGTCATAGCAGTCAATTTGAGAGGCCTTTATCCAGCAGTGGACTGGCGAACACGATGAAGATGAACGTAAAAAATTACATGGCTTCATCGACGCCAATATTACGGAGCTCTAACCAGGAAATAACAATACAAGTTACCTTTATGATCCATAGGCCGTAGTCATCAATCTGTTTCCGTATCCAAATGTTTATCGACAGCACATCACTAGTACTCCATACCACAGATTACTAAACAGTTTAATTGTAAGCTTGTATAAAGGGATTAAATTAGGGAATGAAATGTGTTTAGCAGAAAAAGTGGACTGCATTGCGTCAACTCTGCTAATTATGATTAAACAACATCAAGTTTTTATTAGTTTTTCTTCAGTTTTAAGGGTTTTGAACCTGTTATTGCTATTTTTGATTTTAGTACACTTGATTTTAACCTGACGCCTTAAAATTTTGATCGTAACGAAATATATTATATACAATTTTTGGATAGTCCAAATAAACAACGGATTTAGCACCTTTAGACATCCTAATTGTTACATAGCTTTAGTAATATCTATACTTACTTATTATATCGATGGTTATAATTATTAATTCAAAAAATGAATATAGTAGCTGTGGGGTTCAGACACCCATTTATGGGTCGGGAACTGGTAGGAAATCAGAACAAACAAACGGATCGTAATAAAATTACAAACGGTACGCCCGCTTGGTCCGAACGTCGTCGAAGCAATGTCACTCACCGGGCGGGCGGCCCGATCGCAATCGCTTTATTTCAAAGGCTGAATACCACATCTCTTCCTTTTTAACAAATTAAAAATTAACAACTGCTTATTTCCAAAAGTTAAATTACTATTCTTACTTCACTATATACCTCTAGTGATTTTACAACATAATTATTATTCTAAATCGAATTTTATTTTAACAAGTAAATAAACTACGCCGTTGATGTTTAATTAAGTACCTATACAATTATCGATCTCTTTACTAGGTACGCTATTATTTGTCCTCCTCAATTTCTTCATGATCACAGATCTTCCAATTACTACCTTCTACTCTTTTCCAGTGTAGGTATTATATTCCGACGATACTCCCGACCTTCCTGTATCAGAGCCTTCCAGATTTCTGATCCATGTGCATCGCAGAAGCAGCCTACACCTTCTGTATAGATTGAAGTAGTTCCCACCTCTGCTTGTACGCAGTCTCCGGTTAGTCAGGTTAAATCCTGGTGGCAGACTTGGAAGACTGTGGCATATTCAGATAAGATAGGCGTTGGGATGGGTTTGCTACTCAGTGATCTGTTAGGGCAAGTTGTCACAAATAATTGCTTTCCAAATGCCTTCATTCACAAAACTTATAAATACTACGACACCACTCTGATAATACAATTAGGTGAGAATGTGGTATCATGCGATATGATATTATTAGCTAGTTGTAAGTTAGTGCAGACAATCAAATAGTTTTTAATCTTAATTTAATGTTGTACAATTTGACATGTCGTCATAGAGACGTTTTGTATTTTAATACTAATAACTTTATTAGAAATTTTGTTTTGACACGAGATACTGTAGATATACAGTATCTTGAGTCTTGAGTTTATTATTATTTTATTAAAACAGACAGCAGACATAGTAAATTAATTATTGCTAAATTGTTAGCATTTCATATTTTTGATCTCGTTATAAGTATCTACTATAACGCAGTTCACCGACGAGCTCGTGGTTAGAAGTAGGTAGTACCAATGAGGGTAAAAGGTAGGAGTGTCAGCTGACAGTCATTTAAACTAGTTCGACAATGAGAAGGCCGGCCACATAAAATGTACAAGCCCTTCCCAGCAAAATCTTAGAATTAGAAACATTTTTAAACAGTTTTAATGTACATTATCATGTATGTAACTGAACACTGGATGTTACAATTTGAGTTACTCCCTTATTATGAGAATTATAATATTGTAAGTTCATATAAACGCAAGAACGCCATAGGGTTCTTAACTGTTGTTCGAAAACCTTTAAAATGCAAGAAACGTAAAGATGTTGCAAATCTCACTATTGAGGGGACTATTGAGCTGTATTGTGTTGAGCTAGAGATGCATATCATTGTGTGTTTACCGTCCCCCTGACGCAGACTTCGTGTTATTTTAATCCACTATGGAAAAGTATTGCTCAAAACTTTTGTACATAATAAAATGCTAATAGTCTGCGGAAATTTCAATATAGGTATTTACAAAATACCTAAATACTATTTTGGTTAGTTTTTTGTCTGACAGGCTGTTTAATTTGTTTAAATGTTTTAATTTACATCACCTCTTCGAATAACCAACAAGAGTGACACTAACAACATCCACCTGTTTAGATAATATTTATTGTAGTAGTGTTCCAATTGATAAATCAGTAATTAAACATTTCACCTCAGATCACTATGGTCACAGCACAGTGCTTTAAATACTTGTAATTTCACTTATCACAGATAATCGCATTATGAAATTCCACGGCAGTATTGAACTAAAAATGCCCCTTGTACGTACCGTGCGTATATGATCCGAATGACCTTTTTACCAGTTTGTCTAAATTGATAAGTGAGGAACATAGTGAGATTGTAAAGCTAGAGTGAATGTCGGGTTAGCTGATTGGGCTACAACCCTTTATTAACTCTATATGGCTGGGGAATCAATGTTGCACGACCCAACGTTTATCTTGTACATAAAGAACTTCCAAGTCCTTCAAAAAGTTTGTCATACATTAAAATCATTGCATTTGAGAAATTCAATAGAAAAATCAGCAAATAAAATTAATACAACTTGGAAATTAATAATGAAACAGGTAAATCTAAACCTTGTAGTAACCAGATGAATTTAAACACAAACAATACTATGTTATCAAAAATATTCAGGCCGCGAATGCCTTTGATAGTTTTTCTCTAGTAATTGTGCTAGGTGCTATAATTATTGATATTGCGCCGTGTATGGCCTACATTTTCAATAGATGTGTTGACAAGAGTCTTTCCTGATCTTATGAAACATAGTAAATTAATCCTTTGTTCAAGTCTGGAAATGAAAAGATCCAGGTAACTATAGGCCAATTTCTATATTGCCTGCTTTAAGTAAGATCTTCGAGAAACTTATTCTTACTCAGTTATTGTCACACTTCGACCTCCATGGACTTCTTCAGTCATTAATTTGGAATAACTAAAGGTCATTTGACAGCCGATGCTGGTACCATGCTCTTGGAACACATATTTGAAGCGTAGGAGAACTCGCAGAACGCGATCGTCCAAAGCTTTTGACTGTATGGCATGATACATTAATTTCCAAGTTAAAACATCATGGCACCCAAAATTAGGCAATTAATCTTGAATTAGCATAAAAACACCTTGATAAGAGGCGTGGCTTGCTGACTTCACTGCAGAGTGGTGCAAGCGAGCGTGGAGGGGCATGCGGAGCCTCGAGCAGCAGCCAGACGGCCAGTCGGAACTCCCTCACTTTTGCTCTTGCGCCAGACATAGATGGACGTTGTATTTCTTGTACCAATTTTGTTAATAATTTTCTTGTAAAATTATTTTTGAATAAGAAGGTCTTTTCGTTTTGATTTATGTTTGTTTTTTTTAGTTCGTTTCAATCTTAGTTTATTACCTCAGAAGTGGGATTCTTATTCCGTTCTGTCGGCTTTTCTTGATTTTAAATTATTTGAGTTTTCGAGATTGTTCCAGCTTTTGCTAGTAGTTTTTTTTTTGTAAATTATGTCCACTAAGGGTAGACGTAAACGCGATCGTACGGCTATACCTGGCTTGGAGCAACAACTTCAAACGATTGTGGATCGTTAAATTGTTTTGAAAGATTCCAGGTTTCGCAGTGCGAGCGCAGACAATGCGGGTACTTCGCGCGACCAACCAACACCCGAGCCAGTCGCCTTGGTGGCGCCACCGCCGGACGCCTTGGCGGCGCCACAGCCGGCTCCTCTGAGCGGGCCGCTGCCACTTGTTGTACCATCTAGCGCAGAGTCTTGCGCTGCAAGTCTCGACATGTCTGTGCCATGCCCGAGCACGCCTTCCAGCGTCGAGATGGTTGTGGGTGAGGTAACGGAGAAGCTTGTGAGTGCTATCAGCGCTATTCCGGTAAGATCGATCCATGTTTTTATATCAAACTTTGATCCATCTTTGCATGATTTCGATGTGTGGTGTAGTGAAGTTGATCACGTGTGTACTTTGAATCATTGGGATGATCGCGAGTGTTTGGCTCGTATCGGTAATTGTGTTAAAGGTGACGCGAAAATGTGGCTAAACGAATGGGTCAGCAACGACCGTAGCTGGTCAAATTTTAAACGTGAATTCAAGTCGTTGTGCCCCCTTCGTTAAGATATCGCGAATATTTTGTTCGATGTAATGAAAACCAATTCTGACAACTACCCCACATATGCGGAATATGCTAGGCGTTCTTTGTTACGATTACGTATCATCAAAGGTATGAGTGACGAGTTGATTACTGCTATAGTTATACGTGGTATTACTGATTCGCAAATACGTGCGGTCGCCACTAATTCAAAGTTATTGCCAAATGATTTAGTGAACTTTTTATCGATTTACGTAAAACCTGCTCAGATTACGCCGGTCCGTGCACGTGCACGCCGTGGTGCTTTTTGTAAACATGATTCCCAACCAAATTTGCGTAAGCGTGAATACAGTGATTTGGAGATTAGGTGCTTTTCGTGTGGTGGCTTTGGTCACAAACAGATTTCGTGTACCAAGCGTGTAAAAACAGATAGGTCGATTGGTGATAGCTCATCTATCAGTGCGTCAAGTTCTAATAGACAATCACCTCAATCAGAGCAGTGTTCTTTCTACAAAAAGCCTGGTCACAAAGTTGAGAACTGTTTTACGAAACAGCGTGCCGAGTCACGTGGCAAGTCGAACGTAAATTTTTGTCGTGAATCTGTCGATACTTACAAAATGAACGATATTGCAACCGCTGTTATAAAGGGCGTACCTGTTTATGTTCTTCATAGATAGTGGTTCGACTATTTCTCTGATTTGTGAATCTGTCACAAAGTATTTACAATGCACACAGACTCCTTCATTTCGTGTTCTACGCGGCATAGGTCGTCAGGAACTAGAAACATCGTACAGTACGACGTTGACGATTTAATTCTCCGAAATTACCCTCGAAGTTGATTTTCACATCGTTCCGGATAGGTGCATGGACACGCCGGTTATTATTGGCACTGATGTACTGAATACAGATGGTGTGACCTATACCCGACAACGTGGCGTACAACAACTTACGCGAATTAAAGAAGTCCTAAAGATAAAATCTGACTTGTGTTCATCCATCGATACCCCGCTGGTAGGTCAAGATAAGAAGTGTTTAATGAACGTCATTACCGAGTTTGCGGACTATCTTGTAGTAGGTACTGCTACTAATACTACTGTACAAACAGGTTCTATGCAAATTTGACTGCATAATGAAACTACCGTAGTTTACAGACCCTATAAAATGTCTCGTGACGAAAAACTGTGCGTTAGAGATATTATTGAGGACTTGTTGGATATGCAAAACATAAGAGATTTTTAAAGTCAGAGTTTTAGAGGCCAATATTGCTTGCGGCTTTAAATGCGAATACTGTTAAGGATCACTATCCACTTCCATTAATAGATGCTCACATTGATCGCTTAGGTACTGCTAAGTATTTTACAAGGTTTGACATTGCCACAGGCTTTCGTCAAATTAAGTTGGATCATGAGTCGATTCACAGCGTAGGGTTCTACATTAATTTAAAAAAAATGTAAGTTCCTTGTTATAGTGGTGGAGTACTTGGGCCGAAAAATCGGCAATGGTCAGGTGAGGCCGAGCGAGCACATGGTCGAGGCTCTAGTAAACGCTCGAGTGCCGAGCAATGTCAAGTAGATAAGATGGTTTTTGGGTCTTGCAGGTTAGTTTAGACGCTTAATTCCTGGCTACTCCCTGAAAACAGCCTGCATATCGAATATTCGAAAAGGTGTTTTGTTCAGATAGGGCGACGAACAAGACAAGGTTCGTAAAGACATATCGTAACGATTAACCACTGAGCCAGTGCTACTGAAGTGCACACCGCTGCATCAGCGCTGGGTTATGATGCTGTCTTGTTGCAGACTCATGATGGTGGGCATAAGAAACCCGTTGCTTATTTCACATGAGTTGGAAACCTTGGCAGTTTTCAAGGCGCTACAACATTTTAGACAACCATTGATTGGTACTTTTAAAGTTGTAACGGATTGTAACGCCTTTAAACTGACCAAGCACAAAAAGGATCTGCTGCCGAGGGTTGCTCGGTGGTGGATGTTTCTACAAGAGTATGATTTTGATCTTGCATATCGAAAGGGGACTGCGCTATCTCATGCTGATTATCTGAGCCGAAACCCGTTCAATATTTGTGTAATTGGAAAGCCATTAAACTGGGCTCGGATAGCGCAGGCCGCTGACGAAGAGACGCAGAGCTTGCTGCAGAAGCTCAGAGACGGTGAGCTAGATTCATCTCGGTACGTTAAGCACAATGACGTCCTTTACTATTAAGATGGATGTGGTCGGTGAACAGTCACGCTTGCTGTGCTATGTACCAAAAAGGCGGTATAGATAAAGTTTTGAAACATTTTTGTAACACTTTTGGTTTCCCAAGTTGAGATGTGCGAAAGTACATACAACATTACATTGTAAGTTTTTCTCACAAAAAGATACCGCGTCAGTCTTTGCAACCTATTTAGTCGTGGAAGAAGTCCGCTACGCCATTTGATACTGTACACAGCGATGTTTTGGGGCCTCTTCCAGTCTCGAATGGTTTCAAATATGTCGTTCTGATTGTGGACGCTTTTACTAAGTATTGCCTCCTATATCCGGTTCGTCAACAAGATGAAAACGAATGTAAAAAGACTTTCCAAAATGATATTTGACTTTTTGGCTCTCCAAAATTGATAGTTGCTGATCGTGGTCGGATGTATGAGAGCACGTCTTTTGTTAATTGAGTAAAAGAGTTGGGTTATGTTATGAGATACATTTAATACCCCTGAAATGCATCAAAGTAATGGACAAGTTGAGCGGTATTGTCGTACTGTAATGAATGATTCGTGTCGAGTCAAACTTTAGACGAGAAGGTTGGTCTGACATTTTGTGGAAATTACAGCTCAACTTGAACATTACTTTTCAGAAGTCTACTAAATGGTGAACATTTAATTTATGAATTTGTTAATTGGCAGTAATGGTACAACGCCCGTCATACGATCTCTGGTGCGTGATGTGGCTTTGGAGGCAACGAGTTTGAATCGCGAATCATTGGTGAGCTTGCCTGACAACGTGCTTCAGAGTTGCTGGATGATAACCGCACTCGCCAAGATGCTCGTGTCAATGAACGGCGTAAGACACCACGCATGTTCGAGAAAGGTAACCTCGTGTTCGAGCGTAAGACGAGCCAGGCTACGGGCAAGATGGTCTCTGATGGAATGCGTGGCCCATACAAAATCACGCAAGTGCTGCCACATGGTCGGTATGAGCTTAAACTAATTGCTGGGTCTTATGGCAAAACCACGCACGCTGCTGCTGAATATATAACGCTATGGTGTGGGGAATGGACACCGAAGTTTGTACCACATTTTTTTGAAAGTGAGTATGATCTTTGACATGTGGTCTACTCGCAATGTGTGTATCTGTGTATCCCGAGGGCTCTGCACTTGTACGTTGAGCAACCTGAGGGCTCTGCTCGTTGAGTTGAGTAACCTGAGGGCTCTGCTCGTTGTGTTGAGCAACCTGAGGGCTCTGCTCGTTTTGTTGAGCAACCTGAGGGCTCTGCTTTTTGTGTTGAGTAACCTGAGGGCTCTGCTCGTTGTGTTGCGCACCCTGCGGGCTCTGCGATGATGGAGAACATCCTAAACGGTACTTCCCCATATATGTGAACACTGTTGCACACCCTGCGGGCTCTGTGATCATAGAGGACATCCTGAACGGTACTCCTCCATGTACATACTATGTATCCTGAGGGCAATGCATTGTAGGCATCCTGAGGGCACTGCCATGTCATACTTTTTTTGGGCATCCTGAGGGCACTGCCATGTCATGAGTTTAGTGGGCACCCTGAGGGCACTGCCATGTCATGAGTTTAGTGGGCACCCTGAGGGCACTGCCATGTCATGATTTTAGTGGGCATCCTGAGGGCACTGCCATTGGCTTGAAGCTCTTGCGAGCCTTAGCCATTTGTTTAGTAGCTCAAATGCTATCATGTAAGAGGATGACTTAACTGCTCGTCCTGGATATTCTTGAGAGCTCTGTCCGAACGTTTTGAAAGTAATGGAGTCTCTCTTACTTTCAGCTTACTAGCATTTGACTACGAAACTAATACAAACAATATGACTTTCAGGTGAAATTGATGATAAAGATCTGCAGCCACAGCCACTCTCCTGTTCTAATGATCCTACGGGCGAGGACGCACCGCCGTCAGGAGAAGCCGAATTAGCATAAAAACACCTTGATAAGAGGCGTGGCTTGCTGACTTCACTGCAGAGTGGTGCAAGCGAGCGTGGAGGGGCATGCGGAGCCTCGAGCAGCAGCCAGACGGCCAGTCGGAACTCCCTCACTTTTGCTCTTGCGCCAGACATAGATGGACGTTGTATTTCTTGTACCAATTTTGTTAATAATTTTCTTGTAAAATTATTTTTGAATAAGAAGGTCTTTTCGTTTTGATTTATGTTTGTTTTTTTTAGTTCGTTTCAATCTTAGTTTATTACCCTTGTTAATTTTAATATATCCAATAGAGTCCAAAAAGTTGATTTTGGTGGTGAAAGGATCGACTATTGTCATGGGGGTGCCACAGGGTTCAATACTAGGCCCTTTTTATTTCTAGTTTACACTATCAATCTCCTTTTTTACATTATGAGGCATAGTTCTGTTTGCTGACAATACTTCTTTGATTTTTATTTTTATTTTCAGGGTGTTCTGGGTATTTTTCTATTTATAATAAAAATATCTATCTACATAGATACATGTATTATATTATGTATATCAGTTATCTAGTACCCATAACACAAGCTCTGCTTAACTTGAGGCTAGATAATGTTGTGTGAAATGTCCAGCATTTATTTATTTATTTATTATTTATTATTTTCAAAGTTGACAGATCTAAAGAAAATTACAATGGAGTAAATGATTCACTGTCGCGAGTTCTTGTAAATAATGTTTTGATCACAGTAAATAATCTTTTGATTAACGCTAAAAACGAAAAGCATCAAATTCACATAGCCAAATGTAAAACATTATTATCAAACTAAATATTAAAATAAATGGGGAGACACTTGATCTTGTTAAGTCTACTATTTTCTCAGGGCTTAATATTGATCCAGGGTTGCAGTGGGCACCACAACCCTGTTGTGGTTTTAGCTGGTAGACTTAGTTCCACTGCATATGCAGTTCGTATGATAAGGCAGCTTACTGATGAAGCTACAGCTAGGCTTGTTTATTTTAGCTACTTCATAGTGTTATGTCATATGGTATCATGCTGTGGGGTAAAACAGCTATATTTCCAGCTAAATTTCTCTTACAAAATCGGGCAATACGTGCCATTTATAAAATGAAGTCACGTGACCCCTTGAACGCCTTGCGTTTCAAAGAAATCAATATTCTCACAGTAATTTCGCAATATATCTATGAAATATTATTACATACACATAAACACTTGGATAGTTGTATGAAAAAGGGCGACTTGCATGGTATTTGGATTTATACGAGAAATAAAACCAAACTAAATATACCAAAATTTCGATTGAAGAAAGTAAACGGGTCTTTTATGAGGAATTCTGTACAGTTCTATAATTAAATTCCAGAAGGTGCATCCAAATTTCTTATTCGAAGATAAATGGAAATTTCATATTCATATCATTTATTCACCGTAGGACCACTGGGAGCACTTGGTTTTGTTATGGTGTACTACATTTTAGCGGCCGCACATAAGCCTTGTCAGATAATTGCTATATCTGATTTGAGCTGATTTGCTATAATATCTGTACTTTTCTCTTTACATGGTTCTATTAGATTGTTATAAGTAGGTATACTCATACTCATACTTATTTATTAAAACCATAGGAACAATTATTAAGAACACTTGGTCACGTCATACATTATATTTAGAAATTAGGTTATATCAAGTGGAGCGTGTACTGTCTTATAAACTTTTGCTGATGTTTATTTACATTTGACTAACTTTCTTAGGTTTTTAAGTTCTCATTTAATATATATCAGCAACTCCTGCTCCGAGGCACCACACAGGCGCTTCCCACCTTGTGGTAAGACGTATCATCAAAGCAAGTCAAGCCGTGCTTGTTGCCTGATTCTTCTGGGCTTGATCGCGTTAGAACAGGAGTAATTTTAGTTTATAAGGCGATTCAAAATGATCCTTGTGATTTCAATGAATAAAATTCATTTGATTTGATTAACAGAGGGATCAAAATGCACTACCTTAGAGTACGTACCTACATTAAACATGTGTAGGTATCGGAGTTTATTGCCATTTATCGCTCCATACTGTCACCATTTTGTAGACATTAACATTCGTCTTTTAGGCAAACTTGCGTAAATAAATACGTGGCACAATTTCAATGAGTAGGTAAAAGTTTAATTGACTCATTGAAAACAACTTTATAGAAGCTCGTAACACTTTTGTCCATTCCCTGGAGTTGGTTCACATCAACAAGAACTTTATAGGTAGTTATTTGCTTTATGAGCAAGGTACCAGAAATAAACTCATAAATTGGTTGACATGAACTGAAACATTTTGCCTCATTGTTTTGTCATTTCATTATGGTTGCGACGTGTTGCGAGATAAATAGCCACCATAAATTTATTTCAAGTAAGAGGGTACTTAAGTAAAAACTTTTAAATTCGAGTGGCCGGTTAAAAATCAAGTCAAAAATATCTAGCTACGACCACGTTACGACTGATTTAAATCACTAAGAATAAGTACCCTTCCTCGAGTTTTAGAAAAGTTTTCCAGGTATTATTCAATTAACACAACACTACGCAACTTTTAGTCGAATTATCGACTAGGTACTTACAATTTTTATCCTCGTCGCCAATGTGGGGTTCAGACACCCATTTATGGTCGGGAACTGGTAGGAAATCAGAACAAACAAACGGATCGTAATAAAATTACAAACGGTACGCCCGCTTGGTCCGAACGTCGTCGAAGCAATGTCACTCACCGGGCGGGCGGCCCGATCGCAATCGCTTTATTTCAAAGGCTGAATACCACAGTAGCCATAAGGTAAACTAAATATTTATAAGTAAGTAGGTAATAAATAATTTTTCACACCACCTGCTCGACAATGTCCAATTACATATCATGCAACCTCAACGTAAAGTAAAGCATTGTCTCTCTAGGGATATAAAGTTGTATGAAACTCCCTAGGGATTAAAGTGATTTGAATTTGGAACGTCAAATTTGTGTGGAAACTCGTGGAAAACTCCAAGTAAAAAAATGCCCATATGGTATTGTAAAGAGGTTTGTTCGAAAATCGAACTGGCCACCAAAAGCAGAACTCAGAAAAAAAAGAAATATGCGCGATTTTAAAAAATGTAAAGAGAAACAAAAGAGATGTCTAGGTTGGTGCTGTGTCTTTCAGTGAAATTTATTGCAATATTCTAGCAATATATAATTATGTCAATGGCAATATTAGTGTTAACAAAAAATGTCGAGCGATAATGATTCTACTCCAGAGTTCATCAAAACAGACGATACTTATTTTATGGAACCCTGGCTTTTTATTGTCTCGCAGTAGGTGTGAAAAGTAGAGTATGCTCCTCTGGAATAAAGCCTGTCTTCGTCTTGGGCAGCTTGAACCCCTCGCTTCACTCAAGACTCTATATAACTCCCTCGCTACACTCGGGAGTTAACTTTAGAGTCCCTCGTTACACTCAGGGTTCAATATGCCGCCCGCGACATAAG